>CM035167.1:145867001-146320501 GCA_020205615.1 Panax quinquefolius
TTAACTATCCACATTAATCAAATCAACCCTTACTATTTCAAAATAATAAATAAAGGAAATTCCTTTTATTTAAAAAAATTTCTTGGTCTTACAGAGATAAATCTTTAACCTGCCTTGATTATGACTTCATTTTTGATCAATTTCTCATCAATAATTCAAGATCAATAAGTCAACCCAACTAGTGAATCGATATGGCATATAACAATAAATTTATGAAATGAAGTGAATCAATTTTACTGGACAGATTCAACTTAACCGAATCGAATGAACTCGAACTCAACACTTAAACAAAATAAAGCAATATATACTCACTTGGCATCAAGAGTGAGATCACCACGTAGAGGTAAATTTGGCTAACCCTCCTTACACCATCAAAATCTTGCTTACCACCCTTTCGAGTGTAATGCTATACGAGGACCAAAATATAAGGATCAATAGTGACCATCGACTTACCACCTCGATAAGATCAATATAGATCAAAATACCTTGGGCTACCATCAAATGGCCAAAGAGTCCTACCATACCTCCTTACACCATATAATGACCTTAGACAAAATAGACCAGGATCAATAAATGACTATCGACTTACTACCCGATAAGATCAATATAGATCAAAAGGACCTTGGGCTACCATCGAATGGGCCAAAGTCCTACCATACCTCCTTACACCATAGTGACCTTAGGACAAAATAGGACCAGATCAATAAAGCACTATCGACTTACCACCTCGATAAGATCAATATAGATCAAAAGGACCTTGGGCTACCATCGAACGGCCGCCGAGTCCTACCATACCTCCTTACACCATAGTGAGCTTAGACAAAATAGACCAGATCAATAAAGTGACCATCGACTTACCACCGATAAGATCAATATAGGATCAAAAGACCTTGGCTACCATCGAATGGCCAAATGAGTCCTACCATACCTCCTTACACCATAAAGTGACCTTAGGACAAAATAGAACCAGATCAATAAAGCGACTATCGACTTACCACCTCGATAAGATCAATATAGATCAAAAGGACCTCAACATCGAATGGCCAATGAGTCCTACCATACCTCCTTACACCATAAAGTGACCTTTAGGACAAAATAGACCTGTGGATCAATTATGAAAAAGTAACCTTTTTATTAATAACGAACAATCGTGGTATGCATTCCCCAGAAATCGACTTAATCTTTATTGAAAATACTTGCCCGCCAAAGATGCCAAGTATTCTCGATCTCTAACCATCGAAAGTGCCTTTTAACCGATAAGCACCGCTTGCATTTCGATCACTTCATATGGCCCTTCCCAATTCTAAGATTAGTTTTTCTATGTTTTGAGGCGTAGGTTTTGGCTTCTCTAAGGATCTAAGTCTCCTACTCAATCTACGAAGTTCAATTCCCTTTGTTGTAATGTTTGGCCACCCTTCGCTGATAAGCGTACCAATTTGAGCAAAGCTTCCTCTCCGACTTCGCCTCAGCAGATCCAAGTTAACTTTCAAATTCTTCGTCGCTTGTAGATTTCTCAATCGACTTACTTCCAAGACTTGAGATCCGATTTCGACCGGGACTAAGGCATCGCATTCATAGGCCAATCGTATAGGGGGCGAAATCTCCGTAGTAGTCCTCGTGTAGTTCAGATGCCCACAAAGACGCCAAAGAATTCTTCCGCCATCTCCCTTAGCTTTCATCCAATCACGCTTGATTCCGCTCAACAAAGGCTCGTTGGTCACCTCGATTGCCCATTCGATCGTGGATGAGCCACGTAAGTCTTCGTGTTCAATCTCCAAATCATTCAAAAATTCTTCAAATTTCAACCCATTTAACCAAGGCCCGTCTTGTCCGATATCAACACCTTAGGGTTCCCAAACGAAACACCACGCACTTTTTATAAACTTTAGGCACTTTGTTCGCTATCGATCAAGTGGTTTTGCCTTCCACCCACTTAGTCATATAATCAATAAAGAATTCATGATTTAAGTTTAATTCGACCTTTTTAGCTTTAGGTAATGGTCCCAATATATCTACCCCCGCACAAATAAGGGTATAGGAGATAAAATCGAGTATAGCTCTTCCTAATCATGGGATCGAACTATCGAAATGACATTTTTGCATTTCTTTTGACGATTTATAGCTTCTTTTTTGAAAATTGTAGGCCAATAGTATCCTTGTCGAAGAACTTTATGAGCCAAAGTGTGACGCCCCCAAAATAGGTCCATTCCATCCAACCCATTCTGAGTCGCCAAATACATGGTACAGAAACAACTACAACTTTATTATTACAACAGTAAAACTGTGAGTTTGAATACAAATATTATCTTCTAGACAATATCTATACTCAAATAAATCCTCATCACATTTATAGATACATAAAAAAAATGGTGAGGACTACTAAACAATCCTTTCTAAAACCTTCATTCCATACCCACTCAGCACTCGCTATATTCTCGCCTCCCCGAGAAAAAATGGAACAAAAAGGAAAAGGGTGAGCTCAACTAGCCCAATAAAGAATATTACGACTAAGATAATATACAACAAATTATCGTTAGTCTCCAACAGGAAAAAATCTGATAGTAATACAATGTATAACAAGTTTCGCATCAATATTCGCAATGGAAATAATAATTCATGTAAGAGTTACGTAGAATGAAATCTACTATAATCTATGAATTTAATACCATCATCAATATTTTATCCTCGTAACATCAATCAATATTCATCTCAAATCAAATATTCATCTTCGCACTACAAAGCCAAAGATATTCATCAATCCATCATGTTCATCTCAACACTGCTCATCTTTGCACTAAAGGCCAAAGATATTCATCACCTAATATGTTCATTTAAACACCGCTCATCTTTGCACTACAGCATCAAAGATATTCTTCAGAATCATTCATCTTCGCACTACAAAAGCCAAAGATATTCAATAATATCATCATTTAAGACCGAGGATGATGAAAAATATTTTTAAAGAACTAATCCAAAGGAAACAAAATGACAAGGATTAAGGATTAAGGATTCAGACTTTGTTTTATCCAAGTCCAACAATACCCCAAAAATAATCATAGTGGTGTAAAATTCAAGAATGATCAAAACACGGATACAATCAAAGCTAGTATCCGTAATAGATATTTTGACTTAAAAGAAGAAATTTTATTTTTCGATGAATAAAGTGTCAGATATACGTGAATAAAGGTCAGATACGTGAATAAGGCCAGATACGTGAATAAAGAATCTCCGACACCAAAAGATAGAAATTCCACAAAAAAAACATTTTCACGCTTCATTTAATAAGACTCGTGAATAAGAATCGTGAATAAGAACTCATGAATAAGAACTCGTGAATAAGAACTCCCCGAATAGAAAAAGTTCCAAATTTGATAAAAGTTCCAAATTTGATAAAACTTCAGATCAATATTTCAACATAATGATATCAAGAAATAATATCATTACTTAAAAAAATAATATCCCTTACCTCAAAGAATCAATACTTCTAAGGAAAGGCTCAAGTGATGTCGAATGAAACTCAGATCAATAAAGAACTCTCAAAGTATCTAAATACTCACAAAATACGCCAATAATATAGAGAGAGAAAGAGAGAAAACTTTGTTTCCGTGTGATTTTCAATTCTAACTTAAATTTCTATTTATAGAAAATGTTAGCCCGTCCAAGGCAGACTTCGACCAAGCACCGATGGCTTTACTCGCTACTATTGCCACCCACCACATTTGAAATAAAATTCAGCACATTTCTTCACCAACCACAAGTGGGGCCCACTCAATTCTAGAATTTTCCACCAAAATCAATTATAACCCCAATTTCCTAATCGTACACCTCTTAAAATTCATAACAAATCATTCGCATTTTTAATCTAGCTCAAAATTTGTGGACATATACTCAACTTATGTATGTATAACATACCCAAAAATTACTATTATCCAACTATTTGATTAAAAATTATAATCCCCTGCAATATATCTCAAAACCCCGATTTAATTTTTAATACCTCCAACTGTAAAATAATCGATAAAACACCTCAACAATAATTTCTTCATTTATAACCACATAAATAAATCCATCATTTATATCCACATAAAATAAATATTTCTTTATCATATGAATCAATAATTAATTATTCACAAATAATATTACGTAATCACAATTATGACAACCAAAAGCCGCTCCTCAGAAAGAGGGGGCTTCCGATAAGGATTTCTCCTCATCGGGCGCCGCAATTAGGTGACCAAACCTCTCCTCGATGTAACTTTCTAGACATCGCCAATAATGCTATCTAATAATATTATTTAAATAATATGAATTATCGATCCGATAATGGAGATAATGCAAAGTGACAATTATCGAACAACAATAATATAAAATATCAACGCAAAGAATTATCAATCAATAAAATAAAATATCGAATAAGAATTCACCGTAAAATTATCGAGTAAAGGCCTTCACGTAAGGATCAATAATTCAATAATATCAGCAATACCGCAGCGCTATCGCGGCAACCACGCCAGACATCGTATTTTAACCACCGGGCATTCCAATGCCTTAAATTCAGAATAACTACGCCTGCTATTTTTAACCAACTTATATTTGTCGCTTTCTTCATCCAATCGCTCACATGGGGCTCCACATATGGTCGCTACCATTGCATTTAATATTCCCCGACAAAGATTTAATATTCCACGACCAAACTAATATTCCCCGACAAAATGAATATTTTAAAACCACTGCTTATTTTGAAATATTTATGATTTAACCCTTAACTATCCACATTAATCAAATCAACCCTTACTATTTCAAAATAATAAATAAAGGAAATTCTTTTATTTAAAAAATTTTGGGGTCTTACAACCTCCTCCTTATGAAATTTCGCCCTCGAAATCGACGACGCATTCGGTGTTTCAAAAAGGTGAGATACCTCGCTTATTTCCGCTTCCAATTCCTGTGTCATTTCCTCTATAAGATGATTCCTCCACAAAACTTTAACTTGTGGTACGACCTTTTCATACAGTAGGACATGCTCCTTCCTATCCAAGATCTCGATAGTACCTCCTCATACGTTAAGTCTTCTATTATCTCGTCCTGGTTCTAACTCTATAACGTGGTTCGGTCTTTCACATATTTACGGGCAAGACGTATACGTGAAACACATTATGAACACCGAGACATACCTTGAGGTAACGCAAGTCTATAGCTACATTTCCTACTCGGTCAAGAATTTGAAATGGACCAATAAATCGTGGATCGAGCTTTCCTCTTCCCCCAAATCTTGTAACTCCCTTCCACGGAGCAACTCTCAACAATACATGATCCCTCACATTAAATTTCACGCCCTTTCGATGAAGATCCGTGATAACTCTTTTGTCGATCTTGAGCCGCTTGTATACGCTGTCGAATTATTTGGATCTTTTCTAGAGTCATACGTGATTAACTCTAGTCCCAACAATGTTGCTTCACCCACCTCATCCCAACATATCGAGAACGACATTTTCGGCCCATATAATGCTTCAATGGAGCCACACCTATACTTCGCTCGATAATCGCTTGTTGTAGGAGAATTCCACCAATGGTAAATACTTATCCTAACCGCCTCTTGAAGTTCAGGACACGTAGTCTTAATAAATCTTCAAGAGTTCGAATAGCCCTCTCGATCATCTCATCTGTCAGGGGATGGTATGTCAACTAAATCGCAAACTGCGCTCTATAGCTTTTTGCAAGCTAACCCAAAATCTTGAAGTGAATCTTGGGTCACGATCCAAACTATGGATACAGTACATGCCATGCAACCTCACAATCTCATTTACGCATATACTAAAGAAGACGCTCAAGTGAATAAGTCTCCTCAGACGGCAAGAAATGAGCAGATTTGGTTAATCTATCAACAATAACCCAAATAAAGATTGATGCCTTGAGAAACCGTAGAAGACCCGTGAACGAAATCCATGGTAATGTGTTCCCACTTCCATTCCTAATCTCAAGTGGTCAGAATTCAAATTCTTAGTACTAGATGTCTTCGCCTTTACACGCTGGTAAGTTAAACACATCGAGATAAACTTTGCAATCTCTCTCTTCATATTATTCCACCAAAATGTATGTCAAGATCACGATACATTTTAGTATTTCCAGTGATGGATTGCAAATGGTGTATCAGGTGCTTCCATCATAATTCAGACTTCAAATCGAGTCGTTAGAACACAAAGTCTAGAGTGGACTCAAGTATTCCTTCTTCATCAATTCTCGCCTCTAATAGCCCTTCTTGTACTTTCTTCTTCATACGACGCCCGGCCCGCGGCTCGAGCAACCTTAACTTTTTCTATTAAAGTCGGGTTCTACGCGATACTTGACATCATCGCACTCGCTCCCGCAATATACGATCTTCTACTCAACGCGCCACCACCACGCTCGCTTTTCCAGATGGCACGGTCGTAATATGTGCCGAAATGAGTCTCCTCTCGAGTTCTTCAAGCTCTTCCCACATTCCTCGCTTCCATTCGAATTTTGTATCTCTACGAGTCACCAAGATAATGGAATAGCGATTCGAGAATATCCTTCAACGAATCTCCGATAATAACCAACTAAGCTTCTGTAAAGCTACGATTTCGATTATCGATTTAGGTTGCTTCTCAACTCGCGACTCATATCCCAATCTTGGATAAAGACGTCACAATGACACCTATCGGGCTTACTATCGCATCTAATACGACGCCCCTACAGAGAGTCTCGCTTTGCATTCCACAAAGGAAGTCACAAGATAAAGGCTCAGTACCAAATTTATAGTTGAATTTTTAACTCTCAAGTTCAATAGAGCCATTCTATATGAGATTTTAGAAATGAGTTTTGTACCGTTTCAAAGTCGATACAAAATTTAATATCAAAGCTTCGGGAGTAAGCCAAGAAATTCTTCAGAAATACGCCAGAAAGTCAATAACAACAGAATATTATTCAAATTTGACGTGTCTTTATTCAAATCCATAACATGGGCTAAGAAAGCTTGACATCCGCTTTTCAATAAACGAATAGCTTTTATGATTAGATATGATAAATGATTGATTTTAATGGTTTAGTTGCTTGAATTCGCATAACAAAGTCAAGGTTAGAATATGAAAACTAACAACCTTACGTAAAACAATCAATTTTGGTACGATGAGTAGCTAACCAATCAATCCCTAAAATCACATCAAAAGCAAGTATCTTTAAAGAGATAAGGTCAACAGTAAGGTGATGGTGCCAACTCAATCAAACAAGATTTATAAACAAATGATGTGATGAAAGTTTCTCCTAACTGATTCTCCATAAATAGTCAAAGTCTAATTTCTCCGTAGTCAAGTTCAAACGCTGAGCGCAGCAAGAGAGATAAAAGAATGGGTAGAACCCAGATTCAAGTAAGGTATATACTTCGCAAGAATTTATAATTAACTAACCCGCATAACTTCGTCGTTTCCTCGTGATTTTGACCTGGCCACGACAAACGCCTTCCAAGAACCGCTGACTTTGACTTTTCTCGACATCCTTTTGAGTCACCATTCACGCTGGATCTGGTTTCGATATCGCATAACTTCGAGCGATATGTCCTTCTTTTCAACAATTATAGCATACCTGGAAGGCTTTCAACAGCTTGACCTTATACGTCCCTCCTCTCCACATCTCAGTAGATCTAACCGGCGATCGCTTTCTTCCCTAGAATTTGTCGATGGTGTCGATGTTGCCAGCCGACGCCTTCCCGCCATCGTTAAATCTTCTTTTTAGATCGACATCTCTTTCCATAATATCAACGCTATCGCAAATTTTTTACCCACGCATCACTCATTCTCACTGCTCGCTTATTTCTTCTTTCAAATTTTATTCCAAATTTTTATCATCTTATACTCGCCAAAGAGTGCTTCGCTCAAGATCACGATTTGGGTAACACAAGCTTGAATCGTTGCATCCTTTTGCTCCACGATCGCTCGCAATTCTTTAGCCGCTTCTTCTAACTCATGAATACGATTTTGCAATTCTATATTTCGATCATAAAATACCTCTAATAAACTCTCTCGTGTACCTCTTCTTCCTCTTCTTCCTCACTCTCACATTAAGTTACCTCTCGATTATCTCAAAAACTATCAATTCTTCACTCACCACACGGATATCTCTAATTCTTCTTCACCGACATCACATTATCCTCGTCATGAGGACAGAGGTGTCTCCACGATCTCATTCACTCCATCATTAACGCTTCTCAAAGCCCATTCTAAAAAAACTATCATAAAACAAGGGTTAATTAAATAAATTAACAAATCACATAATACCCCTATAATACGACCAACCAACAAATAAGCTTTAGTAGACACACTAAATAAGGATTTACTCTGCCTCCCTCCTAGTTTTATTCCCCATCTCCGCCAGAGATCATATCCCTAAGCTCGATACCAACCGTGACGCCCCCAAAATAGGTCCATTCCATCCAACCCATTCTCGAGTCGCCAAATACACGGTACGTAAACAACTACAACTTTATTATTACAACAAGAAATCGTGAGTTTAAATACAAATATTATCTTCTGCATAATATCTATACTCAAATAAATCCTCATCACATTTATAGATACATAAAAAAATGGTGAGGACTACTAAACAATCCTTTCTAAAACCTTCATTCCATACCCCACTTGCATTTCGCTATATTCTCGCCTCCCGAGAAAAAATGGAACAAAAAGGAAAAGGGTGAGCTCAACTAGCCCAATAAAGAATATTACGACTAAGATAATATACAACAAATTATCGTTAGTCTCCAACAGAAAAAAATCGATGTAATACAATGTATAACAAGTTTCAGATCAATATTCGCAATGGAAATAATAATTCATGTAAGAGTTACGTAGAGAATGAAATCTACTATAATCTATGAATTTAATAAATTCATCATCAATATTTTATCCTCAGAACATCAATCAATATTCATCTCAAATCAAATATTCATCTTCGCACTACAAAATAAAGATATTCATCAATCATGTTCATCTCAACACTGCTCATCTTTGCACTAAAGGCCAAAGATATTCATCACCATTATGTTCATTTAAACACCGCTCATCTTCGCACTACGCATCAAAGATATTCTTCAGAATCATTCATCTTTGCACTACAAAAGCCAAAGATATTCAATAATATCATCATTTAAGACCGAGGATGATGAAAATATTTTTAAAGAACGAATCCAAAGGAAACAAAATGACAAGGATTAAGGATTAAGGATTCGACTTTGTTTTATCCAAGTCCAACAATACCCCAAAAATAATCATAGTGGTGTAAAATTCAAGAATGATCAAAACACGGATACAATCAAAGCTAGTATCCGTAATAGATATTTTGACGAAAAGAAGAAATTTTATTTTTCGATGAATAATAGGTCAGATACGTGAATAAAGGTCAGATACGTGAATAAGGCCAGATACGTGAATAGTAAATCCTACACCAAAAGATAGAAATTCCACAAAAAAACATTTTCACGCTTCATTTAATAAGACTCGTGAATAAGAACTCGTGAATAAGAATCTCATGAATAAGAATCGTGAATAAGAACTCCGACATGAAAAAGTTCCAAATTTGATAAAAGTTCCAAATTTGATAAAAACTTCAGATCAACATTTCAACATAATGATATCAAGAAATAATATCATTACTAAAAAAAATAATATCCCTTACCTCAAAGAATCAATACTTCTAAGGAAAGGCTCAAGTGATGTCGAATGAAACTTGATCGAACAAAGAACTCTCAAAGTATCTAAATACTCACAAAATACGCCAATAATATAGAGAGAGAAAGAGAGAAAACTTTGTTTCGTGTGATTTTCAATTCTAACTTAAATTTCTATTTATAGAAAAATGTTAGCCTACCAAGGCATCGACCACCACCGATGGCTTTACTCGCTACTATTGCCACCCACCACATTTGAAATAAAATTCAGCACATTTCTTCACCAACCACAAGTGGGGCCCACTCAATTCTAGAATTTTCCACCAAAATCAATTATAACCCTAATTTCCTAATCGCACACCTCTTAAAATTCATAACAAATCATTCGTGGCATTTTTAATTCGGCTCAAAATTTGTGGACATATACTCAACTTATGTATGTATAACATACCCAAAAATTACCACAATCCAACTATTTGATTAAAAATTATAATCCCCGCAATATATCTCAAAACCCCGATTTAATTTTTAATACCTCCAACTGGGTAAAATAATCGATAAAACACCTCAACAATAATTTCTTCATTTATAACCACATAAATAAATCCATCATTTATATCCACATAAAATAAATATTTCTTTATCATATGAATCAATAATTAATTATTCACAAATAATATTACGTAATCACAATTATGACAACCAGCCGCTCCTGTGAGAGCAGGGGCTTCCGATAAGATTTCTCCTCATCGCCGCCGCAATTAGTGACCAAACCTCTCCTCGATGTAACTTTCTAGACATCGCCAATAATGCTATCTAATAATATTATTTAAATAATATGAATTATTGATCCGATAATGGAGATAATGCAAAAGGACAATTATCAACAACAATAATATAAAATATCAACGCAAAGAATTATCAATCAATAAAATAAAATATCGAATAAGAATTCACCGTGAAAATTATCGAGTAAAGGCCTTCACGTAAGGATCAATAATTCAACAATACTCAGAATACATAATAGTTATCACAGCAACCACGCCAGACATCAGATTTTAACCATCGGGCATTCCAATAGCCTTAATTGTAAATAACTACGCCTGCTATTTTTAACCAACTTATATTCGTCGCTTTCTTCATCCAATCGCTTTCACATATGGGCTCCACATATGGTCGCTACTTCGTCGTCAGATTTAATATTCTCGACAAAGATTTAATATTCCACGACCAAACGAATATTCCCCGACAAAATGAATATTTTAAACCACTTGCTTATTTTGAAATATTTATGATTTAACCCTTAACTATCCACATTAATCAAATCAACCCTTACTATTTCAAAATAATAAATAAAGGAAATTGTGAGACCCCGTGATTTTATCAATAAAGATTTAAATCTTGTCAAAATAAATTTTTATATTATGGTGTGAATTTGAGATAATATTATAGTTGTGGGTAGTATTAATAAATTTTACAAAGTATGCAAGTGGTTATATTATATTCGATCGGCTTGGGAATATTCTTGCTTAGTGAGGAATATTCGCATAAACTACCAATCATCAGGACCCCACAATGTAATTATTGCTTGATCGAGAAAACGACAAAATATTTTATCAAATAATATATGAAGTTTTACCGTGGTTACCGCTGAACTACTCTGAGTAAAAGTACAAAGAATACGTGGTGGGTCGCATAAGAATTACCAGATTGATTATCGATGCTTATGTGAGAAGTCACTCATTTTGATTCCATTATCACGATTATTAATAATATGAATTATTATAATGATAATGACGCTTTTGTTTTATTCAGATTATTAACGTAATAAAATGTAAACATCTTTTTATATAAAAATGTAATACTTTATTAAAGTTATTCTATAAATGTAATATATTATATTTTATTACGCATAGTGTCAGATAAAGGTTTTCAGATAAGGTTTTGCATAAGATTGCATAAAGGTTTGCATAAGAAAATGTTTTTATATAAATAGAATATATTATATTTTATTTAAAAGATTTTTCTTTAAATATGGACCGCCGATTAAAGTAAATCAATCTGACCGCTCATGGATTAGTTACTACGCATTCCATTTTCCTATAAATAAAGCTCATTCCTTCATTATTTTCTTACTTAATTCATCAAACTCTGTAGAGAGAAATTATAGAGAGAAGCTATAGAGAGAAAATTATAGAAAGTTAAGAAGAGTATTCTCGCTACTTCACTACTTCTATATTCATTTTTTTACTAGTAAGTGGTGTTATTCTTTCTTCAAGAGAACTTCATTATTCCATTCATTATTATTCTCATTGAATAACTCGTAAAAGTGGTATACCCTATACATAACCTCGATACGCCGCTGCAGACAATTTATACTGGTGAAATCCTTATGTTATTCCATTCTTTATTATTATTCGCTGAATAACTCAGATACGCCGCTTTACCCTATACTTGGTGACATTCTTTCTATTATTCTCGCTGAACATCCTGCCTCGGTGTTTTTACACCCGACCGGTTCCGCTTTTTATTATTCTCATTGAACATCCTGCTCAAGGTGTTTTACACCGGACCGGTTCCGCTTTTTTATCATTCTCGCTGAATATCCTATCTCAGTGTTTTACACCGGATCGGTTCCATCTTTATTATTCTCGTTGAACATCCCGCTTGCGCGTGAATTTCACCGACCGGTTCCGTTATTATTATTCTGCTTGAATAACCTCGCCTACGCGGCAAGTACGCATGCACGTGATGATTTCTTTGTTATTCCATTCTTTATTATACCCAAATAAGTTAAAACTTTGACTTCTATACTCCATGAAATTAGTAGAATATCCTCGATATTCATGCTTCATCCAAAGATCTTTTCATGGAAATATTCTTCCCGATCATTCTTGAATTTTACTCACGAAACAAAGATTCATGTCGATAATTTGACGTTAATAATTCATGGATTAAATAATTCTTGAACTTGTTTTATTGAATTATTATGTCATTGTCATCATCCTCATGTTATATTATGTTATCTTCGCTTACGTGCATAGATGAACTTAGTATGATTATGACCTGTGGATCATTCTAAGATAATCACGACTTGATATAAATGATGTGACAAAAGTCCTCAAAGGGCCCTGTAATGCAGTTGATGGATAGTTTTTGGTATGATTATGACCAGGTGATTCTAAGATAGTCATGACCATTGATAATTTGATGAAAATCCTCGACCGTGGTACAGTGGATGATTAGATGTGGTGGTTTATTTATTGTCGAGTCTCAAATGATAAAAATTGATGAAAACCTTTAAAACCTAAAAGATAGTAGATTTTATTCTCTACTCACTTTTTTAATGGATTGCTTATTCCACGCAGCTTAAACCGGTTGTTCATTGTATTTTATCGCTTTAACATCGTTGAAGGCTAATGATAATTTATTCTCGCATTATCTTAGTCATAATATTTCATCGGGCTAGTTGAGCTCACCCTTTTCTTCACCGTTTCTTCTTCGTGAAATGAGAACATAGCCGGGACGAGCCTGGAACGGGAGTAATGGTCCGAGGATAAGATTAGTAGTCCCTCACTATTCTCGTGAAATAAAGGTGATAATAGTTGTAATGAGGACTCTTTTCGAGTTTGTATAATATCTAGTAGATAATATTTGTATTCAAACTCACGCTTATGTCGATTGCATACCTACGCAGCTATATTAGTAAGTTGTATTTGAATTTATGTACCATGTAAGTGGCGACCCAAGATGGGTGACGATACCTAATTTTGGGGGCGCCACAAATTGGTATCGTAGCTTAGGATACGATCCCCGGCCAAGATGTGAGATAAGAACTAGAGGGGAGAGACGGGAATTCTTCGCTAGTATGACCTACCTAAATTTATTTGGTATTTAATTGGCTCACGAGTATAGGGATAATATGTGATATGTTAATTAACCCTTATTTTATGGCAAGATTTGAAAATGGCATCCGAGAATGTTGAGAATAAAGAATGGAGCACAGAGACCTGCTGATTCTCCACGCATCAATAATCGATAATGTACAACAGATGGCGATAATCCTCCCGTAAATAACAACACCGATCAATCGACTAACGACGGCACGCTTAAAAGGTTTTTAGAATTCATGCAACATCAAAGCGAAAGCGACTTCTCGCTCAAAACGTAGGTGGAAACACGGAAACTCTCTCATGGTCACCGCTAAACAATTCAAGGAGTCGGGACCACCGAGTTTAAGGAGAGCCAAAACCACTTCTCGCTAAGCATGGATTAAGCAGACACCAAGATATTTGATGTCTTGGATGCTCCGAGGAGCAAAAGGTTCTTTTTGCCGCTTTTATGTCATGCGAGAGGCAGACATCGGTGGGAATCGATAAAACGACTCAACTCATTGATCAAGATATCTTGGGAGAAGTTCCAGAGTCGTCAACGACAAATACTTTCCCGAAAGTATTCGCCATACGAAGGAGGTGGAGTTTATCAAGTCGAACAAAACAATACGACCGTGTCGCAATACGAGGCAAAATTTATGCGAGTTATCACGATTACATTCCCACTCGGTGGATAATGAAGAGAAATGGCGCTAATGTTTTTAAGAGGTTTGAAGCCAGTAGATACGCCAACATCTTATTTCTCATAAACGTTTTTATTCGGGATGTTGTAATAGGGGCTCGCTTAGTGGAGCGCGATAACGAGTCAACGCAACTAAAAGAGAGCAAATTGAAGAAAATTATAATACCAAATGTAAAGTAGTCATCAAGCGGTGACAACAAGCGTGAGGGAATCAACAGTGCCGATATGGTAACCACTTCTATGGTAATCGTACAAAATAATAAGAATGGACATTTCAAGAAAAGGAGATTCAACAATGATGGAAAGACGCCAAAGACCAAAGACCGTTGTTAAGGAAGGAGAAAGGACCACCTATCATATGCTTCAAATGCGCGAGGAGAGGGACACATCATCCGAATCAATCGCCATGCCATCCAAAGCATGTTATAATTGTGGAAGAGAAGGCCACTTAGCTCGATTTTGTCGCTTATCAAGACAAATTCAACTAGGATGGAGGCACCAAAGGTCGTCCCTGCATAAACCAGAGCCAGAGTTTAAGAGAGAGCGTTTTTTTTCTTCTCGTGACGAGGAACCCGAATAAAATTATCACGGTAAGTTAATCGTAAGCTCATGTAAGTCTATACCTTATAAGATACCGCTTCTACCCATTATTTTATCTCTCTTGCTTCGTGTTCAACGCTTAAATTTGACTCAAGAAATTAGACTTTGATTTATCTATCAAACTTCGCTGGAGAAACCTTCACACCTCCACTCGCTTTTAAATCTTGTTGTTTCAAATAAACACTTTCACGCTACTTCGTCGATCTTATCTCTTTAAAAATACTTGCCTTTGAGGTAATTTTTGAAAACGATTGATTAACTACTCATTATTCTTTTTGTAAGGTTGTTAGCTTTCATATTCCTAACCAACCTCATTATACTTAATTCAAAGTAACCAAATCCTAAAGTTAATCATCATTATATCGCCATAAGTAAAGAGCCCGATCCTTTCGTTGTTGACTTCCTTGTGTGGAATGCACCAAGCCGCATTTTTCAGAGGCGACGCCATGATCAAGATGGCAAGTTGATAGGTATCATTGTGAGGTGCTATCTGTGTTAAGGGATAGAAGTCACATTAGTATTAATGTGACGTATTATCCAAGTCTTGACGAGAGTAATAGCTTTTGAATGATATTTCTATCATTAATAAATTTCTTGGCGATTCTTGAAGACTTCCTAGCCTACCCTAGAGCGTGAAATCGAATTTTGTATTGACCCCAAAGACAAAACCCATTTCTTAAACCCTCAAATATTTCTTCAACTAAAAGGATCTGCTTACGTGGATTATGATGAAAGTCATAATAAAAGTATAGAACTAATAAAAATCATGGGTATATGAAGTATTAGTAAGTTTTATGATGAGTTATGTTGGTTAGTATGTGAAAACATGAAAGTTTCTTAGAAATCACAAAGAGTTGAAAATCGATTTTAGTGAAAAACGAATATGAAATTCAATTGACCATATCTCCTATTATATTTTGAATTTTGAATGTGGTCAAGTCCTAGAGTTAGATCTATGAGTTACCTAACTAATCCAAGTGGAATTACTGGAAAAGGTGTTGTAGATTTTTGTGTGGACTGATTTTAGCAAAGGAGTGCAAAGCTGCAAAACCGAAAAAGCTTCTGCCATGATTTTAGAGAGGCTGTTTCGGCCACTTAAATTATGAGAAAAATTCTGGCCTTTTGGGACATGAAAGTATATGGTATAAAGTACCTCCTGTCCAAAAATGAGCTCATTCTCGACTTAAAATGAGCAAGTTATGACTATTTCAATATTTAGGTTTTTCCGATTTAAAAACGCTATAACCGGAGTTCTATAACTCCGATGACCATGAAATTTAAACTGGAAGCTCACGTTAACATGTATAAGGTCCTGCCAAGATTTGGGAATTTTTGGAGTTAAACTTGAGGTAGCTAATTTCTTAAGGAATTAATTGAAATTGATTTTTAAAAATAGTAAATGAATTTTAAAAATTCTTAGAAAAATATATTTTCATTATGGGACTATATTATGCTAAATCCCAGAAAAGAAATATTTTTAGGGCTGATTTGGTATTTTTCATGAAAATAGTTTAGTTACTTAACATATGAGTTAAATATGTTATGTGAAGTAACAAAGTTGAAAATAGGATTTTATGGCTAGAGAATCCTATATAGAGTATATGCATATTTTTTTTGATGAGGATTTGATAATTGGTGATGATATCTTATGAGTATGGCATTTTGAATGATTAAATGCATTATATGGTAAAGCGTAAACAATTGAGATAAATTGTTTATAAATTTAAAAAGTGATTAAAATATTGTTATAATATTAATGATATTAGATTATGAGATTATTAAGTGATTGATAACATGGGATATTCTTGAATTCTCGGATAAATTATATTATAAATGTTTAATATTTATCCTTTATCTCATTCGATTGATTCTTTATATCATTATCCTCACGTTTATATTACGTTGAAAGTCATCTCGGCCGTAGAAGTAAGATATAGATGGACTTGGTATGATTATGACCACTCGGATTATTCTAAGATAATCATAACCGTAAATGAATACACAATTATCTTTCGTCCGAAGTGCATGGATAATTTGTGGTCGTGATACTAATAAATATCCTCGGCCTTCGTAGTGCGGTGGATGATTCGATGATGTGGATTAATTATCGAAATGAGTCTCAAAGAATGAAATATTAATTCATGGATGTGTTCAAAGTCATCCGTGGCTTTACGCCAAGCATAGATGGACTTGGTATGATTATGACCGTGGATTGTTCGCATAATCATAACCAGAATTGAAAAACACAATTATCTTCGGGCGTAGTGTACATGGATAATTTGTGGTCGTGATACTAATGAATATCCTCGCCTATAAAAGCGTGGGATGATTCGATGATGTGGATTAATTATCGAAATGAGTCTCAAAGAATGAAATATTAATTCATGGATGCGTTCAAAGTCATCTCGGCTTACGCAGCATAGATGGACTTGGTATGATTATGACTGTGGATTGTTCTAAGATAATCATAACCAGAATTAAAAACACAATTATCTTCGTCAGAAGTGTATGGATAATTTGTGGTCGTGATACTAATGAATATCCTCGCCCGTAGTGTGGATGATTCGATGATGTGGATTAATTATCGAAATGAGTCTCAAAGAATGAAATATTAATTCATGGATGCGCTCAAAGTCATCTCGTGGGTTTACGCATATAGATGGACTTGGTATGATTACGACTGTGATTATTCGCAGATAATCATAACCGTAGATTGAAAACACGAATATCCTCGCCAAAAGGTAATGGATAATTCGTGGTCGTGGATACTATTAAGTCGCTAGCCTTAGCATTATTGGTTTTACAGCTTGTATATCTTTAATTCCAGTAGTGCAAAGATGAATTGTTAATGAATATCTTTCGCAGATTTCAAAGATGAATTTAATATTTTTAAACGATAAAGGTATTCAAGGTATCCTCATCTCTTTATCATATCAGTGTATCGCACTCTAATTTCGAGGGCTAAATTCCATAAGGAGGGAGATCAGAGACCCCGATTTTATCAATAAAGATTTAAATCTTGTCAAAATAAATTTTTATATTATGGTGTGAATTTGAGATAATATTATAGTTGTGGGTAGTATTAATAAATTTTACAAAGTATGCAAGTGGTTATATTATATTCGATTGGCTCGGGAATATTCGGCTTAGCAGGAATATTCGCATAACTACTCAATCATTGGTGGACCCCACAATGTAATTATCATTTCTGATCGAGAAAACGACAAAAATATTTTATTGAAATAATCTATGAAGTTTTACCGTGGTTACCGCTGAACTACTCTAGTAGTAAAAGTACAAAGAATACGCGTGGTTGCATAAGAGCAGCATTACCAGATTGATTATCGATGCTTATGTGAGAAGTCACCATTGATTCCATTATCATTTATTAATAATATGAATTATTATAATGATAATGACGCTTTTGTTTTATTCAGTATTATTAACGTAATAAAATGTAAAACATCTTTTATATAAAATAGAATACTTTATTAAAGTTATTCTATAAATAGAATATATTATATTTTATTACGCATAGTGTCAGATAGTGTTTTTTTGCATATAAGTTTTCAGTATAGTATTTGCATAGTGTTTGCATAGTAAAATGTTTTTATATAAATAGAATATATTATATTTTATTTAAAAGATTTTTCTTTAAATACGGACCGCCGATTAAAGTAAATCAATCTGACCGCTCATGGATTAGTTACTACGCATTCCATTTTCCTATAAATAAGCTCATTCCTTCATTATTTTCTTACGAATTCATTGAAACTCTAGAGAGAGAAATTATAGAGAGAAGCTTATAGAGAAAAATTATAGAAAAGAAGAAGAGTATTCTACTACTTCACTACTTATATTCAGCTTTTTTTACTAGTAAGGGTGTTATTCTTTCTTCTTCAAGAGAACTTCATATTCCATTCATTATTATTCTCATTGAATAACTCGTAAAAGTGGCATACCCTATACATAACCTCGTATACGCCAGATACCCTATACTTGGTGAAATCCTTATGTTATTCCATTGCTTATTATTCTGCTTGAATAACTCAGATACGCTGCCCCTACCCTATACTTCTGTGACATTCTTCTATTATTCTGCTTGAACATCCTCGTCTCAGTGTTTTTTACACCTAACACGGGTTCCGCTTTTTATTATTCTCGTTGAACATCCTCGCTCATGTGTGTTTTACACCGACCGGGTTCCGCTTTTATCATTCTCGCTGAATATCCTATCTTGTTTTTACACCGGATCCGTTCCATCTTTATTATTCTGTTGGAACATCCGCTTGCAGTGAATTTCACCGACCGGTTCCGTTATTATTATTCTCGCTTGAATAACTCTGCCTATGCGGGTACCGCATGCACGGTGATTTCTTTTGTTATTCCATTCTTTATTATACCCAAATGGTTAAAACTTTGACTTCTATACTCCATGAAATTAGTAGAATATCCTCGATATTTGCGCTTCATCCAAAGATCTTTTCATGGAAATATTCTTCCGATCATTCTTGAATTTTACTCTACGAAACAAAGATCATGTTGACAATTTGACGTTAATAATTCATGGATTAAATAATTCTTGAACTTGTTTTATTGAATTATTATGTCATTGTCATCATCCTCATGTTATATTATGTTATCTTCGCTTACGCATAGATGAACTTAGTATGATTATGACCAGGATCATTCTAGATAATCACGACTTGATATAAATGATGTGACAAAAGTCCTCAAAGGGGCTCGTAATGCAAATGATGGATAGTTTTTGGTATGATTATGACTGTGGGTGATTCTAAGATAGTCATGACCATTGATAATTTGATGAAAATCCTCGACCGCGGTATGCAGGGATGATTAGATGTGGTGGTTTATTTATTGTCGAGTCTCAAATGATAAAAATTGATGAAAACCTTTTAAAACCTAAAAGATAGTAGACTTTTATTCTCTACTTGACTCTTTTAATGGATTGCTTATTCCGTCAAGCAGCTTAAACCGGTTGTCTATTGTATTTTATCGCTTAACATCAATTGAAGGCTAATGATAATTTATTCTCGCATTATCTTAGTCATAATATTTCTTCTCGGGCTAGTTGAGCTCACCTTTTCTTTCACCGTTTCTTCAGAAATGAGAACATAGCCGGGACGAAGCCTGGGAACGTGAGTAATGGTCCGTAGGATAAGATTAGTAGTCCTCACTATTCGTGAAATAGTGTGATAATAGTTGTAATGAGGACTCCTTTTGAGTTTGTATAATATCTAGTAGATAATATTTGTATTCAAACTCACGCTTTATGTCGATTGCATACCTACGCTTATATTAGTAAGTTGTATTTGAATTTATGTACCATGTAAGTGGCGACCCAAGATGGGTGACGTATACCTAATTTTGGGGGCGTCACAGAAATTCCTTTTTATTTAAAAAAATTTTGGGGTCTTACAACAAAGACTTGGCAGCCATATGATCACCGCAAATACCTTCATAAACCTCCTGAAGAGCATACTCGGCTTCGGACGAAACCAAACATTTCAACAACGGTGAAGAAAATGCCAATCGATATAGATCCCCATCAATATGACTAAAATTGGCACTCTTGTACTTAATCTTCTTTGCCAGCATCTGATCCGATGGAAGGACGCCATCTGCCAAATACTCGATGTAATCATCCAAAGACTGATCGCCGATACACATCAACGCTTCGTCTTTAACACTTGGGCTCGCCGTAAAACTTCCAAATATACCGATCCGTGAAAAACATCTGCATCTGTGGTGGCCAGCTTTGACAATGCATCGGCAATAGAATTGTCATTACGCTCTATGCTCTGAAACTCATACGGCTTAAATATTGAAGTTGGTCTCTTAATTCCGCCAGATATTTGATCATTCGGTCCCACGAGCCTCATAATCTCCCGACAACCGCTTAACGACCAACCGAGAATCACTATAGATAATCAACTGCTGGACTTCGAGACTCTTCGCCAATCGGATACTCGCTAACACCGCTTTATTTCAAATTTCATTGTTCGTCGCTTTAAACGCTAATCGATGGCTCATTGACCTTGAATCCTTCCTGGACTTATTAAGATAATTCCGCCCACTAATAATCATCGTAGAGATCCATCTCGCATACAAACGTCCGGGCCTTTCGACCTGGCTGAAGAACGGCCACCGCCTCGATCGTAAGATTCACCACAGCAACTCAAGATCCGCTTCGGTGAACGAGCATTCTACCATAAAGTCACCAGGCCCGGCCTTTAATGGCGATTCGGGATGGTACTCGATAAAAATCGATAACTCCATAGTCCACGCCGCTAATCGCCGAGACCTCTCGGGCTTGCCCATCACCTTCTTCAAGGGTCGATCCGCAGACGGCACCGTGAGTCGACCTTGAAAATATTGCCAAGCTTTCTACCGCAATTATTAAAGCAAAGGCAAATTTCTCAATATTTGATACCGGTTTCAAAGATCTCGCCGACGTGGTCGACATAATAGACCGGATGCTGCTTCCCACTGATCTCCCGAACCAACACTGCTCCAACCGCCAATGAACTTGCTGCAAGGTATAAATATAAGGTCTCTGCTGGGGCAGGCTTTACCAATAAAGGAGCGTAAAGATGATATGCCTTTATGCCTTGAAAGCGCTTTCACACTCAAGTCCACTGGAACGCCTTCGCATTCTTCTATCCCTTCAATGTGTCAAAGAAAGGAAGGCATCTCTCCGCAGATTCGGCGACGAACCTCCTCAAAGTCGCATCCCTACCAATGACGCCGGACGCCCTTGAACGACTGAGGAGTCTTCATGTCAAGAATGGCCTGGATCTTCTCCGGATTGGCCTCGATGCCCCTCTGACTGACCAGATAACCTAGAAACTTTCCAGCACCGAGGCCGAAAGTACATTTGGCCGGATTGAGTCTCAATTGACGATAACGAACAGTTTGAAAGCATTCCTCCAAGTCATCCAAGTGCTTATGAATCTGCATACTCTTTACGATCATGTCATCTACATAAACTTCCATTGTAAGACCCCGAAATTTTTTTAAATAAAAAGGAATTTCCTTTATTTATTATTTTGAAATAGTAAGGGTTGATTTGATTAATGTGGATAGTTAAGGGTTAAATACGCAAATATTTCAAAATAAGCAAGTGGTTATAAAATATTCATTGTTGTTTGGGAATATTCGTTTGGTCGTGGAATATTCGCATCGCTTCGTGAATATTCGTATGCGACGCAGCCCACATGCCATGTGGGCCCCATAACGAAAAAGCGATTGGATGAGGAAAAACGATAAAGTTTGGGTGGTTATAAATAACTGCCAGAAGTTGTTACTGCTAAGATCGCTGAATACCCGGTGGTTAAAATACAAAGAATACGCGTGGTTGCAAAAAGACACACCAGTATTGCACAAGATTGTTGAATTATTAATTGCACGTAAGATGGCACTACTCAATAATTTTCACAAGTGAGTTATCGCTCAATATTTTATTTTATTGATTCAATAATTGTCGCGTTGATATTTTATATTATCATTGTTCAATAATTGTCACCGCATTATTATCTCCATTATCGATCAATAATTCATATTATTTGAATAATATTATTAGATAGCATTATTGGCAATGTCTAGAAAGTTCACAAGGAGAGGTTTGGTCACCTAATCAAGCGCCAAGAAGGAGAAATCCTTATCGAAAGCCCCTCTTCCGGAACTACCGTCATTATCATAATTGTGATTCTCGTAATATTATTTGTGAATAATTAATTATTGATTCATATGATAAAGAAATATTTATTTTATGTGGATATAAATGATGGATTTATTTATGTGGTTATAAATGAAGAAATTATTGTTGAGGTGTTTTATCAAGATTTTACCGTTCGAAGTATTAAAAATTAAATCGTGGGTTTTCAGATATATTATGGGTTATAATTTTTAATCCGACCGTTGGATTGTGGTAATTTTTGGGTATGTTATACATACATAAGTTGAGTATATGTCCACAAATTTTGAACCGTTAAAATGCACGAATGATTTGTTGTGAATTTTGTGGAGGTGTTTGGATTCGAAAATTAGGTTTATAATTGATTTTGGTGGAAAATTCTAGAATTGAGTGGGCCCACTTGTGGTTGGTGAAGAAATGTGCTGAATTTTATTTCAAATGTGGTGGTGTGGCAATAGTAGCGAGTAAAGCCATCGTGTAAAGCAGTCAAGTCCGCTTCTACGGCTAACATTTTCCTATAAATAGAGGCTAAGATAGAATTGAAAATCACACCGTAAACAAAGTTTTCTCTTTTCTCTATATTATTGAGCGTATTTTGTGAGTATTTAGATACTTTGAGAGTCATTGTTCAAAGATGAAGTTTCATTCAAAGATCACTTAATTTCCTTCCAAGTATTGATTCTTTGAGGTAAGGGATATTATTTTTTTTTTCGTAATGATATTATTTCTTCAATATCATTATGTTGAAATGTCGATCCAAGTTTTATCAAATTTGGAACTTTTTCATGCTCTGGGTTACTATTCATGAGTTACTATTCATTAGTTACTATTCATGAGTTACTATTCACGAAGTTACTATTCACGAGTACTATTCATGAAGCGTGAAAATGTTTTTTTGTGGAATTTCTATCTTTTGGTGTCTGAGTTATTATTCACGATACTCAAGACTATTCACGATATCTGACACTATTCATCAAAAATAAAATTTCTTCTTTTCGTCTAAAAATATCTATTTTGGATACTAGCTTTGATCAGATCCATGTTTTGATCATTCTTGAATTTTACACCACTACGATTATTTTTGAGGTATTGTTGACATGGATAAAACAAAGTACTAATCCTTAATCCTTAATCCTTGTCATTTTGTTTCACCGGATTCATTCTTTAAAAAATATTTTCATCATCCTCGGTCTTAAATGATGATATTATTGAATATCTTTGGCCCAGTAGTCAAAGATGAATGATTTCTGAAGAATATCTTTGGCCCAGTAGTGCAAAGATGAAACAGTGTTTAAATGAATACGACCGATCGATGAATATCTTTAGCCTTTAGTGCAAAGATGAACAGTGTTGAGATGAACACGACCGATCGATGAATATCTTTGGCCTTTAGTGCAAAGATGAACAGTGTTGAGATGAATATGACCGATTGATGAATATCTTTGGCTCAGTGCAAAGATGAATATTTGATTTGAGATGAATATCGATTGATGTTACAGTGGATAAAATATTGATGATGGACCGTTAAATTCATAGATTATAGTAGATTTCATTCTCTACGTAACTCTTCTATGAATTATTATTTCACCGCGAATATTGATCCGAAACTTGTTGTCTATTGTATTCTATCGATTTTTTTTTCTGTTGGAGACTAACGATAATTTGTTGTATATTATCTTAGTCATAATATTCTTTATCGGGCTAGTTGAGCTCACCCTTTTCCTTTTTGTTCCATTTTTCTCGTGAGGCGAGAATATAATGAAGTACGAGCCTGGGTATGGAATGAAGGTTTTAGAAAGGATTGTTTAGTAGTCCTCACCATTTTTTTTGTGTATCTATAAATGTGATGAGGATTTATTTGAGTATAGATATTGCCTGAAGATAATATTTGTATTCAAACTCACAGCTTTCTTGTTGTAATAATAAAGTTGTAGTTGTTTCGTACTCATGTATTTGGCGACTCGTAATGGGTTGGATGGAATGGACCTATTTTGGGGGCGCCACAAATTGGTATCGTAGCTTAGGATATGATCTCCATGCGAGATCGGGAATAAAACTAGGGGAGAGACGAGTAAATCCTTCGCTAAAGTGTCCTACCTAAGCTTATTTGTTGGTTGGTCATATTATAGGGTATTATGTGATTTGTTAATTTATTTAATTAACCCTTGTTTTATGATAGTTTTTTAGAATGGGCTCACGAGAACGTTAACAATGGAGTGAATGAGATCGTGGAGACACTCTAATCGCCAACCGTGATAATGTGATGTCAAAGTAAGAAGGAATTAGAGATATCCATGTGGTGAGTGAAGAATTGATAGTTGCACCCTTAGATAATCGCAGAGGTAACAAATTTGAGAGTGAGGAAGAAGAGGAAGAAGAGGTACCAAGAGAGTTTATTAGAGGTATTTTATGATCGAAATATAGAATTGCAAAATCGTATTCATGAGTTAGAAGAAGCAAAAAAGAATTGCGAGGCAAATGTGTGGAGCAAGTAAAGGATGCAACGATTCAAGCTTGTGTTACCCGATACGTGATGCTTGAATGTAAGCACTCTTTGGCGAGTATAAGATGATAAAGTCGGAATCGAAATGAAAGAAGAAATAATCGAACGAGTGAGAATGAGTGATGCATGGGTAAAAGTCGCATTTACGCTGATATATTATGGAAAGAGATGTCCAATCTAAAAGAGAAGATTTAACGATGACGGAAGACGCGTACAAAGAACATCAAGACCATCAACAAATTCTAGGGAAGAGAACGATCGCCGCTTAGATGCTACAGATGTGGAGAGAGGGACATATAAGGTCAAACTGCTCAAAGCCTTCCAAGGTATGCTATAATTGTGGAAAAGAAGGACATATCGCCGAGATCAGACGATATCGAAACCCACCCAAATGAATGGTGACTCAAAAGGATGTCCCAAAAAGTCAAAGTCAACTGTTCTTGGAAGAGCGTTTGTCGTGACTTCATTCAAAATGCGAGAACCCAAACGGTTAAGCACGGGTTAGTTAATTATAAATTCTTACGAAGTTTATACCTTACTAGATACCGGCTTCTACCCATTCTTTATCTCTTCATTAAGCCAACGTTTGAACTTGACTACGGAGAAATTAGACTTTGACCTATTTATGGAGAATCTGCTTAGAGAAACTTTCATTACATCTGTTGTTTAGAAATCTTGTTTGATTCAGTTGGCACTATCACATTACTACCGTTAACCTTATTTCTATAGAGATATTTGCTTTTGATGTGATTTTAAGGTTAACTACTCATCATGCCAAATTGATTGCTTTTGTAAGGTTGTTAGTTTTCATATTCCTAAGCAACCTCGTTATTCAATTCAAGCAATCAAACCATTGTAATCAAACATTTTCATATCAAGCCATGAAGTCATTCGCTTATTACGGATGTCAAGTTTTCTTAGTCCATGTTATGGATTTGAATAAAGACACGCCGATTTGAATAATATTCCCGTTGTTATTGATTTTTTCCGATGTATTTCCTAAAGAATTTCTTGGCTTACTCCCAAAGCCCGATATTAAATTTTGTATCGACTTTGAACCCTAGACAAAACTCATTTCTAAAATCTCATATCGAATGGCTCTATTGAACTTCGTGAGTTAAAAATTCAACTATAGAATTTGGTACCGAACCTTTATCTTCATGACTTCCTTTGTGGAATGCACCGGCCGCACTCTCCGTAGGGACGCCATATTCGTATGCGATAAGAAAATCGATAGGTGTCATTGTGACGTCTTATCCAAGATTGGGATATAGTCACGATTGAGAG
The DNA here is from genome assembly GCA_020205615.1 of Panax quinquefolius. Lineage (NCBI taxonomy): Eukaryota > Viridiplantae > Streptophyta > Magnoliopsida > Apiales > Araliaceae > Panax > Panax quinquefolius. The sequence continues at coordinate 145,893,363 of CM035167.1, forward strand.
CAACCTAAGTCAAGAATCGAAATACGTAGCTTTCAGGCTTAGTTGGTTATTATCGGAGATTCGTTGAAGGATATTCTCGAATCGCTATTCCATTATCGCAAATTGACTCGTAGAGATACAAAATTCGAATGGAGCAAGGAATGTGGGAAGAGCTTCAAGAACTCAAGAGAGACTCATTTCAAAGACATGTTCATGTTACGACCATGCCATCCTCGAAAAGCGAATGTGGTAGCCGACGTGTTGAGAAGAAGATCGATATAAGCACGAAAGTACGATATTGTCAAAGACTAATTTCAGATAATTTACAAATAATAGAGATGGAGATGAAAACTCTAGGTACCCACGTTGATGATATACGAGTATAATCGACTTTAGTTAAAGTCGCTCGCCACCCACCGTGAGCCGATGCGTATGAAGAGGAAAGTACAAGAAGGAGCTATTCCTAAGCGAGAATTGATGAAGAAGGAATACTTGAGTCCACTCTAGACTTTCAGGTTCCTAACGACTCGATTTGAGGTACAAGATTATGATGGAGGCACACAATACACCATTTGCAATCCATCCTCGAAGTACTAAAATGTATCGTGATCTTCGACATACATTTTGGTAGAATAATATGAAGAGAGATTGCAAAGTTTATCTCGATGTGTTTAACTTGCCAACGTGTAAAGGCGGAGCATCTAGTACCTAAGGGTCCGTTGCAACCACTTGAGATTCCTGAATGGAAGTGGGAACACATTACTATGGATTTCACATTGCGGGTCTTCCTACGGCTTCTCAAGGCATCAATGCTATTTGGGTTATTGTTGATAGATTAACCAAGTCTCCTTTCATTTCTTGCCGACACGGAGACTTATTCCTTAAAACGCCTTGCTAGTATGTGTACGTGAATGAGATTGTGAGGTTGCATGGCATGCCTGTATCCATAGTTTTGGATAGTGACCCAAGATTCACTTCATGATTTTGGGTTAAAAGCTATGGGCACGGATTTGCGATTTAGTTCTAAGATACCATCCCCAAACCAGACGGACAATCGTAGAGGACTATTCAAACTCTTGAAGATTTATTAAGACTCATGGTCCTGAACTTTAAGGGCGGTTGGGATAAGTATTTACCATTGGTGGAATTCTCCTACAACAACAGCTTATCGTGCAAGTATAGGTGTGGCTCCATTCAAGCATTATATGGACGAAAATGTCGCTTCTCCAATATGTTGGGATGAGGTGGGTGAAGCAACATTGTTGGGACCCGAAAGTTAGTACGTATGACTAATGATTCGACAATGTATACAAACCAAGACAAGATCGACAAAAGAGTTATGCGGATCTTCATCGAAAGGACGTGGAATTTAATGTAGGGATCATGATTGTCATGAAGTTGCTCCATGGAAGGGAGTTACAAGATTTGGGAAGAGAGAAAGCTCAATCCACGATTTATCGGTCCATTTCAAATTCTTGACCGAGTAGTAGAAATGTAGCCTATAGACTTGCGTTACCTCCGAAAGTATGTCTCGTGTTCATAATGTGTTTCATATATCTCATTTCAGAATATGTGAAAGACCCGAACCACGTTATAGAGTTAGAACCCTGGACGAGATAGTAGAAGACTTAACGTGTGAGGAGGTACTTGTCAAGATTTTGGATAGGAAGGAGCATGTCCCACGTGCAAAGGTTATACCACAAGTTAAAGTTTTGTGGAGGAATCATGCTATAGAGGAAATGACCGGGAATTGGAAACGAAAATGAAAGCGAGGTATCCTCACCATTTCAAACACTGTGTATGCGTCACGTCAATTTCGAGGACGAAATTTCATAAGGAGGGAGGTCAGTAAGACCTCAAATTTTTTTAAATAAAAGGAATTTCCTTTATTTATTATTTTGAAATAGTAAGGGTTGATTTGATTAATGTGGATAGTTAAGGGTTAAATACGCAAATATTTCAAAATAAGCAAGTGGTTATAAAATATTCATTGTTGTTTGGGAATATTCGTTTGGTCGTGGAATATTCGTGCATCGTTTAGAATATTCGTGACGACCACCAGCACCACGTGTGTGGGCCCCATAACTAAAAGCGATTGGATGAGGAAAACGACAAAGTTTGGGTGGTTATAAATAACGGCGTAGTTGTTACCGTTAAGATCGTTGAATACCCGGTGGTTAAAATACGATGAATACGCTGTCGCACAAAGAGTACACCAGATTGCACAATATTGTTGAATTATTAATTGCATGCGTAAGATGGCACTACTCAATAATTTTCACAAGAGTTACTGCTCAATATTTTATTTTATTGATTCAATAATTCTTTGCGTTGATATTTTATATTATTGTTGTTCAATAATTGTCATCGCATTATTATCTCCATTATCGATCAATAATTCATATTATTTGAATAATATTATTAGATAGCATTATTGGCAATGTCTAGAAAGTTCTCACAAGGAGAGGTTTGGTCACCTAATTGCGGCGCCAAGAAGAGAGAAATCCTTATTGAAAGCCCCTCTTCCTCGAACTACTGGTCATTATAATTGTGATTCTGTAATATTATTTGTGAATAATTAATTATTGATTCATATGATAAAGAAATATTTATTTTATGTGGATATAAATGATGGATTTATTTATGTGGTTATAAATGAAGAAATTATTGTTGAGGTGTTTTATCAAGATTTTACCGTATCGAAGTATTAAAAAATTAAATCGTGGGTTTTGAGATATATTGCGGGGTTATAATTTTTAATCCGACCGTTGGATTGTGGTAATTTTTGGGTATGTTATACATACATAAGTTGAGTATATGTCCACAAATTTTGAACCGTTAAAAATGCACGAATGATTTGTTGTGAATTTTAGGAGGTGTCTGATTCGAAAATTAGGTTTATAATTGATTTTGGTGGAAAATTCTAGAATTGAGTGGGCCCCACTTGTGGTTGGTGAAGAAATGTGCTGAATTTTATTTCAAATGTGGTGGGTGGCAATAGTAGCGGTGTAAAGCCATCAGTAAAGCAGTCAAGTCCGCTTCTTACGGCTAACATTTTCCTATAAATAGAGGGCTAAGATAGAATTGAAAATCACACCGTAAACAAAGTTTTCTTTCTCTCTCTATATTATTGAGCGTATTTTGTGAGTATTTAGATACTTTGAGAGTTGCTTTGTCAAGACAAGTTTCATTCAAAGATCACTTCCGACCTTTCCTTCCAAGTATTGATTCTTTGAGGTAAGGGATATTATTTTTTTTCAGAAATGATATTATTTCTTCAATATCATTATGTTGAAATGTTGATCCGAAGTTTTATCAAATTTGGAACTTTTTCATGTTCTGGGTTACTATTCATGAGTTACTATTCATTAGTTACTATTCATGAGTTACTATTCACGAAGTTACTATTCACGAGTACTATTCATGAAGCGTGAAAATGTTTTTTTTTGTGGAATTTCTATCTTTTGGTGTCTGAGTTACTATTCACGATATCTGGCACTATTCACGATACTCAAGACTATTCATCGAAAAAATAAAATTTCTTCTTTTCGTCTAAAATATCTATTTTGGATACTAGCTTTGATCAGATCCATGTTTTGATCATTCTTGAATTTTACACCACTATGATTATTTTTGAGGTATTGTTGGACATGGATAAAACAAAGTACTAATCCTTAATCCTTAATCCTTGTCATTTTGTTTCAATTTGGATTCATTCTTTAAAAAATATTTTCATCATCCTCGGTCTTAAATGATGATATTATTGAATATCTTTGGCACCGTAGTGCAAAGATGAATGATTTCTGAAGAATATCTTTGGCCCGTAGTGAAGCAAGATGAGCAGGTGTTTAAATGAACACGACCGATCGATGAATATCTTTAGCCTTTAGTGCAAAGATGAACAGTGTTGAGATGAACATGACCGATCGATGAATATCTTTGGCCTTTAGTGCAAAGATGAACAGTGTTGAGATGAAATATGACCGATTGATGAATATCTTTGGCCAGTAGTGCAAAGATGAATATTTGATTTGAGATGAATATTGATTGATGTTACAGGGATAAAATATTGATGATGGATTATTAAATTCATAGATTATAGTAGATTTCATTCTCTCACGTAACTCTTCTATGAATTATTATTTCACGCGAATATTGATCTCAAAACTTGTTGTCTATTGTATTCTATCGATTTTTTTTCTGTTGGAGACTAACGATAATTTGTTGTATATTATCTTAGTCATAATATTCTTTATTGGGCTAGTTGAGCTCACCCTTTTCCTTTTTGTTCCATTTTTCTCAGGAGGCGAGAATATAGCGAGTACGAGTCGGGGTATGGAATGAAGGTTTTAGAAAGGATTGTTTAGTAGTCCTCACCATTTTTTTTATGTATCTATAAATGTGATGAGGATTTATTTGAGTATAGATATTGTCTAGAAGATAATATTTGTATTCAAACTCACAGTTTTACTGTTGTAATAATAAAGTTGTAGTTGTTTCGCATTACCGTGTATTTGGCGACTCGTAATGGGTTGGATGGAATGGACCTATTTTTTGGGGCGCCACATCCATGTTCCTCCCATCACCGCCTATCGAAGATGAAGTTCATCATCCTTTGGTAGGTAGCTCCAAAGATTTATGAGGCCAAAAGTCATTTTTTGTATGCATACACCGAATCGTGTGTGTAATGAACGCCGCCTTTGGAATGTCTTCTTTGCACATGGATATTTGATTTAACTTTGAAAAAGCATCCATTAAACTTAATAATGCATACCCGGTGGCATCGATGAGTGATCGATATGGGGTAGAGGATAAAGTCCTTCTGACAAGCTTTGTTGAGATCGGTGTAGTCGATGCAAACCCGTCACTTTCCATTCTCGCTTCGCACTGACACCACATTTGCTATCCATTCGGGTAATCAATCTCGTAGATGAAGTCGCCAGCCTAGTAATTTCGCAACCTCCTCATCGATGATCTTCTGTCGCTCTCGAGCAAATATCCGCCTTTCGTGACGAATCGCTTCTTCAAGGATCTATCTCCGCTTATGCTCAAAGAACCTTTCTACCGACTCTGTACGTCTTGTGGCTCCCATGCAAAAATATCAAGATAACATCGTAAGAGTTCCATAAGGTTAATCGTCAAGAGGTTCGTGAGACTGAACCAATCCTCACCGCTTGTCCGGCTTCCGATGACCAACTCAATCTCCTCCGTCCCTCCAAATGGAATCACCAACTGCTTCGAGTTTGGTCTCGGTGAAGGGTTCGATCTCAATTGCCATCGTCTTTTTCTGTTTACTGACCCCCATTCCGGATGAAATAACAGCATTCCGATAACATCGCCTGGCCAGGTCTAAGTCACCCACCACCTCTCCTACTCCATGCGCCGTGGGGAATTTGATTTTGAAATGTGGGATGGAGGTCACAGCTTGAAGAGCTGTCAACGTAGGTCTTCCCAGAATGGCGTTGTAGGCCGAGTCCACATGTACAACATAAAATTTACACGTTATCTCTACCTGCTGAGGGGCCGTGCCAAAGATAACCGGGAGTTCAATAGTGCCTGCAACTTTGACTGGGTCGTTGCCGAAACCATATAGAGGAGCCTCCTGTCCAACCTCCATTTTGTGCCCATCGAGATGCATCATCTGATAAGCATGGGCATAAAGAATGTCCACCGAAGATCCGTTATCTATCATCATGCGTTTCACATCCATCGAGCCTACTTGCGCTGTGATCACCAATGCCCCTTCATGCGGTTCGATGGGATCCGAAGGATAATCCGCATCCGTAAATGATATAACGGTTCCTGGAAAAGGTCTGTCAATCTTCAGGGTAGCATCTGTCACTGACATGACCGAATCAAGATAAGCCCTTCTCTTCTTCCCTACTAACTTCCCAACAGACCCACCGGTTATTACATCAACGGCTTGCCTTGGCGGTGGTATTGGAGCATTTTGAATGGGTGGTACTTGAACCGTTTGAACGGTACGATTGATAATCTGCTGACCCTGGCGGTCCTTCTCAGCCACATACTGAATCAGCAAGCCGCTTTTAATCTTGCTCTCCACAAAATCCTTTAAATTACAACACTCATTAGTGTCATGACCAACAACTTGATGATAACCACAATATTTACGAGGGTTGCCATGTCCCGTCCTGTAATTATCACGAGGTGGCTCAAAGAAAGGCTGGTTTCTGATCTGATCCAAAATTATTGACCTCTCCGTATTCAATTGGGTGTAGACCTTATTAACCTTCGGGGTAGAAACAGTGTGTCTGTCGTCATTTGTCGCCACGAGTTATTGTACTTCTTCGAACTACCTTCTGTCCCTTGGTTGTACCCCCCCATTCTTCTCTGATCAACCTCAGTCTTGGGAACCTCTACCTCCTTCAATTGGCCCAAAGAAGGATTTTTCAGACTATTCATAGCCTCTTCTACAACAATATAGCCTTCTGCTTTGTCAAAGGCTTCTGCTAGGCTTTTCGGATGGTGAAACATCAACTTCTTTACCAATTTCTCCGACTTAACCAGATCTAGCCCATTCTGGAACAGACCGACAGCTTGGAGGTCATTAAGGTCGGACACCTGACCGACTGCTTCCCTAAATCTCTTTACATATTGGCCTAAAGATTCATTGGTGAACTGCCGGATCTGTGCTAAAGAGCCTGTAGGCTTTCCCCTTCTTCGGTTGCTTCCAAAACGTGCATGGAACTTATCACAAAGCTCGGTCCACGAGGAAATCGAATCCGATGGTAAAGTCCCCATCCACTGTCTTGCGTCTTTTCTCAACGTCGGGATAAAAGTGTGACACTTGGCGACATCGGTGAAGTCATAGTAATAATCCATTAGCGGTCAAACGCCTGACTATGGTCATAAGGATCTCCGGACCCATCATAGCTTTCCATACGAGGCAACTTTTTGGTAATATCTGTAAGACCCCGAAATTTTTTTTAAATAAAAAGGAATTTCCTTTATTTATTATTTTGAAATAGTAAGGGTTGATTTGATTAATGTGGATAGTTAAGGGTTAAATACGCAAATATTTCAAAATAAGCAAGTGGTTATAAAATATTCATTTTTGTCGGGGAATATTCGTTTGGTCGTGGAATATTCGATCTTTGTGGGAATAATATTAAATGCGACCCAGGCAGCCCGTGTGGGGCCCCATAACGAAAGCGATTGGATGAGGAAAACGACAAAGTTTGGGTGGTTATAAATAACTGCCAGTAGTTATTCATACCAATTAAGACCGTTGAATACCCTTATGGTTAAAATACGATGAATACGCGTGGTTGCATGAAAGCACACCATTATTACCTGAGATATTGACAAATTATTGAATTATTGATTCGCACGTAAGATGGCACTACTCAATAATTTTCACAAGAATTCTTGCTCAATATTTTATTTTATTGATTCAATAATTGTTGCGTTGATATTTTATATTATTATTGTTTCAATAATTGTCACCGCACATGATTTCCCATTATCGGATCAATAATTCATATTATTTGAATAATATTATTAGATAACATTATTGGCAATGTCTAGAAAGTTACGTCTCAAGGAGAGGTTTGGTCACCTAATTGCGGCGCCAAGAAGGAGAGATCCTTATTGAAAGCCCCTTTCCTGAGGAGCAAACTTCGTTGTCGTAAATGTGATTACAGAATATTATTTGTGAATAATTAATTATTGATTCATATGATAAAGAAATATTTATTTTATGTGGATATAAATGATGGATTTATTTATGTGGTTATAAATGAAGAAATTATTGTTGAGGTGTTTTATCAAGATTTTACCGTTCGAGGTATTAAAAAATTAAATCGTGGGTTTTGAGATATATTATGGGGTTATAATTTTTAATTCGACCGTTGGATTGTGGTAATTTTTGGGTATGTTATACATACATAAGTTGAGTATATGTCCACAAATTTTGAACCGTTAAAAATGCACGAATGATTTGTTGTGAATTTTAAGAGGTGTCGGATTCAAAATTAGGTTTATAATTGATTTTGGTGGAAAATTCTAGAATTGAGTGGGCCCCACTTGTGGTTGGTGAAGAAATGTGCTGAATTTTATTTCAAATGTGGTGGGTGGCAATAGTAGCGGTGTAAAGCCATCGTGCAGCAGTGTCAAGTCCGCTTGGCCGGGCTAACATTTTCCTATAAATAGAGGGCTAAGTTAGAATTGAAAATCACACCGTAAACAAAGTTTTCTCTTTTCTCTCTATATTATTGAGCGTATTTTGTGAGTATTTAGATACTTTGAGAGTTCTTTGTTTAGTACAAGTTTCATTCAAAGATCACTTCCGACCTTTCCTTCCGGGCACCGATTCTTTGAGGTAAGGATGTTATTTTCTTTTCGGATGATATTATTTCTTCAATATCATTATCTTTGAAATATTGGTTGGAACTTTTTATCAAATTTGGAACTTTTTCATGTCGGGGTTACTATTCATGAGTTACTATTCACGAGTTACTATTCATGAGTTACTATTCACGAGTTACTATTCACGAAATTACTATTCACGAGTACTATTCATGAAGCGTGAAGATGTTTTTTCAGGAATTTCTATCTTTTGGTGTCGGATTTACTATTCATGTATACGGTCTTATTCACGTGATACTCAAGACTTATTCACGTATACCAAGCACTATTCACGATACTAAGACTATTCACCAAAAAATAAAATTTCTTCTTTTGTCCAAAACATCTATTTTGGATACTAGCTTTGATTGTATCCATGTTTTGATCATTCTTGAATTTTACACCACTATGATTATTTTTTGAGGTATTGTTGGACATGGATAAAACAAAGTACGAATCCTTAATCCTTAATCCTTGTCATTTTGTTTCAATTGGATTCGTTCTTTAAAAATATTTTTCATCATCCTCGGTCTTAAATGATGATATTATTGAATATCTTTGGCCCAGTAGTGCAAAGATGAATGATTTCAAAGAATATCTTTGGCCCAGTAGTGCAAAGATGAACAGTGTTGAGATGAACATGACTAATCGATGAATATCTTTGGCCCGTAGTGCAAAGATGAATATTTGATTCGGATGTATATTGATTGTTGTTACAGGATAAAAGATAGATGATGAACTTTTAAATTCATACATAGAAGATAGTAGTTTGCATTCTCTACTTAACTCTTCTAATGAATTATTATTTCCATTGCGAATATTGATTGAAAATTTGTTGTCTATCAGATTCTATTAAATTTTTCCCTGTTGAAGACTAACGATAATTTGTTGTATATTATCTTAGTCATAATATTCTTTACTGAGCTAGTTGAGCTCACCCTTTTCCTTTTTGTTCCATTCTTCTCAGGAGGCGAGAATATAACGAGTACGAGTCGGGGTATGGAATGAAGGTTTTAGAAAGGATTGTTTAGTAGTCCTCACCATTTTTGTAAAATAATGTATCAATAAATGTGATGAGGATTTATGTGAGTATAAATATTGTCTGAAGATAATATTTGTATTTAAACTCACGCTTTCTTTGTTGTAATAATAAAGTTGTAGTTGTTTTCGCACCGTGTATTGACAACTCGTAATGGGTGATGTATACCTATTTTGGGGGCCACAGGTTAATATCGAGCTTAGGATATGATCTCTGGCGGAGATCGGGAATAAAACTAAGAGGGAGAGACGAGTAAATCCTTCGCTAGTGTGTCCTACCTAAGCTTATTTGTTGGTTGAGTCATCATTATATAGGGTATTATGTGATTTGTTAATTTATTTAATTAACCCTTGTTTTATAATAGTTTTTTTAGAATGGGCTCATAACGTTAACAATGGAGTGAATGAGATCGTGGAGACACCTCTAATCGCCAAACGTGATAATGTGATGTCGGTGAAGAAGGAATTAGAGATATCCATGTGGTGAGTGAAGAATTGATAGTTGCTTTGAGATAATCGCAGAGGTAACAAATTTGAGAGTGAGGAAGAAGAGGAAGAAGAGGTACCAAGAGAGTTTATTAGAGGTATTTTATGATCGAAATATAGAATTGCAAAATCGTATTCATGAGTTAGAAGAAGCGAAGCTAAAGAATTGCGATCGATCGTGGAGCAAAAGGATGCAACGATTCAAGCTTGTGGTTACCCGATACGTGATGCTTGAATGTAGCACTCTTTGGCGAGTATAAGATGATAAAGTCGAATCGAAATGAAAGAAGAAATAATCGAACGAGTGAGAATGAGTGATGCATGGGTAAAAAAGCGCGCGACATCGTTGATATTATGGAAAGAGATGTCCAATCTAAAAGAGAAGATTTAACGATGACGGAAGACGTTACGGCGTGACATCGGCACCATCAACAAATTCTAGGGGAAGAGAACGATCGCCGCCAGATGCTACTGAGATGTGGAGAGGAGGGACATATAAGGTCAAACTGCTCAAAGCCTTCCAAGGTATGCTATAATTGTGGAAAAGAAGGACATATCGCCGAGATTATGCGATATCGAAACCCAGTCCAGCGTGAATGGTGACTCAAAAAGATGTCCCGTAAAAGTCAAAGTCAACGGTTCTTGGAAGAAGCGTTTGTCGTGGCCGGTCAATAAATGCGAGGAACCCGAACGTTAGCACGCAAGTTAGTTAATTATAAATTCTTGCAAGTTTATACCTTACTAGATACCCTGCTTACCCATTCTTTTATCTCTCTTTGCTTGCGCTTAACGCTTGAACTTGACTACGGAGAAATTAGACTTTGACCTATTTATGGAGAATCCGTTAGAGAAACTTTCATTACATCTCATTATTTAGAAATCTTGTTTGATTCAGTTGGCACTATCACATTACCTCGTTAACCTTATTTCTATAGAGATATTTGCTTTTGATGTGATTTTAAGGTTAACTACTCATCATGCCAAAATTGATTGTTTTCGTAAGGTTGTTAGTTTTCATATTCCTAAGCAACTCCGTTATTCAATTCAAGCAATCAAACCATTGTAATCAAACATTTTCATATCAAGCCATGAAGTCATTCGCTTATTACGGATGTCATATTTTCTTAGTCCATGTTATGGATTTGAATAAAGACACGTCGATTTGAATAATATTCCATTGTTATTGATTTTTCCCCGACGTATTTCTGAAGAATTTCATGGCTTACTCCCAAAGCTCGATATTAAATTTTGTATCGACTTTGAACCCTAGATACAAAACTCATTTCTAAAATCTCATATCGAATGGCTCCTATTGAACTTCGTGGAGTTAAAATTTCAACTATAGAATTTGGTACCGAGCCTTTATCTTGTGACTTCCTTTGGAATTCACCTAAGCCGAACTCTCTGTAGGGGCGTTATATTCGATGCGATAGTAAATCGATAGGTGTCATTGTGACGTCTTATCCAAGATTGGGATATGAGTCACGGTTGAGAGCAACCTAAGTCGATGTCGAAATACGTAGCTTTCAGGCTTAGTTGGTTATTATCGAGATTCGTTGAAGGATATTCTCGAATCGCTATTCCATTATCGCAAATTGACTCGTAGAGATACAAAATTCGAATGGAGCAAGGAATGTGGGAAGAGCTTGAAGAACTCAAGAGGAGACTCATTTCAAAGACATGTTCTACGACCATGCCATCCTGGAAAAGCGAACGTGGTAGGTGACGTGTTGAGTAGAAGATCGTATATAAGTCGAAAGTACGATATTGTCAAAGACTAATTTCAGATAATTTACAAATAATAGAGATGGAGATTAAAACTCTAGGTACCCACGTGATGATATACGAGTATAATCGACTTTAATCGATAAAGTTAAACCGCTCAAGCCACCGGCATCGAGCCGATGCGTATATGAAGAAGAAAGTACAAGAAGGAGCTATTCCTAAGGCGAGAATTGATGAAGAAGGAATACTTGAGTCAACTCCGACTTTGCATTCCTAATGATTTTGATTTGAAGCATAGAATCATGATGGAGGCACACAACACATTGTTTGCAATCCATCCTGGGAGTACCAAAATGTATTATGATCTTCAACATATATTTTGGTGGAACAATATGAAGAGAGAGATTGCAAAGTTTATCTCGATGTGTTTAACTTGCCAACGTGTAAAGGCGGAGCATCTAGTACCTAAGGGTCCGTTGCAACCACTTGAGATTCCGGAATGGAAGTGGAACACATTACCATAGATTTCGTTACGGTCTTCCTACGGCTTTCTCAAGGCATCAATGCTATTTGGGTTATTGTTGATAGATTAACCAAATCGCTCATTTCTTGCCGACACGGAGACTTATTCCTCGAACGTCTTGCTAGTATGTACGTGAATGAGATTGTGAGGTTACACGGCATGCCCTGTATCCATAGTTTGGATAGTGACCCAAGATTCACTTCATGATTTTGGGTTAAAAGCTATGAAACGCAATTTACGATTCATTTGGCATACCCATCCTCAAACGGATGGGCAATCGAAAAGGACTACTCAAACTCTTGAAGATATATTAAAACTCTGTGTCCTAGATTTCAAAGGAAGTTGGGATAAGTACTTGCCATTGGTGGAATTCTCATACAACAATAGTTATTAAACAAATATAGGCATGGTTCCATTCAAGCATTATATGGACAAAATGTCGCTTCTCCAATATGTTGGGATGAGGTAGGTGAAGCAACATTGTTGGGACCCAAGTTAAGACGTATGACTACCGAAAAGATCCAAATGATTCGACACAAAACCAAGACAAGATCGACAAAAAAGAGTTATGCGGATCTTCATCGAAAGGATGTGGAATTTAATGTAGGGATCATGTATTGTCATGAAGTTGCTCCATGGAAGGAGTTACAAGATTTGGGAAGAGAGAAAGCTCAAATCCACGATTTATCGGTTCATTTCAAATTCTTGACCGAGTAGGAAATGTAGCCTATAGACTTGCGTTACTCTCGAGTATGTCTCGTGTTCATAATGTGTTTCATATATCGTATTTCAGTAAATATGTGAAAGACCCGAACCACGTTATTGAGTTAGAACCGGACGAGATAGCCAAAGACTTAACGTATGAGGAGGTACTGTCGCCAAGATCTTGGATAGGAAGGAGCATGTCCCTACGCTATGAAACGCCATACCACAAGTTAAAGTTTTGTGGAGGAATCATGCTATAGAGAGAAATGACACGGGAATTGGAAACGGAAATGAAAGCGAGGTATCCTCACCTTTTGAAACACCAGTACGTCGTCCAATTTCGAGGACGAAATTTCATAAGGAGGGAGGTTGTAAGACCGAAATTTTTTAAATAAAAGGAATTTCCTTTATTTATTATTTTGAAATAGTAAGGGTTGATTTGATTAATGTGGATAGTTAAGGGTTAAATACGCAAATATTTCAAAATAAGCAAGTGGTTATAAAATATTCATTTTTGTTTGGGAATATTCGTTTGGTCGTGGAATATTCGATCGCTTGGGAATATTCGTGCAGACGGCATGCCAAATGCCCATGTGTGGGGCCCATAACTGAAAGCGATTGGATGAGGAAAACGACAAAGTTTGGGTGGTTATAAATAACGGGTAGTAGTTATTCTGCTAAGATCGTTGGAATACCCGTGGTTAAAATACGATACGCTGTGGTTCAGACAAGAGAAGACACCAGATTATTGCAAAGATTGTTGAATTATTGATTCGCACGTAAGATGGCACTACTCAATAATTTTCACAAAAGTGAGTTATCGCTCAATATTTTATTTTATTGATTCAATAATTGTTGCGTTGATATTTTATATTATTATTGTTTCAATAATTGTCACCGCACAAGATTTCCCATTATCGGATCAATAATTCATATTATTTGAATAATATTATTAGATAACATTATTGGCAATGTCTAGAAAGTTACGCCTAAGAGAGGTTTGGTCACCTAATTGCTACCAAGAAGGAGAGAGATCCTTATTGAAAGCCCTCTTTTCTGAGAACTGTTTGGTTGTCATAAAATGTGATTACGTAATATTATTTGTGAATAATTAATTATTGATTCATATGATAAAGAAATATTTATTTTATGTGGATATAAATGATGGATTTATTTATGTGGTTATAAATGAAGAAATTATTGTTGAGGTGTTTTATCAGTATTTTACCAGATTGGAGGTATTAAAAATTAAATCAGGGGTTTTGAGATATATTGCGGGGGTTATAATTTTTAATCCGACCGTGGATTGTGGTAATTTTTGGGTATGTTATGCATACATAAGTTGAGTATATGTCCACAAATTTTGAACCGTTAAAAATGCACGAATGATTTGTTGTGAATTTTAAGAGGTGTCGGATTCGAAAATTAGGTTTATAATTGATTTTGGTGGAAAATTCTAGAATTGAGTGGGCCCCACTTGTGGTTGGTGAAGAAATGTGCTGAATTTTATTTCAAATGTGGTGGGTGGCAATAGTAGCGGGTAAAGCCATCGTGTGCAGTCGAAGTCTGCTTTTGCCGCTAACATTTTCCTATAAATAGAGGGCTAAGTTAGAATTGAAAATCACACCGTAAACAAAGTTTTCTCTTTTCTCTATATTATTGAGCGTATTTTGTGAGTATTTAGATACTTTGAGAGTTGTTTGTTTAGTACAAGTTTCATTCAAAGATCACTTCCGCCTTTCCTTCCAAGCAATCTCTTTCTTTTTGGTAAGGGATGTTATTTTCTTTTCGATGATATTATTTCTTCAATATCATTATCTTTGAAATATTGGTTGGAACTTTTATCAAATTTGGAACTTTTTCATGTCGGGTTTACTATTCATGAGTTACTTATTCACGAGTTACTATTCATGAGTTACTATTCACGAGTTCTTATTCACGAGTACTATTCATGAAGCGTGAAGATGTTTTTTGTGGAATTTCTATCTTTTGGTGTCGGATTTACTATTCATGTATATTTAAGATTATTCACGTGATACTGCCTTATTCACGATACTGCACTATTCACCAAAAAAAAATAAAATTTCTTCTTTTTGTCCAAAACATCTATTTTGGATACTAGCTTTGATTGTATCCATGTTTTGATCATTCTTGAATTTTACACCACTATGATTATTTTTGAGGTATTGTTGGACATGGATAAAACAAAGTACTTAATCCTTAATCCTTAATCCTTGTCATTTTGTTTCACCGGATTCGCTTCTTTAAAAATATTTTCATCATCCTCGGTCTTAAATGATGATATTATTGAATATCTTTGGCCCGTAGTGCAAAGATGAATGATTTCTGAAGAATATCTTTGGCCTGTAGTCTGCAAAGATGAACAGTGTTGAGATGAACACGACTTAATCGATGAATATCTTTGGCTCAGTAGTGCAAGATGAATATTTGATTCCGGATGTATATTGATTGTTGTTACGTGGATAAAAGATAGACGATGAACTTTTAAATTCATACATGAAGATAGTAGTTTGCATTCTCTACTTAACTCTTCTAATGAATTATTATTTCACTATCATGAATATTGATTGAAAATTTGTTGTCTATCAGATTCTATTAAATTTTTCCTGTTGAAGACTAACGATAATTTGTTGTATATTATCTTAGTCATAATATTCTTTTATTGAGCTAGTTGAGCTCACCCTTTTCCTTTTTGTTCCATTCTTCTCGTGAGGCGAGAATATAACGAGTACGAGCCTGGGGTATGGAATGAAGGTTTTAGAAAGGATTGTTTAGTAGTCCTCACCATTTTTGTAAAATAATGTATCAATAAATGTGATGAGGATTTATGTGAGTATAAATATTGTCTGTAGAAGATAATATTTGTATTTAAACTCACAGCTTTCTTGTTGTAATAATAAAGTTGTAGTTGTTTCGTACTATGTATCGACAACTCGTAATGGGTGATGTATACCTATTTTGGGGCGCCACAATATCCGCCTTTCTCCTTGAGAATATCGGAGGAAAAAGGGGACGCCTTCTTTCCAGAGTGTCCTTCACCGTTGGACCTCATTAATTTGCTTTTGAGTTCTTTCAACTCCTTTACCAAAAAATCAACACCTTCAGGTTGCGATGAGATCTCCTTCTCTTGAGCGACGTTAGGCCTTGGAATAGATCGACCTCTCCCTGCCGATCCCACTGCCCTTGTGGGACTTCTTGATCTACTAGGATGTATAATCTCATCCTCATGATGAGAACGGTTGTGTCATTTGCACTCTCTTCTAAGCTTCGCACGATTTCTCTCGA
The DNA here is from genome assembly GCA_020205615.1 of Panax quinquefolius. Classification (NCBI taxonomy): domain Eukaryota; kingdom Viridiplantae; phylum Streptophyta; class Magnoliopsida; order Apiales; family Araliaceae; genus Panax; species Panax quinquefolius. Next base: position 145,909,492 of record CM035167.1, read on the forward strand.
CCTGCTTCTTCGTCTTTCATCGTCGCGATGCAATGATCCAACGACTATCAGTGCCTTCTTCGAGGCCAAGGGTGTTCTGCTCTTCGATCTCCTCCTACTGCGAGAACGATCCCTGGACACATGCATAGAATGTTCCGGCTCCTTACCCTTCCGACGGGTATCTCCTTATGCCTACTCCGTCTTTCTAATGAATATGGCTAGATGCTTCGTCCCTCAACTCATCCACCAAGCATCTTGCTTCTATATATCTTCCTTTGTTTTAACAGAACCTCCAAAGCCTTATCTACTTGGCTCGCCATCCTCGCCACTTGGCATTCTCATCTTCCCTGACCACTTGGCGATGAGTTCGGTGGTGAGCCTTCTACCGTCCCCGATCGAGATCACGCCCTTATCGGCGTTGAAAACCAACTTCCGTCTGCTCCACCGTGGATCTTCTGGACGAAGTTCTCCCGAGTTAGGTTTAGAAGCCGTGCTTTCGTGAGCACTTTTAAAGGACCCACACGGTCCTTTATCAAAACGAGGCGATGATGAACTAACCGTACCATCGCCATCGCCTTTTCCGTGTACCATCTCTACTCCTCATCATCTTCCGAAATAAGTTAAACAATTGTGATTGAAAAAGCCCTCCTTCTAGCGCCAATGTTAACGCCAAGATCTTCTGCCACGTCCCAATCACTTAAGACGCCTCGATCCTCGCGATAAAGAAACACGATAAACACCACAAGCTTCGACGGCGGTTCCGTCACGGGATAGTTCGAGCGTGAGAGTCGATCGGTTGTGTTCACAGGTTTCTAAAATGGAGGCTATATCGCTTTAAACAGTATTGAGAGAGAGAATAATAATTTTCTTTCTATATCGATTATGAATGAAATAGTGTATGAGAACATACCTTTTCGTGATGACTTCCTCGCAAGCCTATATCCTATCCTCCTGGATTACGAAGCCACCCACTATTACCCGACACACCTTCGATCCGATGGGATCCACCGATCGTATATAGTTTATCCACCGCTTTCAGTCATCGTTCCCATCACGCACGTAGGTTATAATCCCATCCACATTAATGCATGGCGGAGTTCTCTATCAATCATTATGTTTTTTCATCATCAAAAGTCAAAATAATAGATATTAAAATGTCCAAAGGATCGACCCACCTGGACCAATCTTGGCCTTATAAGTCGAATGAAAATAATAAGATAATCCTACCAAAAACTTTTATGGTTCAATAATAAAAGCGATAGATTAATTAAAAGAGTAAGTCCAATATATCCGGCCCAATGGGAGAAAATATCATGACCCAACACAATTCTTTTTACTAATATATACCTAAAACATCAAAAGTAATTTTCTTATTTGGCAGATTGACTGACCTTAAAGCGGCAAACATGAAATCATACTATAAAGTAAATATAAATACAAATGAGGAGGATGATTGGGATTAAAAATGGTGCTTCAAGACTCACAAACCAAGAAATCGAATATTTGGTTGGTATACGCAAATGATGAATAATACTACTGGTGGCGATGGCGGTGGCAACTGGCAAGTGGAGCAGCGGCAGGTTGCCAGTCGTGGTGACTCACAGTTTGAACGGGGATTTGTCTCTTCGTTGGCCCTCCCCATTTTAAAGATTTACAAATAATTGTTCAGTCCTATATTTGAATATATTTCACAATATTACCTTTATAATATTCAATTCAATTAATGATATATCATTCTCATCTCTCAATAATAGAAGCGCGTTTACTTTCATATTCGGAAAAATTAAAATTTAGTTTTTTTAAACATTTTGTATAAATAGTAGTTAATATTTTAATATGCATTAATATTTTACATGTTGACCAGAAATTTAAATAATGAAATGGACTTTTATTGTAAATGTTGTAATATATTTTATTCTAAATGTTTAATTGAATGTAGTACAAAAACTGAGTGACTCTTCACCCTTTTCTTAAGATACTACATTTTTAGATATATTAAAATTTTACTAGACGATCAGATGAGAAATATGTTTACTTTAATACTATGATGAAAAGTAGTAGTTGGTACGATCATTCTCTTTCTATACATATACTTATTTGTTGAGAATCCACTTATAAGTTTGACTACTATTTCTTCCGATTGTCGCTTTACAAGAAAAAAATTATTTTAAAATGTTTGTTATTTATAACTTTCGAGGAGAATAAATAATAAATTATTTATTTTTTTATATTATCCAAAAAATTATCTTCCTTGTATTAATAATTTTCAACTTTCCATAAAAGAGTAGTGATGAAATTTTAAATAAATTTTATTTGATAAATAATATTTTCTTAATTCATGTACAAAAATATCTTAAGCGATAGTAATTTTTTAAGAACGGAGAGAGTACTAGTAATGAGTGGTGCGAAGCAACAAGGGAGAGCCAGGCAGGTGTTAAGATATTGTCAAAGTTGGAAATTAAAACTTAGTGGGAGAAACAATGATTAAGGGCCAATGCCAAGCGCATCAATGGATGAAATTCGGGAGCATGTTCCCATCGTTGCCTTGCCCCTTTGGCCCCGCGAGAATCGTCTGCACCCATTTACGAGTATCATTTAAGCTATACTAATCCCTTCACCCCCATGTCGATTTAGATTTCTTCATTTCATAATTTAAATTTAAAATGTGTTGAAACTTGATATTATGATGATGGGAGATACAAAGATGATGACAATGGAGAATATATAAAGAATGAACAGTCGAAATGGAGATGATCCTAGTATTGAAAAAAGATTATGTTATTTATTGATGAGAGAATCAAAGTTTAATACTTTGGGTAATATTGAAAATCAAACAATTAATGTTTAATTAAAATTTTTAAACGATAAATATTAAAATACTAAAATACTTTTCATTTAAAAAAGGACGGAAAGAGTAGCCATTTTCAAGACGAATTTTTTTTAAGGTTTCGAGTTATTGCCTTGTTACTATATATTTTATTACTATAATATTTGAATATTATACACTACGGAAATAATATTGTACTTTGTATAATATATCATTTTGTTGTGTTAATTGTTTTGGGATATTGGGTACGATTTTAAATTTTAAAATCCATATATATCACTTCAATTAAAAAAAATTAATTTGCCTCATTATGCACATAATGTATTTAACAGAGACAATGAATTTCTATACAATTTAGCCCAACGCTTATAGATTCACAAGCTGGGTGGGGTTGAATGTGACGCCCCCAAAATAGGTATACATCACCTATTTTGAGTTGTCAATACATGGTACAGAAACAACTACAACTTTATTACAACAAGAAATCATGAGTTTGAATACAAATATTATCTTCTGCATAATATCTATATTTCGAATAAATCCTCATCACATTTATTGATACATTATTTTACAAAAATGGTGAGAACTACTAAACAATCCTTTCTAAACCTTTCATTCCATACCTCGTCTTCGCTATATTCTCGCCTCTCGAGAAAAATGGAATAAAAAGAAAAAGGTGAAATTTCAATTAAATTTCAAGAAAGAATATTATGACCAAGATAATATACAACAAATTATCGTTAATTTGACAAGCGAAAAATATAATAGAATCTGATAGGCAATGAAATTTTAAATCAATATTCGCAATGAAATAATAATTCATTAGAAGAAGTTAAGTAGAGAATCTAAACTACTATCTTCTATGTATGAATTTAAAAGTTCATCGCCATATTTTATCCCCGTAACATCAATCAATATACATCCTAATCAAATATTCATCTGCAGACTACAGCCAAAAGATATTCATCAGTTAATTACGTTCATTTAAACACACGCTCATTTAAATGCTTTTACCAAAAAAGATATTCTTCGAAATCATTCATCTTCAGACTACTGGTAAAAGATATTCTTAAGAAATCATTCATCTTTTGACTACTGGTAAAAGATATTCCATAATATCATCATTTAAGACGAGGATGATGAAAAATATTTTTTAAAGAAAACGAATCCAAATAAACAAAATGACAGGATTAAGGATTAAAGATTCGTCTTGGTTTTATCCATCGTCCAAAAATACCTCAAAAATAATCATAGTGGTGTAAAATTCAAGAATGATCAAAATACTGGATCTGATCGTAGTTAGATATCAGTAATATATATTTTTGACGAAAAGAAGAAATTTTATTTTTCTAATTGAATAATCTGATACGTGAATAGTCAGATATATCGTGAATAGTCTTAGATATCGTGAATAATAAATCTCTACAATTAAAAGATAGAATTCCATAAAAACATCTTCACGCTTACATAATAAGACTTTCGTGAATAAGAACTCCGTGAATAAGAATCTCATGAATAAGAATCGTGAATAAGAACTTTAATAAATACTCATAGACGTGAAAAAGTTCCAAATTTGATAAAAACTTTAGATCAATATTTCAAAGATAACGATATCAAGAAATAATATCATTACAAAAAAAATAATATCCCTTACCTCAAGAGAAAGAAGATCTTACGATCGAATAACGCCGAAATGAATCAGACCGTATATCAATACTCAAAGTATACTCAAAATACTTTCGCGAATCGCCAAAATATCGAGAGAGAAATAGAGAAAACTTCGCTTTACGGTGTGATTTTTAATTCTAACCCAAGACCCTATTTATAGGAAAATCTTTAGAACACCAAAAGTTAGAAAATTTAATATAATATTAATATAATTATACAAATTTTCCTTAGCCCACCTTTTTGGTCAAAACACCAGCCACACATGTTAATGATGTCCAAAAAATACAAAAAACGTTTTTCTTAACAAAAATAATTTAAACTCCCAAAATCAATTATTTGAACTTGAACTTCAATAATTCATAATAAATAAATTTTTCATCGTAAAATTGAATCTCGCGAGTTTTATAGGAAATTCAATTCTCTACAACTTTGCAGAAGAAAGTTTTTCCAAATTCCAAATAAATTGATCAAAAATCCACAAACGGGCGATTTTACACAATTATAATCAAATTTCGAATCGATAAATGGGGTCAATCGACATGTTTAACATGTTTTAAACATTTAATCCACAAAAATACTCTTCCTCCTCAGATATCTTTCGTATATATCCCACATTCGTTTGTAAAAATATCACCGTTAATATATTATTAAAATAATATATTTAAATGAATTATTTTATCGTAAAAAGATAAAATATTAATTTTCAACAATTGTCATTTTAAAAATTTTCCATCTATATCCACATAAAATCAATATTTTCCTCATCATATAAATCAATAATTAATTATTCACAAATAATATTACGAATCACAATATTGACAACCGCGCAGCCCTCCTGGAAGAGAACTTTCCAATAAAATTTCTTCTTCTTGTGTTGTGATTAGATAAAAACCTCTCCTGTATGTAACTTTCTGACATTCGCCAATAATGTTATCTAATAATATTATTCGGATAATATGAATTATTCGCTCGATAAAGAAAAATACCGTGTAATGTGATTATTGAAACAATGATGAATATAAAATATCAACGCAAAGAATTATTAACTCAATAAAATATTTGAATAAGTAATTATCAGAACCATTATCGAAGTAGTGCTTTCTTACGTAAGAATCAATAATTGGTGTAATACTGCAAGTATCTTCTTGTCTGACAACGCCGTATTCACGTGTTTTAACCAATTTAAGATTCCAACAAGATAATACAGAATAACTACGCAGTTAATTAAAAACAAACTTATATTTGTCGCTTTCTTCATCCAATCACTTTTCCACATGCATTACACACTATCAAGGCTACAGTCGCATTTAATATTCCCAAATCGCATTTAATATTCCACATACCAAACGAATATTCCCGACAATAATGAATATTTTATAACCACTCACTTATTTTGAAATATTTATGTATTTAACCCTTAACTATCCACATTAATCAAATCAACCCTTACTATTTCAAAATAATAAATAAAGGAAATTCCTTTTTATTTAAAAAAATTACGGGGTCTTACATTGAATAGGGAGGGGGCACATTCCACATTCCAAAGGCTAACTTCTAATCGTTTTTTTTTTTAACTCCTTATTATTTAGAATAAAATTTATTTAAAAATTAAGTTTTATTTATTAAAAATAGGGGTCTTATAAATATGTTGTGCCTTTTCCACCATTCCCTCGTCAGTGGTGCAAAATTTGTCTTTTTTTTTTAATTTCAAAAATAGTTTCCCATAATTATAGATGATCATATACACATTTATGGAGGGGAAAAAATAGATGGTTGATTTTGTCATAGTAAAAATTATGTTGGGTGATTAATAAATATAGTTTAATTGTATCAATTACAAAAATATCATTATAAATATATTTATTTGCTCGATCAATTTTATTTAGACAATATCAACAACTTAAAATATGATCGTTAAGATAAAATAAAAAATTAAAGTGAGATAGATAATTAGCAAAAGATGAAGAGTATAATTTCTAATTAGACAAAATGGAGTGAATAGAAGAATGTTTATCCCACCAAATAAATAGTTTTCAAGTTGAGAAAGGGAAGGCGATGCGGCCGATGCCTATCGGCTACCCCATATGTGTAATATATCCGCGTTGCATTGAATAAAATGACCCACCATACATAATACATTATTGTATTTCTTCATACGACATGAATATCAAGAATTATTAGATAAATTATTTTGAGTGTATATATGTGTCTGCATCAATAAGACATTTTTCTTTTATATTTAATGTTAGTTTTCACTGTTTAATTCATTTACAAACTCTCAGAGAAATTAAGATACGAGCCACATAATAATATTAAGAGAAAATATGTTGCCGTATTATAAGTAACATATTTTCTTTTATTATATATATAAAGGTTTTAATCATAGTCAATGTCGATTATGAGCCAACTTTCGTAAGAATGTATTGCGTAAAGTGCCCATACACAAGAATTTGTGACTTGTTGCCAAATATTCTGTACAGATATATATATCTGATCCGATTACTATAAAGTTAACTTCATGATAAGTTGATTAATTGATCAATATAGTGTTGTAAAGAGAAGATTATCTCGGCATATATATCATTTATTAATCAGACAATTAATTGACCAAAATTAATTTCATGATACCCACTCCCAAACGTTAAAAGTAAAAATATTATTAATACAATATATGTATTTGTTTTGAAAAATCTGTTTTTAGTTGGTTCAAGGAAGGAAGGAAGGCTTGTTGTGGATGTTAGAAAGAATAAAAAGAAAGTTTGTGAAAAATGACGAGACATAAAAAGCCAAGTTAGGATAAGAGATGAACCTAATAGCTGGGATTTGGACCCCGTGAGATGGACATTTCATATGGTCCCGAATATTGAGTATTATTATTATTTTGGTCCCTTTAATTTATTTTCGTACCAAGTTGTTGATGCATTTCTTAATTTTGAGTCTAGGCATAAAACCATTTGATAGAGATATCTCAATTTTTTCTTTTCCTTTTATATGTTGGACATTCTTTTAGGAGACTATTTTATTTCAATTTATAAGATTATTATAAATTAATTTATGACATTTTTATACTCAAAATTAAGACAATTCATTAAAAGTTATAGAACAATAAATATTACAATGTGTAATACTCACTTTTTTCAGATAATTTACATTAATTATTCATTGTTGTATTGATAAATATAAAGTAATTTATCTCAATTTTAAATTTTTTATTTCAAAGGGAGAACCTCCTATCTGTCTTTTTCTTCTTAATTGGGACCATTTATGGTATGGGATAAGGTTGCATTTCCTCAGCAACTTTTTATTCATTTGCACCAAGTAACATTTTTTTGCTATGCCATTTAATTAAAAAAAAAAATTGAAAATATTAGTAGGCATGAAAAAGTATAATTAATTAATTAATTTTATTTAACATTAATAATGTCAGTCAGATTGAGTTAGGAGGTAACACTAAAAATTCAATCTTTATTATTGTGTAATGCTGTTGTTCGAGAAACCTAATTAGTGCATGAAGGATTAAAAAAAATCACGTGGCCCCAGCGTGCAGGTCAATTAAGGTATGAATAAGAACAAAAAGTATCTTTATAACTATTTGTGATGATAAAAATATTTAATAATAATTCAATTATATTTAATTAAAATGAGGTATATTTTTCACTGTTTGCACTTTATCATAAGATAAAAATGGAAAAAATTACATTTATTTGTTTCATTAACATGATTATCACAAAATTAATGCAATTGAAATGCTACCCACTCCGTCCGTCCGTCCCAAATTCATTGTCCCTTCTTATGCCCTACACTACCTTAAATTTTAATTACTACTCATTCCGTTCGTTCCTTAATATAAGTCGTATTAGAGTTGTGAATAAATATTAAAAAAAATAATTATATAACATTAAATATAATATTAATTATCTATATTACACTTGTATTGAAAAAAGATAGTGTTATTTATTGGACAAAAAATAATGAGATAAACAAAGTTAATTTATTATTTGGGATAATATTGAAAACTAAACAATTAATGCTTACTTGAAAATCTCAAACGACTTAAATTAAGGAACAAAAATAATTTTCTAAAACAACTTATATTAAAGAACGGAGAGAGTATTACCCCTTAATATAAAGTCATTTTATAGAAGTGTTTTTGTCTCTTAATATATGTGGTTTGAGAATTTTAAATAAGTATTAATTGTTTAGTTTCCAATATTATTCCAAGTATTAAATATAATTTTGGTTCTCTCATTATTTTTTGTCCAATAAATAACACTCTTTTTTTAAATATAAATATAATATAAATAATTAATATTATATTTAATATTATATAATTATTTTGTTAATATTTATGCATAATTTTAAAATAACTTATATTAAAGGAGGGATGAATTATTAATTAATAACATAAGAGTAGTTTAACTCATGTCTAAAGAATGAGCTAGCAAAAACGAAAGATTTCACATCAAATTATCCATGGTGTGTCCAACACTCAACAGTCTCATATACTACTTATTATGTTATCTCCCATGTGGAAGGCACTCCACGCCACTCCAATCCACCCCACCCCACGCCACCCCAGGGCTAAAGAATCTCCAATATATTGCATAGTTTCAACATCAGCATGACGATTTAAGAAAGTTAAAAGAGTTTTGTTATTTGCATAATTTAAATGAATTAATTAAAAATAAGTTGCTTCATCATTACCATAACAAGTAATCAATACAATATTATTAATATAAATGCTAAGTGGAATTAAAAGGTGAATCTTGAGAGATAATAAAACAAGCCATAATCATCTCTCTCTCTCTCTCTCTCTCTCTCTCTCTCATCTTTGGAATCTCTTTTGATTGGTGGGGTTATGTTTGTAAATTAACCAAATAGTTCGGATTCGATTTGAAAAAATACGACCTACACTCGAATTCGTTAATAATATGATCTAAATTCGAGCATAAAAAATAGTTCGAATAAAAATATGAGTAGAATCTGAACAAGATTATAATCGACTCGTTTAAGATTCAAATTACTCGAATTCTTAATTGTGATTCGATATATACTCGATTGATACAGATTCGATTAGATACTCGATACATTCTCTTATAATATATATAAAATTAAATCAAATTAGGTTAATTAATTATTATTATTTTGTTTTATTTTTAATTTTAATTGCGATTTTATATTTGTAAAGTGTAATAGTAAATATATTTTTTTATTTTAAGTAAAATAACTAGTTCAATTTATAATTATATTTATTATAAAGCTAGTTATTATGTGGAGACTCGAATTCGAGCTTGAATTTGAAATTCGCGAGTATTTTGAATATACTTCGATCCGAGTCGGATCGAATTCGAGTAATAAATATTCGAGTCTAGTCGAATTTGAATAGAATTTTTTAAATACAATTCGGATTCGAATATGAATTTAACGATTCGAGTCGAATTTGAGTAGTTATCTGTTCGCTTTGACTCATTTACAGCTTAGAAGGAGGTTGGAAGAAATCTTTTACATTATTTATTCATACGAAAAAGGTTTGTCATAACAATATATAGAAACTGTTTCCTCCAAATTAAGTCTCAGTTTCTAAAAATCACTGTCCTAAATTAAGCTGCTTCTTCTTCTTCTTTTAGAACATGAGAGTCCTCTTTTTCTAATAGTATAAAATGTCAGTGTAATTGCATATAAGTGTTATCAAAATTTTATGGCTTAAATACATTTTAAATTTTTTATTTTTTCACTTTTTACAATTTAAATTTTAAAACATTGAACTTTAATGTTTTTAAATTTTTATATATTAAACCTTTTGACCACCGAATTTAACATTCCTTATCGGAGTAATTCACATGACTCAAAATGATAGGACAATTACGTGCCAACAGTTTTCTGTGCTTCCAAAGAAATTTAAGATTTTCTATCAATCTAGATAATTAATCGTGTTCCTACAATTTTTTGTATTTTTTAAAGATATTTAGAACTAAAATTATCTAAAAATACTCTCATTCGAATCAATTATTACAAGTTGGTGCCCAAAATATTTATTTATAAAAATTTAAGGACATTAAAGTTCAATGTCTTATGGTTAAAATATTAGAATTTAACTTATAAAAATCAAAAAAAAATAAAGGTTTAAAATGGATTTAAGCCAAATTTTATTGTCATATCACACCATTAGTAAACTAATTAAGAACTTAACATTTGCAAATTTTGTAAATAAACACTTCCTTTTTTTAAATGAAAGGAAGTATTTAAATTACAACTTTGATGGGGGAAAAAAAAAAAGAAATCTAGAAAAATATGAATTTTTTTATTATTGAAAATTAGGTTCCAAATTAAAAGATTTAAACCGGCAGGGACGCATCATATGTTCCATAAGCACCGACGACGGCGATGCCACCGATTGGGTCACCACCATGAAATTCCCCCTCACAGAAAATTAAACCGACAGCACCTGTTTCGGATTTAAGCTATTCTAAGCAACCCCTTTCTTGTTAATTGTAATATTAATACTTTATTCCATTTTTAATTTATTGTAAGTTTGACTTTCTCTCGTCTTTCAAATTCTTCTTATCTGTAATAAATTCTTTACAATTGTTATTAATTCATGGATTTTCTTACTTAGTTTTAATCCAAGGTACACTCATCTGATAGGGTCCTGGGATCTGCACCTGCAACCATTGCAACTTGTTCTATAATCTCATGAGGACAAATTATTTTACCACCATTTATATGTGGAATGTAAAATACATACTCCCTCCCTCACATAATATATGACGTTTTAGATATTTTATTTTTTACAAATTATTTATCGTTTTATATAATTTAAAAAAATTAACTATAATCTTTTTAAAATTATTTTTAATAAAAAAATGTTAAGAATGAGAGAGGGTGTGAGATAAGTATGATAATTATTAAGAATTTAAAGGTATTATAAATAATTAATATTATATTTAATGTTATATAATTATTTTCTTAATTTTTGTGCACAACTCTACAAACGTTATGTATTATGGGACGGAGGGAATATTTGGTCATATTTGTTAGTGGAACTACCAAAATACTACTGCCAATAGAAAATCTATATTATTAAGATAGAACTCATTTTGAATTTGGGTGGGAAAGTATAAAGACGATTTAGATTCATTCTAATTGATTTGGGCGGGAAAACACAATGACGGTTCAGATTCATTCTAATTTATTTGAGCGAAAAAGGGTGGTGGGAGAGGAAGGAGGAGAGAGAGGAAATAAAAATGAGATTGTTAAAACGGAGAGAAGAAGAGGATTTCGTTACGTCGTGCCTTCAGACACAAATAATTACTAGTAATTTATATGTTAGATAAATTTATGACAAATTTAAATTACGATTAAGGTGAAATTTTAAATGACAACATAAAATAAATTCGGGTATTACCTTTCTTAATGCCAATTAGTGAAAATAATGTGCCATTGAGGTATTTTACTTTATTTTATGTATATATTTTTAGTGGGATACTTGTTAGTATATCCAGAAGTTCAAATTTATGTTGGAAATTGAAAAGTGATGATGAATTATTTACTAGTAGACATGGAAACCGGACACTATTTTATGGAGTAATTGGCAGGAAAGTTATGGTGGTAGCAAGGAGCTGGTACTAGTATCTATTGAAACCATTATATATTGCTGATATATATTATTTAAAATGATTTATTTTATTTTTATTTTTTTATCGTTTTATATAATTTAAAAAAATTAACTACAAACTTTTTAAAATTATTTTTTATGAAAAAATGTTATAAATGAGAGAGTATGAGATAATTATGAAAATTTAAGAGTATTACAAACAATTGATATTATAATGTTACAGACAAATTATTCTACAAACATTTTACAAACTGCTGATGTGACATACTCCACCTCAGCATATTGATCAACAAATTGTTTCAATGTAGTCTTCGGTTCCACACAATATGCTGAAGTGGAGTATGTCACATCAATAATTTATAAAACGTTTGTAAAATAATTTGTGTCTAGCATTATTCGTAATTAAATAAGGGGGTGTTTGATAAAAACTGAATGAATCTGAATCTGATTGAGCTGAATCTGAATCTGAATCTGAATGAATTGAATCTGAATCTGAATGAAAAAGCTGTTTTATAATTGACATGTCTGAAATATCTGAATGACAACATTTTATTATTTTACCCCTCTGAAAAAATTCAAAATTGTCGTAAATTTATTTAATATTACTTAATATAATAGTTAATATTTTTTTTACTTCATTCAAATTGTTCAAATTTAAAAAATATAAAACTTAACCATTCAAATTTCATCCATCTTATTGATTCAATCATTCGCACTAAAATAAAAACTAACCTATTTAAATGCATTCAATCATTTCGATCGTTCGGTATTATTACTCTAAACAAACACCCCATAAATAGAGTTGATAACATGATCAACGGGTGTAATCATCTCTAGCCACCCACATAATTTGGGATTTCCTACAAAATAAGGATAGAGAAAACTCATGGCTCAATTTATTTATTTAAATAAAAATTAAGGAGCGCAATATATATTAGAATTAGAAATTGTTATTTTTATATAAAAAATTAATATTAATATGAATAGTAAATAAGACCTATCTCTATATATGAAAAAAATTTATATAAAATATTATTTTAACGTGTGAAAATATAAATTTGCTATAATTATACTCCTAGGCTCCTAGCCAAACCTATTATAAGAAATAAGTTAAAAAAGTTAAAAATAGAAGAGTGTGATTAGTTATTATAGTTGAGTAGCATGCATGCACGGGAAATTGGGAATTGGGTAAACTTGACTTGTACTTTCTGTAGTACGTACGTGCTGACAAAATAATTGTTGGCAGGTTGTACTTTTGTTTTTTTTTTGAAAATTTATATTATTGTATTTTAATTTTGAAAATACATTTTATCCATTACAGCAAAAAAGTATCAGCGATGGTCTAGGCTTTCAGCGACCAAAATCCGTGGCTAAAACCTGGGTAGCTATAATAGTAGCCGGGTAACAACTAGTAACTGGCATTAGCGACGAACGTAATAGCAACGGTCTTTAGCGACCAATATCCACAGTTGATTGCTGAAATGGCGCCATGTGTTAGCGACAAATATCTGTCGCTAAAAACATAGTTAGCTGCCGCAATCGATCGCTAATAGTGATTTTTTTAAATAAATATCTTTACGTCCTTCAAATTATAGTATTTGTTGGGCCATGATACTTTGGGTATTAAGTAGGATAAATTAAATCTCCCTGAACCACGATATCTCTTTACGTTGGACCGGATCGTTCGGGCCCATTTCTTGTGTTATACTTATTGTGTCTTAAATGTATTGGACCTATGATTTGGGCTGATCCATTGAGCAAATAATATCTAAATTACCAATTTTGACCGGCCATAATTACAAAGATAACAGTTGACTGTTATCTCTGTCATGCATTAATGAGGATGAGACTCAGTCAACCGTCGGTGGAAAACAATGACAAGATGTAGTTAGTGAGCTGCATGCATTTGGCTGAAATAGCGAGGAGTGAATGCATGTAGAGACGAGAGTGGGTGACACAGATGGCAGAACTTGGAGTGTATATGGGACAAGGATCACACAACCTAAAGGTAACAACACTTAACTGAATTATTATCTCTCTCCAGCACTAGATATTTTTATCCTCCATTGTTAACCTTGTGATCGCCTGTACTGACTCTTACGCCGGAGCTATCCCCCGACGGTCAACCGTCAAGCTTTGGGTGTTGACTTGTTGAACTGTGCAGGTTTTGGACGAACTTTAAGTGATTGAAGTTCGTGGAAAGATCTTGGCGTTAACAATATTTTTTTACTCTTTGACTCCCAAAGTTTTGGTAAAAACTACATGTATTATAGTGTATATAGAAAAAACAAAGCAGATAAATCTTAACATTTTATTAATTTTTAATGGCTTTACAAATACTATTAATTTTACCGAATTTGAATTCATATAAATATATATGAATGAATTAATTACTACTAATTTTGAGCCAACTGAGAGCTCTAACATTTAGAAAGATACTGAGGAGGAGCTTGGGCCTAGCTAGTTGGTTGCACACCGAAAAAGAAGCTGCCATTTATCGGTATACTAGCGATAACCCGTGCCTGAAGGCACGGAGTAACAGAAAATTAAATTAAAATTTGAAAAATATTACATTATCTAAAGACACATACTACCACAACAATTAATACAAACTCAATCATCAATACATATCTAACCACCAAAACATCGAGCTATTTAGAAGCGATAACCCGTGCCTAAAGGCACTGTATAATTCTCAAAAAACTAAAAATAAATTATGAACAAAAAAATTTGAAATGAGAGTTATAACACCTGAACCGCGGAAGTATAATCAACAGAGCCAGTCTGCCCAAGACAACTTTGCACAAAGGGAAGCCTAAGACGAAATCATAAGTTGAGATTCAAAGGTCTTAACACCTGGACAGATACCAGCAATGGACAACTAAATCCAAATCCATGTTCAAAATTATGGCATTGGACATCATATTGCATACATGAACACATAATTAAGCAATTCAATTTTAAATAGAGATATATTTAAAACACACAATTAAAGCATGCAAAACACTAGAATGGGGAAATAGATAAACTATAAAAGCAAATGTAGAACTGCAACATTGTCAACACAAAGCTTCAGAAATATGTGAATCCAGTCTTGCAAAGCTCTCAAATAACTGAAGAAAATATGGACAAAATTAACTGAAATGGCATTGTTCTAATAAGAATGTAATACATTCATCAAACAACAAAATTTTGCACAATTAACAGTAAACACAAGCAAGCCATATAAGAATTAGACAAGGGAAAACAAGTCAAACCAGTTTTAACTTGGCATCTCAAAATGCAATCATTAGATCTCCATACACACTTCCGCATCATGAAAAATACAATTTCATGAAAAATTATTTTTCGTAACCAACATCTATAAGACATATATCTCCCAAAAAATGGGATTTAAACATTTAAAATGAGACTAATAAAAATCTCAAACCTCGGGCCATTTAGAGTTAATATTTTTAAGTCGAGTGTGACCTTATCTAGTAAATTTTAATATTAAGTATAGGACCAAGAGAATAAATTAATAGGCAAAATGTGACACAATAAGGCAGAATGCTAATGAAAGCTAACAGAATGAGTTCCTAACAAATCTAGACACACAAAATACCATCACATTCCTAACAGCATACCTGTGTCCGCAGATCAACTAACTGCGTGCAAGAAAGGGCTTGATACCCCTTGTGCCCATTTTCCAGCTTCAGAAGAAACTTTTAAATTTCCATTTGGCAAAGCATCATTCCCACCAATGTTACTATGCCATTCTAATAAATCTGATTCTTATTCTTGAAAAGACGGTAGCAGCTCGTTCACTAAGTTTCCAATGTATCAATAACAGTTAGCTAGATGTGGTAGCGTGACCATATTAAACGTGTGCACCCAAAAATAATTGGAATCTAAGATCATACTGTAAGACCCCAACTTATTATTAATGAAATTTAATTTTTTCTATTTATTATTTTAAAATAGTAAGGGTTGATGTGATTAATGTGGATAGTTAGGGGTAAAATACTGTGAAATATTTCAAAATAAGCAAGTGGTTATAAAATATTCATTGTTGTTTATAGGAATATTCGTTTGGTAAATGGAATATTAAATCTTTGTCGGGAATATTAAATGCGACTAGCCAGCCTATGTGTGGGCCCATAACGGAAAGCGATTGGATGAAGAAAGCGACAAATATAAGTTGGTTAAAAATAACGGCGTAGTTATTCTACCATTAATCTTTGTTAAAATACTCTCGTGGTTAAAATACGATGGCATACCAGGTATTGCACCAATTATTGATTCTTACGTAAGAAGGCACTACTCAATAATGGTTACGATAATTCTTATTCGATATTTTATTGATTCAATAATTCTTTGCGTTGATATTTTATATTCTTTGTTGTTTGATAATTGTCATTACACAATATTTTTCATTATCGAAGCAATAATTCATATTATCTGAATAATATTATTTGATAACATTATTGGCAATGTCTAGAAAGTTACATACAGGAGAGGTTTGGTCACCTAATTGCGGCAGAGTGAGGAGAAATTCTTATTGGAAAGCCCTCTTCCTCACAACCTACCTGCGGTTGTCAATATTGTGATTCTGTAATATTATTTGTGAATAATTAATTATTGATTCATATGATGAGGAAAATATTGATTTTATGTGGATATAGATGGAGAAAAAATTTTAATGTGACAATTGTTGAAAATTGAAATTTTACCTTTTACGATAAGATAATGTATTATTATATTTTAATAATATAATAATGGTGATATTTTTACAACGAATGTGAGATATATGAGTATCTGAGGAGGAAGAGTATTTTGTTGCAATAAATGTTTAAAACATGTTAAACATGTCGGTGGACCCCATTTATTATTTGTGAAATTTGATTATAACAGCAAAATCACCCGTTTGTGAATTTCGGTCAATTTCTATTTGGAATTTGGAAAAACTTTCTTCTGCAAAGTTGTAGAGAATTGAATTTCCTATAAAAACACGCGAGATTCGAATTTTCTGATGAAAGAGCTATTTATTATGAATTATTGAAGTTCAAGAAACTCAAAAAATAATTGATTTTTGGAAGTTTAAAATATTTAAAATTTGAAAATATTTTTTTCTTACTTTTTCTAGAATGTGGCATGTGTTTGATGGCTGAAATCAGATTCTAGGCATGTGTAGGAAATTTATATAATTATATTATTAATTTATTAAATTTTAACTTTTGGTGTTCTAAGCGATTTCCTATAAATAGGGTCTTTAGGTTAGAATTGAAAATCACACCGTAAATCTGAAGTTTTCTCTCTCTATATTATCGAGCGTATTCTTGTGAGTATTTTGAGTATACTTTGAGTATTGTTAGACTAGTGCAAGTTCCTTCAAAGACTATATGCCCTTGTATTCCAAATTTAGAAGTCTTAATCTTTCGAGGTAAGGGATGTTATTTTCTTCTCAAATGATATTATTTCTTCAATATCATTATGCTCAAATATTGGTTGAAACTTTTTATCAAATTTGAAACTTTTTCATGTATGGAGTTACTTATTCATGAGTTCTTATTCACGAGTTACTATTCATGAGTTCTTATTCACGATTCTTATTCACGAGTACTATTCATGAAGCGTGAAGATGTTTTTGGGAAATTTCTACCTTTTGGTGTCGAGATTACTATTCACGTGTACTGAAGACTATTCACGATATCTGACACTATTCAATAGAAAAATAAAAATTTCTTCTTTTTGTCCAAAATATCTATTCGGATACTAGCTTTTTGATTGTATCCATGTTTTGATCATTCTTGAATTTTACACCACTATGATTATTTTTGAGGTATTTTTGAA
Organism: Panax quinquefolius; assembly: GCA_020205615.1. Lineage (NCBI taxonomy): Eukaryota > Viridiplantae > Streptophyta > Magnoliopsida > Apiales > Araliaceae > Panax > Panax quinquefolius. Next base: position 145,927,413 of record CM035167.1, read on the forward strand.
CATGGATAAAACAAAGTACGAATCCTTAATCCTTAATCCTTGTCATTTTGTTTCAATTGGATTCGTTTCTTTAAAAATATTTTTCATCATCCTCGGTCTTAAATGATGATATTATTGAATATCTTTGGCTCAGAGTGCAAAGATGAATGATTTCTGAAGAATATTTTTGGTAGTAGTAGTGCAAAGATGAGCAGTGTTTAGATGAACATGACCAATCGATGAATATCTTTGGCTGTAGAGTGCAAAGATGAATATTTGATTCCGATGTATATTGATTGATGTTACGAGGGATAAAAGATGAGCGATGAACTTTTAAATTCATACATAGAAGATAGTAGTTTGCATTCTCTACTTAACTCTTCTAATGAATTATTATTTCATTGCGAATATTGATTTAAAATTTGTTGTCTATTGTATTCTATTAGATTTTTCCTGTTGAAGACTAACGATAATTTGTTGTATATTATCTTAGTCATAATATTCTTTACCGGGCTAGTTGAGCTCACCCTTTTCCTTTTTGTTCCATTTTTCTTCTCGGGGAGGCGAGAATATAAGCGAGTGCAGTTAGGGTATGGAATGAAGGTTTTTGAAAGAATTGTTTAGTAGTCCTCACCATTTTGTAAAATAATGTATCAATAAATATGATGAGGATTTATTTGAGTATAGATATTGTCTAAGATAATATTTTGTATTCAAACTCACGGTTTTCTTGTTGTAATAATAAAATTGTAGTTGTTTACGTACCATGTATTGACAACTCGAAATAGGTGATGTATACCTATTTTGGGGGCGTCACACATACCTTAAAGCGTGACCATATTAAACGTGTGGCTGGGAATCCACAGAAGAAGACTTTGAAATTTTATCTAAAAACGAAATAAGAAATAGTTAACCTCATAAACTAATGCTCTGCTTTAATCAGATATGAGAATATACAAGGTCCCAATATTAGTGAGAATGAGTGTACTGTCAGTTCCCTAAAATGGCCGTAGATAGTTTCGTTTTCAATAAAAGTTTACATCAAGCTTTGCTATCAAGAACCAAGTAAATAGTTTTCAAACTCTTTAGATTGAAAGAGCGACCTGAGTAATCTGACTAAGGTTCAGAGTTTTGTTCCATCTTATGTTCTTCTGTTTTATCATAATTGTTAGAGTACCACATCAGAACTCCTTAGGACAACAAAAACTCCTTAAAGCTTCAGAAATAACAATTACAATAGGTAAAGCAACGAAATTCAATCAATTGGCTGGTACAATTTGGGGACTGAGCCATCAAGATTGAATTTTTATATGAATTCTGTAAGACCCCAACTTATTATTAATGAAATTTAATTTTCTCTATTTATTATTTTGAAATACTAAGGGTTGATGTGATTAATGTGGATAGTTAGGGGTAAAATACGCAAATATTTCAAAATAAGCAAGTGGTTATAAAATATTCATTGTTGTTTGGGGAATATTACGTTTGGTCGCATTGGAATATTAAATGACTGTCTTGGGAATATTAAATGCACGACAGTAGCAGACCATGTGTGGGCCCATAACTGAGCGATTGGATGAAGAAAACGACAAATATAAGTTGGTTAAAAATAACGGTGTAGTTATTCACAGTTAACACTTTGTTGGAATACCCGTGGTTAAAACACAAGAATACTGGCGTTGTTGCCGCGATGACACTTTAAGGTATTGCACTGCGACGCGCCCCAAAATTAGGTATCGTCACCCATCTTGGGTCGCCACTTACATGGTACATAAATTCAAATACAACTTACTAATATAACTCGCCGTATACAATACGACATAAAACTGTGAGTTTGAATACAAATATTGTCTACTAGATATTATACAAACTCAAAAGGAGTCCTTATTACAACTATTATCACACTATTTCACGAAATAGTGAGGACTACCAATGCTATCCTCTGGACCATTACTCTGCTCCCAGACTAAATCGTCCCGGTATGTTCTCATTTCACGAAGAGAAACGGTGAAAGAAAGGGTGAGCTCAACTAGCCCAAAGAAGAAATATTATGACTAAGATAATGCGAAATAAATTATCATTAGCCTTCAACAAGTGTTAAACCGATAAAATATAATGAGACAACCAGTTTAAGCTGCAGTTGAATAAGCAATCCATTAAAAGAGTCAGTAGAGAATAAAATCTACTATCTTTTAGGTTTTAAAGGTTTTTATCAATTTTTATCACGAGACTCGACAATAAATAAACCACCACATCTAATCATCCCTCGTACCACGGTCAAGGATTTTCATCAAATTATCAATGGTCATGACTATACCTTAATCACCCCTGGTCATAATCATACCAACAACTATCCATTCTTTGCATTACGAACCAATCGAGGACTTTTGTCACATCATTTATATCAAGTCATGATTATCTTAGAATGATCCTCGGTCATAATCATACTAAGTTCATCTATGCACGTAAGCCAAAGATAACATAATATAACATGAGGATGATGACAATGACATAATAATTCAATAAAACAAGTTCAAGAATTATTTAATCCATGAATTATTAACGTCCAAATTGTCAACATGATCTTTTTTACGTGAAGTAAAATTCAAGAATGATCGAAGAATATTTCCATGAAAGATATCTTTGGATGAAACGCAAATATCAAGGATATTCTACTAATTTCATGGAGTATAGAAGTCAAAGTTTTAACCAACCGGGTATAATAAAGAATGGAATAACAAAAGAAATCACCATGCATGCGGTACTTGGCATGACGTGTTATTCCAATGTAATAATAATAATAACGGAACCGTGTCGGTGAAATTCACAATTCAGCGGGATGTTCCAACGTAATAATAAAGATGGAACCAGGTCCTGTAAAACACACGATAGGATATTCAAATGTAATGATAAAGAGCGGAACCGGTCCGGTGTAAAACACACATGCAGGATGTTCCAATGTAATAATAAAAAAAGCGGAACCGGTCCTGGTGTAAAACACATGCACGGGATGTTCCAAATGAATAATAGAAGAATGTCACCAAGTATAGGGTAAATCACATCACAGTTATTCCAATGTAATAATAAGCAATGGAATAACATAAGGATTTCACCAAGTATAGGGTATCTGGCGTATCACGGAGTTATGTATAGGGTATGCCACTTTTACGAGTTATTCCAATGTAATAATAATGAATGGAATAATGAAGTTCTCTTCAAGAAGAAAGAATAACACCCTTCTGCCGTAAAAGAACCTAATATAGAAGTAGTGAAGTAGCGAATAATCTTCTTCTTCTTTCATAACTTTCTCTATAGCTTCTCTCTATAATTTCTCTCTAGAGTTTTCAATGAATTAAGTAAAGAAAATAATGAAGGAATGAGCTTATTTATAGAAAAATGGAATGCATAAGAACTAATCCATGAACGGTCCAGATTGATTTACTTTAATCGACGGTATATATTTAAAGAAAAATCTTTTAAATAAAATATAATATATTCTATTTATATAAAAACATTTTACTATGCAAACACTATGCAAAACACTATGCAACACTATGCATAATAAAATATAATATATTCTATTTATAGAATAACTTTAATAAAGTATTCTATTTTATATAAAAGATGTTTCGCTTTTATTACGTTAATAATACGAATAAAACAAAACGTCATTATCGCTATAATAATTCATATTATTAATCGTAATAATAATGGAATCAAACCGAGTGACTTCTCACATAAGCATCAATAATCAATACCGTAATCTTCTTATGCAACCACACGACATTCGCATTTTTTTACTACTGAAAGTAGTTCAACAAGAACTACGGTAAAACTTCCGCCGTTATTTCAATAAAATATTTTTGTCGCTTTCTCGATCCGACAATAATTACATTATAGGTCCCACCAATGATTGAGTAGTTATATCTAATATTCCCCGCTAAACCTAATATTCCCCGACCAATCGAATATAATATAACCACTTGCATACTTTGCAAAATTTATAAATACTACCCACAACTATAATATTATCTTAAATTCACACCATAATATTAAAAATTTATTTCGACAAAATTTAAATCTTTATTGATAAAATCTGGGTCTCTCAATCTCCCCTCCTTATGGAATTTCCCTCGAAATTAGGGTACGATACTTGATATGATAAAGAGGTGAGGTACCTTGAATACCTTTATCGTTAAAAATATTAAATTCATCTTCGCAATCCGCCAAAGATATTCATTAACAATTCATCTCTTTGCACTACGGCCAAAGATATACAATCAGAAAACCACTAATCTTTGAGACTCGACTTAATAGTATCACAACCATGAATTATCCATGCACCTTCTTGGCTAAGGATATTCGTGTTTTTCAATTACTGATCGTGATTATACCGAATAATCCGTGGTCATAATCATACCAAGTCTATCAATGCACTACTACGAAAGATGACTTTTACCACATCAATGAATTAATATTTCATTCTTTGAGACTCAAATCGATAATTAATCCATATCATCGAATCATCCCCGCACTACGGGCCAAGGATATTCATTAGTATCACGACCACAAATTATCCATGCACTACTACCAAAAGATAATCGTGTATTCATTAGTATCACGATCACAAATTATCCATGCACTACTACTAAAGATAATTGTGTTTTCAATTACTGATTATGATTATACCGAATGATCCTCGGTCATAATCATACCAAGTCCATCTATGCACGTAAGCCACGGATGACTTTGAACACATCCATGAATTAATATTTCATTCTTTGAGACTCACTTCAATAATTAATCCACATCATCGAATCATCCCCGCACTACGGGCCAAGGATATTCATTAGTATCACGACCACAAATTATCCATGCACTACTGCAACGATAATTGTGTTTTCAATTACTACATGATTATACCGAATGATCCTGGTCATAATCATACCAAGTCCATCTATGCACATAAGCCATGATGACTTTGAACACATCCATGAATTAATATTTCATTCTTTGAGACTCACTTTCAATAATTAATCCACATCGTCGAATCATCCCCGCACTACAAAGCTAAGGATATTCATCAAGATTATCCGACCACAAATTATCCATGCACTACTACCAAAGATAATTGTGTTTTTCAATTACTGTTATGATTATACCGAACAATCCACGGTCATAATCATACCAAGTCCATCTATGCACGTAAAGCCACGTATGACTTTGAACACATCCATGAATTAATATTTCATTCTTTGAGACTCAAATTCGATAATTAATCCACATCATCGAATCATCCCCGCACTTCAAAGCAAAGGATATTCATCAAGATTATCGCGACCACAAATTATCCATGCACTACGGCCAAAGATAATTGTGTTTTTCAATTACTACGGTTATGATTATCTACCGACAATCCTCAGTCATAATCATACCAAGTCCATCTATGCATGCGTAAGCCACGTATGACTTTCAACATAATATAAACATGAGGATAATGATATAAAGAATCAATCAAATGAGATAAAGGATAAATATTAAACATTTATAATATAATTTATCCGAGATTCAAGAATATCCCCATGTTATCAATCACTTAATAATCTCATAATCTAATAACATTAATATTATAATAATATTTTAATCACTTTTTAAATTTATAAACAATTTATCTCAATTGTTTACGCTTTACCATATAATGCATTTAATCATTCAAAATACCATACTCATAAAATATCATCACCAATTATCAAATCCTCATCAAAAAATATGCATATACTCTATATAGGATTCTCTAGCCATAAAATTTATTTTCAACTTTGTTACTTCACATAACATATTTAACTCATATGTTCAGTAATTAAACTATTTTCATGAAAAATACCAAATCAGCCCCAAAAATAATTCTTTTCTGGGATTTAGCATAATATAGTCCCATAATGAAAATATATTTTTCTCAGAATTTTTAAAATTCATTTACTATTTTTCAAAAATCAATTTCTAATTAATTCCTTAAGAAATTAGCTACCTCAAGGTTAACTCCAAAAATTCCCAAATCTTGGCAGGATCTTACACATGTTAACGTGAGCTTCTAGTTTAAATTTCATGGTCATCGGAGTTATAGAACTCCGGTTATAGCATTTTTCGTCGGAAAAACCTAAATATTGAAATAGTCATAACTTGCTCATTTTAAGTCAGAATGAGCTCATTTTTGGACAGGAGGTACTTTATACCATATACTTTCATGTCCCAAAAGACCAGAATTTTTCTCATAATTTAAGTGGCCGAAACAGTCCCTTAAAGTTTCTGGGCAGTAGCATTTTCGAAATTTACAGCTTTTACCTCCTTTGCTAAAATCAGTCCACACAAAAATCTACAACACCTTTTCCAGTAATCCCACTTGGATTAGTTAGGTAACTCATAGATCTAACTCTAGGACTTGACCACATTCAAAAATTCAAAATATAATAAAAGATATGGTCAATTGAATTTCATGTTACGTTTTTCACCAAAATCTGATTTTCAACTCTTTGTGATTTCTAAGAAACTTTCATGTTTTCACATACTAACCAACATAACTCATCATAAAACTTACTAATACTTCATATACCCATGATTTTTATTAGTTCTATACTTTTATTATGACTTTCATCATAATCCACGTAAATAGATCCTTTTAGTTGAAAAAAAATATTTGAGGGTTTAAGAAATGGGTTTTTGTCTTTGGGGTCAATACAAAATTCGATTTCACGTTCTAGGGTAGGCTAGAAGTCTTCAAGAATACGCCAAGAAATTTATTAATGATAGAAATATCATTCAAAATCATTACTCTCGTCCAAGACTTGGATAAGACGTCACATTAATACCAACTGTGACTTCTATCCCTTAACCTAGATAAAGACCTCACAATGATACCTATAAACTTGCCATCTTCATTCACGATGTCGCCTCTGAAAAAGCCCGGCTTGATGCATTCCATACAAGGAAGTCAACAACGAAAGGATCGGGCTCTTTACTTATGGCTTGATATAACAGTGATTAACTTTAGGGTTTGGTTACTTTGAATTCGTATAACAGGTTGGTTATGAATATAAAAGCTAACAACCTTACGAAAAGCATGATGAGTAGTTAACCAATTGATTCCTAAAATCACATCAAAGGCAAGTATTTTCAAAAAGATAAGATCGACAGGTAACGTGAAAGTGTTTATTTGAATCAAACAAGATTTAAAAATAGTAGTGGTAACGAAGGCTCCTACTAACGAAGTTTCAACCAATAAGTCAAAGTCTAAATTCTCTGGAGTTAAATTTAAACGTTGAACGCAACTAGGTGAAATAAAAGAGTGGGTAGAACTGGTATCTAACACGGTATAGACTTCGCAAGAGCTTATGATTACTTACCCGTGATAATCTTATTCAGGTTCCTCGTCACGAGAAAAAAACGCTCTCTTAAACTCTAGGCTTTGGTTTATGCGGGACGACCTTTGGTGCCACTATCCCAAATTGGACTTGACTTCACTATACGACAAAATCGAGCTAAATGACCTTCTCTTCTTGAAATTTCCACTTCTATTATCTTTGCCATGATTACCACCGGAGTGGTTACCATTCTTAGCATGATAATTTCCCCGATGGTTATCATTGTTACGATAGCCGTTGCCACCAAAGATGATTATTATCGTGTTGTTGGTCGTTACCTTTTGTTTGAACCGAATCAACACTCTCATGTGCTTCATTGCTTATCTCAAAGCATTTTCGGATGTCATTTTCAAATATCGCCACCAAACATGGGTTAAATAACATATCACATATTATCCCTATACTCGACCGACCAAATAAATACCACATAAACTTAGGTAGGTCATACTAGCGAAGGAATTCCCGTCTCTCCCTCCTAGTACTATTCTCACATCTTAGCTAGGGATCATATCCTAAGCTCGATACTGTTAACCGCGACTCGGACACCAACTTGTGTCAACACCTCACATTGGTACTTATCGACACCCAATTAGAAAGACGGGCGTCCCCTACGGAGAGTCCGGCGGTGCATTCCCCATCAACAGAAGTCACCAAATGAGAGGCTCGGGGCTCTTCACACTTATGGCTCGATACCAACTATGACGCCCCCCGAAATTAGGTATCGTCCACCCATCTTGGGTCGCCACTTACATGGTACATAAATTCAAATACAACTTACTAATATAACTGCGTAGGTATGCAATCGACATAAAGCGTGAGTTTGAATACAAATATTGTCTACTAGATATTATACAAACTCAAAAGGAGTCCTTATTACAACTATTATCACACTATTTCACGTAATAGTGAGGACTACCAATGCTATCCTCTGGACCATTACTCTGCTTCCCGACTCGTCCCAAATTATGTTCTCATTTCACGAAGAGAATAAAAGAAAGAAAGGGTGAGCTCAACTAGCCCAAGAAGAAATATTATGACTAAGATAATGCGAATAAATTATCATTAGCCTTCAACAGTGTTAAACCGATAAAATATAATAGACAACCGGTTTAATCTGCAATGAATAAGCAATCCATTAAAAGAGTCAAGTAGAGAATAAAATCTACTATCTTTTAGGTTTTAAAAGGTTTTTATCAATTTTTATCACGAGACTCAACAATAAATAAACCACCACATCTAATCATCCTCGCACTACGGTCAAGGATTTTCATCAAATTATCAATGGTCATGACTATACCGAATCACCCCTCGGTCATAATCATACCAACAACTATCCATTCTTGCATTCACAGCCAATCGAGGACTTTTGTCACATCATTTATATCAAGTCACGATTATACCGAATGATCCCCGGTCGGTCATAATCATACTAAGTTCATCTATGCATCGTAAGCCAAAGATAACATAATATAACATGAGGATGATGACAATGACATAATAATTCAATAAAACAAGTTCAAGAATTATTTAATCCATGAATTATTAACGTCCAAATTGTCAACATGATCTTTGTTTACGTGAGTAAAATTCAAGAATGATCGGAAGAATATTTCCATGAAAAGATCTTTGGATGAAACGCAAATATCAAGGATATTCTACTAATTTCATGGAGTATAGAAGTCAAAGTTTTAACCAACCGGGTATAATAAAGAATGGAATAACAAAAGAAATCACCACGCATGCGGATTGCGCATGTAGACAGTTTATTCCAATGAATAATAATAATCGGAACCGGTCGGTGAAATTCACAAAGCGGGATGTTCCAATGAATAATAAAGATGGAACCGGATCCGTGTAAAACACACGATAGGATATTCCAATGAATGATAAAGATTTTAACCAGTCCTGTAAAACACATGACGAGGATGTTCCAACGAGAATAATAAAAAGCGGAACCGTGTCCGTGTAAAACACACGCATGTGATGTTCCAATGTAATAATAGAATAATGTCACCAAGTATAGGGTAAATCATGTATCTGAGTTATTCCAATGTAATAATAAGCAATGGAATAACATAAGGATTTCACCAAGTATAGGGTATGCCACAGATACAGGTTATGTATAGGTATGCCACTTTTACGAAAGTTATTCCAATGTAATAATAATGAATGGAATAATGAAGTTCTCTTCAAGAAGAAAGAATAACACCCCTTACCGTAAAAAGAACCTAATATAGAAGTAGTGAAGTAGCGAATACTCTTCTTCTTTCTATAACTTTCTCTATAAACTTCTCTATAATTTCTCTCTACAGAGTTTCAATGAATTAAATAAGAAAATAATGAAGGAATGAGCTTATTTATAGAAAAATGGAATGCATAAGTAACTAATCCATGAACTATTCCCGATTGATTTACTTTAATCTGACGGTATATATTTAAAGAAAATCTTTTAAATAAAATATAATATATTCTATTTATATAAAAACATTTTACTATGCAAACACTATCGCAAAACACTACGCAACACTATGCATAATAAAATATAATATATTCTATTTATAGAATAACTTTAATAAAGTATTCTATTTTATATAAAAGATGTTTCGCTTTATTACGTTAATAATACTGAATAAAACAAAACGTCATTATCGCTATAATAATTCATATTATTAATCGGCGATAATGGAATCAAACCGAGTGACTTCTCACATAAGCATCAATAATCAATACCGCGTCTTACTATGCAACCACACGTATTCTTTGTACTTTTACTACCGAAGTAGTTCAACAAGAAACTACGGTAAAACTTCCGCCGTTATTTCAATAAAATATTTTTGTCGTTTTCTCGATCCGAAAATAATTACATTATGGGGTCCACCAATGATTGAGTAGTTGTGCGAATATTCCTCGCTAAACCGAATATTCCCCACCAATCTAATATAATATAACCACTTGCATACTTTGCAAAATTTATAAATACTACCCACAACTATAATATTATCTTAAATTCACACCATAATATTAAAAATTTATTTCGACAAAATTTAAATCTTTATTGATAAAATCAGGGGTCTCACAAAGACCAATTATTGAAGGCACTACTCAATAATGGTTACGATAATTACTTGTTCAATTTTTTTATTGAGTTAATAATTCTTTGCGTTGATATTTTATAATCTTGTTGTTTGATAATTGTCATTACACGGTATTTTTCATTATCGAAGCAATAATTCATATTATCTGAATAATATTATTAGATAACATTATTGGAAATGTCTAGAAAGTTACATCTAAGGATAGGTTTGGTCACCTAATCAACGCGTGAGAAGAAAAAATTCTTATTGGAAAGCCCCTCTTTCTCCAGGAACCGCACAGTTGTCGATATTGTGATTACGTAATATTAATTGTGAATAATTAATTATTGATTCATATGATGAGGAAAATATTGATTTTATGTGGATATAGATGGAGAAAAATTTTAATGTGACAATTGTTGAAAATTGAAATTTTATCTTTTTCGATAAAATAATTCATTTAAATATATTATTATATTTTAATAATATAATAATGGTGATATTTTTACAACGAATGTGGGATATATGAGTATATGAGAAGAAGGAAGAGTATTTTTGTTGCAATAAATGTTTAAAACATGTTAAACATGTCGGTTGGACCCCATTTATTATCGAAATTTGATTATAACTGTAAAAAATCGCCTGGCTTTGAGGATTTCGGTCAATTTCTATTTGGAACTTGGAAAAACTTTCTTCTGCAAAGTTGTAGAGAATTGAATTTCCTATAAAAACTCGCGAGATTCAATTTTCTGATGAAAGGGCTATTTATTATGAATTATTGAAGTTTGAAGCTCAAATAATTGATTTTTGGAAGTTTAAAATATTTAAAATTAGAAAAACATTTTTCTTACTTTTTCTAGAATGTGGCATGTGTTTGATGGCTGAAATCAGATTCTAGGCATGTGTAGAAAATTTATATAATTATATTATTAATTTATTAAATTTTACTGCTTTGGTGTTCTAGCAATTTCCTATAAATAGGGTCTTGGGTTAGAATTGAAAATCAAACCAGAATCAAGTTTTCTCTCTATATTATCGAGCGTATTCTTGTGAGTATTTTGAGTATAGTTTGAGTATTGCTATACGGTGCAAGTTCAAGTCATACTTTATATCCCAATGTTTCAATTTAAATCTTGATCTTTCGAGGTAAAGGATATATTTTTTTTTTCGTAATGATATTATTTCTTCAATATCATTATGTTGAAATATTGATCTGAAGTTTTATCAAATTTGGAACTTTTGGTGTCCTGAGTTACTATTCACGATATCTGGCCTTTATTCATATATCGACACTATTCACGAATACTAAGACTATTCATCGAAAAAATGAAAATTTTTCTTTTCGTCCAAAATATCTATTACGGATACTAGCTTTGATTGTATCCATGTTTTGATCATTCTGAATTTTACACCACTGCGTTTATTTTTGAGGTATTTTTTGACGTGAATAAAACAAAGTACGAATCCTTAATCCTTAATCCTTGTCATTTTTGTTTCACTTTGGATTCGTTTCTTTAAAAATATTTTTCATCATCTTGATCTTAAATGATGATATTATGGAATATCTTTGGCACATGGTGCAAAGATGAATGATTTCTGAAGAATATCTTTGGCCGTAGTGCAAGATGAGCAGTGTTTAGATGAACATGACCAGTGATGAATATCTTTGGCTTTGTAGTGCAAAGATGAATATTTGATTCGGATGTATATTGATTGATGTTACGAGGATAAAAGATAGAGCGGTGAACTTTTAAATTCATACATAGAAGATAGTAGTTTGCATTCTCTACTTAACTCTTAATGAATTATTATTTCATTGCTGCGAATATTGATTTAAAATTTGTTGTCTATTGTATTACATTAGATTTTTCCTGTTGAAGACTAACGGTAATTTGTTGTATATTATCTTAGTCATAATATTCTTTCTTGAGCTAGTTGAGCTCACCCATTTCCTTTTTGTTCCATTTTTCTCGGGAGGCGAGAATATAAGCGAGTGCAGTCGGGTATGGAATGAAGGTTCTAGAGAGAGTTGTTTAGTAGTCCTCACCATTTTTGTAAAATAATGTATCAATAAATGTGATGAGGATTTAGTTGAGTTTAGATATTGTCTGAAGATAATATTTGTATTTAAACTCACGCAGTTTTCTTTGTTGTAATAATAAAGTTGTAGTTGTTTCTGTACCATGTATTGACAACTCAGAATGGGTGATGTATACCTATTTTGGGGGCGTCACAAATTCTCCCAGATGGAGGCCCCCATTTCCATCATAAAATAGAGAGCAACCAACGAATTATTTCTACAACAACCCAATTCCAAAATTAGGCAAAAAATTCAAAAGATAATCCAAACGTAAAGCAGGGAAACGATGAGAAAAAGTATACCACAATTTAACCAAGAAACATAATTGTAAACATCAAACCAATCCAAAGGTATGACGCCCCCAAAATAGGTCCATTCCATCCAACCCATTCTGAGTCGTCAAATACATGGTACAGAAATAACTACAACTTTATTAATACATTTGTCGTACAAAATACGACAACATATATACTGTGAGTTTAAATACAATTATTGTCTTCTAGACAATATCCACACGCAAATAAATTCCCATCACAATTATTGATACATTATTTTACAAAAATGGTGAGGACTACTAAACAACTCTCTATAAAACCTTCATTCCATACCCCACTAAGTACTGCTAAATTCTCGCCTCACGAGAAGAAAAATGGAACAAAAAGGAAAAGGTGAGCTCAACTAGCCCAAGAAAGAATATTATGACTAAGATAATATACAACAAATTATCGTTAGTCTTCAACAGGAAAAATCTAATAGAATACAATAGACAACCAGTTTTAAATCAATCTTCGCAGCGGAAATAATAATTCAGTAGAAGAGTTAAGTAGATAATGCAAACTACTATCTTCTATATATGAATTTAAAAGTTCATCGTCAATATTTTATTCCTGTAAAATCAATCAATATATATCTGGAATCAAATATTCATCTTTGCACTACAGGCCAAAGATATTCATCAGTTGGTCATTTTCATCTAAACACCTGTTCATCTTTGCACTACGGGCCAAAGATATTCATCAAGAAATCATTCATCTTTGCACTACAAGCCAAAGATATTCAGGAATATCATCATTTAGGACCGAGGATGATGAAAAATATTTTAAAGGAAACGAATCCAAAGGAAACAAAAGAACAAATATTAAGGATTCAGATTTTTTAAACAATCCAAGTTCAAAATACTTCATAAGTAATCGAGTGGAGTAAAATTCAAGAATGATCAAAACATGGATACAATCAAAGCTAGTATCCGAATAGATATTTTGGACAAAAAGAAGAAATTTTATTTTTCTATTGAATAGTCTTGATATTAAGTGAATAATTATCGATCATCGTGAATAAGAACTCTCGACACCAAAAGATAGAAATTTCCCAAAAAATATCATCACGCTTACGTGAATAGTACTTTCGTGAATAGTAACTTCGTGAATAAGAACTCATGAATAGTAACCCGACATGAAAAAGTTTCAAATTTGATAAAATTTTCAACCAATATTTCTAAGATAATGATATTGAAGAAATAATATCATTTTGAATAAAATAACATCCCTTACCTCGAAAGACATCTTTAGTTGAAACACCTGGATATAAAGCATGACTTGAACTTGCACCATATATATAGCAACACTCAAAGTATACTCAAAATACTCACAAGAATACTTCGATAATATAGAGAGAGAAACTTCAATTTACGGTGTGATTTTCAATTCTAACCTAAGCACCCTATTTATAGGAAAATCTTTAGAAACACCAAAAAGTAGAAAATTTAATATAATATTAATATATATTTTCCAAAATCTCATACGCACACTTGCCAACTGAATTCAGCTCCTACACATGTTAAATGAGGCCACCTAAACATTCCAAAAACGTTTTTCCTATTTTAAATATTTTAAACTTCCAAAAATCAATTATTTCGGAGCTTCGGAACTTCAATAATTCATAATAAATAGCCCTTTTATCAGAAAATTCGAATCTCTTGACATTCTATAGGAAATTCAATTCTCTACAACTTTGCAGAAGAAAGTTTTTCCAAATTCCAAATGTGAAATTGACCAAAAATCCATAAGCAGGCGATTTTACGTGCTATAATCAAATTTCTATTAATAATTGTGTCCACCAACACACAAAATATGTGTTAAACATTTAATGCCACAAAATATACTCTTCCTCCTCATATACTCATATATCCCACATTCATTATAAAAATATCACCGTTAATATATTATTAAAATAATATATTTAAATGAATTATTTTATCGAAAAAAGATAAAATATTAATTTTCAACAATTGTCACATTAAAAATTTTCTCCATCTATATCCACATAAAATTAATATTTTCCTCATCATATAAATCAATAATTAATTATTCAAAATAATATTACTGAGAATCACGAAGATTGGGCAACTGTGTCGCTCCTGTGAAAGAGGGGGCTTTCCAATAAGGATCTCTCCTTACTTGGCGCCGCAATTAGGTGACCAAACCTCTCCTTAGAGCGAGTAACTTTCTAGACATTGCCAATAATGTTATCCAATAATATTATACGAGATAATATGAATTATTGCTCTAGATAATGGAAAATCTTGTGTAATGACAATTTATTGAAACAATGAAGAATATAAAATATCAATGCAAAGAATTATTGAATCAATAAAATAAAATACCTGAATAGTAATTACTTTGTAACAATTATTGAGTAGTGCCTTCTTACGTAAGAATCGATCAATAATTGGTGCAATACCGCGCCACTTGCTCAACAACGCCAGATTAGTGTGTTTTAACCACCGGTATTCCAACAAGATAATTCTGTAATAACTGCGTCGTTATTTATAAATAATTTTTATTTGTCGTTTTCTTCATCCAATCGCTTTCCGTTATGGGGCCCATAAAAAGATCGCTACCGTCGCATTTAATATTCCCTGACAAAGATTTAATATTCCACGACCAAACGAATATTCTCAGACAATAATGAATATTTTATAACCACTTGCTTATTCGAAATATTTACGTATTTACTCATAATTATCCACATTAATCAAATCAACCCTTACTATTTCAAAATAATAAATAGAGGAAAATAAATTTTATTTACTAATAATTTGGGGTCTTACAAAAGGAACCCTAAAAAAAACCAAATCAAGAACCCCATAAACCCAATAAAGCTAAACCCTCAGACAATGGGTGCCGAACCAAACTGAACTGAAGAAAAAAAGAAAAACCAAGATAAGGTGCCGAGGAAGAAATACCAAGATAAGGATTCTTAGACCAGCACGACCTAAGCTGCCGAGGTGCCGAGGAAGAGGAGAGCACGACCTAAGGTGCCGAGGAAGAGGAGAGTCAAGAGGAGAAGGTCGTAGATCTTCGACTTCTTCTCTGTTTCTGCGTTTTTCAAGCTCCTTGTAAGGCCTACCGTTTTTCAAGCTTCGCCGAGGAAGATTATCGACTTCTTCTTCTGCTTCTGGGTTTCGAGTGTAACAACAGAGAGAGAGATAGAAGATTTGAAATTTCAAACGTGAGGAATGAGAGAGAGCTGATGACGTTTTTCAAGCTCCTTGTTTTCGTTTTTCAAACTCCGTGTTATCTCTCAGCTACTGTGTGTCTAAGGACAGAGAGATAGAGGATTTGAATTTTGAAATGGAAGGAACGAGAGAGAACTGCTGACGTGAATTTTGGATGTGACGTTTGTCTATTTTCTCTCTCTGCTCTCCTTTATATTATAGATTCAGCAGCGAAATTAATCCATGACTAATGCATTCAGAAGGTCACCGTTACAGAAAAAAAATACTCTTCTTTAATTTAAACTTTAAAGATCCAGGGCAGGGCAGGGCAGGGTAGGGTGGGAATTACACATTCACCTCATCTTCGGTCTTATAAATTTTTTCAATATCCGTTTCATTTTTTACATAAATTAAATTTTAATAATCATCCCCATCCCCATAAAAAATTTAAACTCCCACTAGAAATTTATATCACCTCGAAAATTAATATTTTTTATATTTTTAAATAAAAAAATTAATTTTAATTATATTTACAATAATTTATATATAAAAATTAATCATATTTTATCGCATACATAATAATTTTTAAAAATAATAATACATACACACATAAGAACATATTTTAATTATGTAATATATAATAATATAAATATTAATTTAATTAATATATAACTATTTAGGGGCGGGTATCATCCTTATCCCCATAAATTACATTCGGTGATATCTTATCATTGTGGGAACACGATAAATTGTCATCTCCAATTGAGGACATATACTAACACTATCTATTTTAATTTAAATAATTTATTAAGAGATGGTTTATCCTCTTGATAAATGAGACCTTCGTTTCTATATTTGCACTTTCGAAATTTATTTTGGATCCTAATTAAAAAAAGTAAATATGATTAATTTAGATGGAAGGGAGTATATATTTTTTAACATTTAATTGGTCTTGCACATAAAACAATTAAAGTGATAATAATTTCTTCTTCTTTTTGAATGAATTATTTATTTTTGTGGACAAGTGCTAAAATTTGTGGAAGGAATCTTAAACCTCACCCTAAAGCATGTAAATTCATCTGATGCAATTATTATAACTAAAGTTAAATTAGGACTAGATCTTTTTGTAATACAATTTCTTTATAGACAATTGAGACTCTCTCTTCTCTTATTTTTTGAAATGAAAAGAGTATTGAGTTTACATATATACATATATATAGTACTCCAACACCTGAAAATATAAATCTTAGTTATTTGTAAAAATATTAAAATTTGTATGAAACATTTCTATTTTTAATTTATAAATTAGTATACATATATAAATATAATATTTTATTCTACAAAAATAGGTTCATTTTAAAAATTATATATAAATATTAAGGATGTATTATTATTTCATGTTTATCCATAATTAAAAATAATAAAATGATACTATTACATCCCTCTTTCAGTAATTTTTTTAATGATAATTTTTTTACTATTAAATATAACTAAATATTGTCAGATTCTTAAAAGTATAGTATTTATTGTATGATCGAATCAGTCACGTGTCATGTCAAAATCATTAAAGGATGATGAATTTAATGAGTTGGATAAGGGGTGAAGATCCTGATTATATATATATATATATATATATATATATATAGAGAGAGAGAGAGAGAGAGAGAGAGAGAGAGGGAGTGTACACTTGAAATTGGTAAAGGGTTGGTGGGTTGGTGTCATGGTGTGTGTCTCACCTGTCTGGTTGAAGCTGCTAGGAGAATTCATTGTCCATTATAATAAGATTAAATCCGTTGTGGAGGAGACTGGAGAGTTTCACTTATCTAAACTTCTCATCAATCTTTTCCATATGTTTGTACCTGCTCCGGCCACCTTTGTTCCCCCAATGCTCCAATTTTGACTACTCCTTTCATGCATGTGCACTGCATTATTACAAAACCCAACCCTCTTTTTAATAAATAAATATTCCATGATTTTTCAAAATCAAAACTCACGTTTAAGAGTAAAATGCATATTATCACATGTAATTTACTCATAATGTCGTTTCATCACACCTAAATCTTAAAAGTTTGAATATATATATATATATATATATATATATATATATATATATATATATATATATATATGGAGAAAGCTTTAAAAGTGAATCAGTAAAAAGCATTAAAGATTTAACTGTCGTGCTTTGTGTCTTACGATGACGGTTTTCGACCCATCGCCAAAACTACATGGCTATGGCGATGAATCGAACTGTCGCCATAAATGCATTTGTAAAACGACGGTTAAATGCTGATTCGCTTCGCTTTAAGGAATTCATTTTAGACGGACCACAGATATATATATATATATATATACCGGTATTGTTTTAGTTTGAGTAAAATGAGTTGTTGTTTTTAATCCATTTGTTATTAATTGATTGGTTGTGGTACTTGAGAAGTTGAGACAATATCACTAGTGTCTTTTTTGTAACTTTTAGGACCACATGCGAAGTGAAACAACCCGCGTCGAATTTCGAGTTCTAAACAAATCTTGGATCAAATTATATTTTAAAAAAAAATTATATTTGTTATTTTCAAAACTTGAATGAAATTATATCAATTTTGAGTTTTAGAATTTCATAAATTAATTTTAAAAATTCAAAATATATTTCTAATTTTAGAACGGAGGGAGTATTTATTATAATCAAGAATTATCGACAGTTAAAAAAGAAAAACTTTTGACGGGACTATTTTTTTGGGACAGAGGGTTTGAAGGACCATTGTCCTAGTGAAGAATGGGTATTTAAATCATAGCCCAATTTGGAAATTATTTATCACGGATAACGAAGGCCTGTTTGTTGAAGATTGGGCCTTACGCGGATGATAAGTAATTGGGGTGGGGCAATGAAATTTTCTGTGGATGGCCCACAATAAGGACCCATTCGGGTATGGATGGTAAGAGCCATTTTGTATTTAATGTTTTTTAACCCTACACACTTTAGTACTAGATTGTTTGGTGATCTAACACCCCCGTCTCTAGGGCTGAGCAAGTAAACAAATTGGAATCGAAATCGCACCAAAAATCACATAAATCGCACCAATTAAAACCGCACTTTGTGGTTTTTGCCAGATGTTCTGGCTTTTAGGTTGGTTGAATAACCAAATTTATAGTTCGTTTTAGTTCTTAGCCAAAATCGCAACCACAAAACCGAAACCGCACCATATGTGTGTGTGTATGTATGTATTCACCATTCACTGCATGATGCTACCTAATTTGGGAGAAGTGAGTTTGACACTATCTTGTGTAGCTTAATAAGTATCTCTCTCGTCCAACCGTAGTAGTAGTACTTGGTGGTTTAATTTTACATAACAGTATGCACTTCTTAATGATTAAGGGTGGGCATTGTGCAATGAAATCAACTCAAAATTACTATACTAGTTTTTTATTTATTTATTGTACGTACTTGTTTTCCTCTCATTAATGGCATTTTCCTCCTATTTTATTTATGTATGTATGGGTGTGCAAACATTATGGATGGAACATGGAACATAACTTTTTGGCATTCATATAAGTGTTGATAAGACTGAGAAAAGTCCCGCACCTACTCCTGCATTCAAGAAATTAAAAAACATGTACAGAGGTTAATTGCTCATTTTGTATTTTGATTTAGAAAATATTCCACAGTTTCCATGTAATGAAGAAGTTGTTGCAGAAAAAATTTATATTTTAGATAGTTTATAGTTTTCATTGTTATATTTGTCTACATTAATGAACTTATATCAATTTCGAAAATAGAGAGCTTATTTTATATCAATTGTTGTTTCAATTAGTTTTGGGCAAAACCGCACTAAATGAAATCAAGATCAAGCACTTTTAAACCCGCACTACACCAATCACAAGCGGTTTCATATGCGGTTTCAGTCTTGATTTCATGTCTTGATTCGAAAAGCGGTTTCGGTTTCAAACCGCACCAAACCGCATCATGCTCACCCCTACCCGTCTCACTCGATATGAGAAAAAATTATCGGTAGATAAAAAATTAAGTTACTAATAATAACATCTTCAGTCATGATCTTTTGAGTTAGTTTGTGCCTTGTGGTGGATTAAGATGACTCAAAAAAATATTATTTCCCAGTAATTTAAGTCTTGTTTGAATGGATTTAATTCGATTCAAAGTTAGAATTTGACCTAAAATTTGGAAAAAAATTGACTCGGGTTGTTAGAGGTGACCTATGGGTTATGATCCAGTGTTAAGGGTAGCCAGCCCATACTCACAATAAGGACCAAGTGACACCAAATTGTTCAAATCAATTTATAAAAATAACCTTAAGACCTACTGGTAACATACACAAAATTAGTGAGCAAGAATTGTACTAAAAAAGTGGTGGGTTTGAGGTTTAATATTGGAAGCATCGAAGACAGACATTCGAAAGGGGCCCTCGTGCATGTCACGTGCTCCCCTTCTAAGATCAAAGACAGCTAGGTTCCCAATTTCTCTCTCTCTCACTCACGTGACTGTTTGAACACTTGAAAACAAATTCACGAGGAGCCGTCCCATTACATATTTTTCCCCGTAGTGGGTGGGACATGTGTATAAGAGCGAAGGAAAACATATTAAGATTTTCTCTGATTTGGTTAGATGTGGCCTGTGGGTGGTAAAAAAGAAACAAGATTCTACGTTTGTTGCTAATGACAGAGGAGTTTGGAAATTAACAAATAATTCTGATTTGATTCGTACTCGCTAAACAGTTCGATTTGTACTCGTTCGATTCGACTCGACTCATTTACACCCTTACTCGATTAGAAGTCAAAATAAGTGATAACAAGATGAAAAATTGAAACATCTTATTAGAAAAGAAGGATAAGAAATATGAAAAGAAAACACTTTTGAGGCCTTTACACGTGCAACCAATAGTCTTCTTTCTTGCTTTCTTTTCACATGAGACATTTCAATATTTTGACTTAACGTAGTCCAGATTTTACATCACAGAATACATATCTGGTTCCTGAAACAATTCTATAACTATATAATATGTTTAGATTTAATTAGAGATAATAACCACATATTTCTTTATCCTGAAAATAATTAATTAATCCAATTTGGGTTACATAATAATCTTAAAAGTAGACAAATTTGGTCGGTCAAGGCCTAGGATTCCAATCTTAAATGGAAAATTATGTCATCCTTATCTTTTTAATTAATTAACATGTCCCATGTTACTTTTATTAAAATAAAAATTAAAAAATTGAACTCGGGATTATTCCATTTAACTTTGATTTAGTCATGGCCTACACTAAATTGCTTTAGGTGGTGTATTAATATGTTACGTAGTGTTTTGCATTTCGAGGGCTTAACTTAATGCTGGAAATAATTTTATTTTTTCTTTTTCAAACCTCAATTATAATTTTTCTACTTTTCTTATCTCTCTTTTGAATTTTGCACGAATGGGCTGTAGAGATTGTGGCAGACAGTAATAAATAAATCCACACATAACTCCATTGCAAGTGTTTGAAGGTGAAACGAAAAGAAAAAGAAAAAAAGATTCCAAGTTGAAAAAAGTCAACAAAATTTCGTAGAGCATCACATATACAAAAATTCTTTGACTTGGGTTCACCAATGATCCCAAATGGATTAATTGGTGTTTGGTATCCAAAGTAGAACATGTAAGGCCCAATATACAATCCAATCTTCACCAAAAAAATCTAGTTTAGGAGTTAGATCTTGTTTCATAATTAAGATATGAATAGTTAGTATATTTCAATAAATTAGATTATTTGAGTGAAATAATATCTTAACTTAAAAAAATTATTAGATAACTAAAAAATATAAAACATATGAATGTCTTTTAAATTTAAAAATATCTCAAATTGACTTTTCAAAAAGTAATAATGATCTTAAAATTTGAAATGGAGTGAGTACACTATTTATAGAGGCTTCATAGATTTAAATTTTTCATTAAGAGACAGTTCTTAATGATTTATATTTATATCTTCCTCTTACTGATTAAGAGACGAACAAAATTTTACTAAACAACTTTATCTTCTTACCGAATCATATGCAGAGTTGTTAAGATGTATTTAGAGATAAACAAATACCACCTTAATTCATTTATATATATTAATTCTTCACGCTTATTTTTAGTTAATCGATGTGAGGTGCGCAATTTTTTTAATACAATACCTAAAAAACTCAAATAGATTGGTTTTATGACCCCTAAATTCAATGCCACCATCCTATATATTTCATCCGTAAAGACTAAAGAGTATAATTTGTAAATTTTGTGTGTTTCATAAAAATAGTCATTTTTCGATGATAATAGCATAAAATAGCATTAAAAGTTTGCTTATTACTATTTTGGGTATTCCATGTTAAATGTCTATTTTCCTTTAATAACCAAATTTTTACACATATTTTTCCTATTATATCCGTAGCATTAAATATCTCATACTTTTCTTATTCTAATTCTCTCTCCATATTTAATGACATTATTATGAGCAATTTTGTCATTTTATTCATCATTTTAATACGCGTGAAAAGTCCACCAAGATTTTTATCCCGTGACGGAGGGAGTAATTTGTAAAAAATTATATTTCATAAAAAGAGTCCATTTTTCGATGATAATAGCATAAAATAGTAATATATTCTCAAATTTGCCATCATAATTTTACTCTTATACTCAATACTACTCTACTAAACTAGTAATATATCCTTAATATTAGTAAAATCTTTAAATGAGACATTTTTTGGTATTAAAGAAGCAATAAGAGGCAAGCCAACCTTGCTCCTTGAAGATTGGACTTCAGAAATTAAAGGATTGTGGTTCGATATACCAGTTTGGGCCGTAACGCCAGTCATAGGTCATTCCAGGCCTTCTGTTCGATCCTTGTTATGGCCCAGATAAACAATAATTTAGTCACAATGTAGCTTTAAGTGATGGGTATCTTCTTTTGGGGATAAGACCGTAAAATGAGCAAATAGTTCAACTTCGATTCGTATTCGCTCGATTAAAAGTTTGATTCGAGCTAAACTCAAAATATAAATAATTCAAATATGAACAAATTTTAAAGTTTGATAAATATTCAAACTTTCTCAAATTGTAATTTTCTATTGATACTCAGATTTCGAAAAGTTTAAACTTCTCGATTTGAGATCGTGCTTGACTCAGTAGCTAAACGAGCCTCAATTAAATCTTATTTTATACTCGATAAATTTTGTGAATTAAATCTGAGCAACTCAATACCCGGTTCAACTCGTTTCATTTACATCATTAACCCAAAATTATTTGTTATGATTCCAAAACAATAATAGAGTCACAATATAGCTTTAATTTTTATATAACTCATAATATTCTATAATAGAATCACATTAACTTCAAATTTAAAGATTTTTCAAATTATTTCAAAGATATTAATATTACCTTTATATTTTCACACCGAGGGAGCAAGTATAAGTCATTGAAAGAACTTAGGTTTGACAAAAATTGTTAAATATATAATACTTTCTCCATTTTCATTCTAAATTAGAAGATCGTTGTTATTTTTAAAATTTAATTTAATATTTTTTTTCAACATAAATTTTATTTAGTTTAAGTTAATTCAATTATAAACATTTTAAATTATCTAAAAAGTACTACTAATTTATTATTTTTAAAGTTTAAATGAATTATGTCAATTTTAATTTTTAAAAGTTAATATCAACCTTATAATTGGAGACGGAAAGCATAAAATTAAATTTGGAGACGGAAAGTATAAAATTAAATTTTAAAATGTCTTAAATTTTGTACTCAAAATCCGTTAATTCAGTTTTAAAACCAAACCTTCTTCAGGTCAGGAAACAAGTCATCCATAAAAAGGACACTGTTTTTTCTCTCCAGAACCGTTAATCGACCAAATATCTGTAGAGTTAGTTGAATTCGGGCATGAAATTCAATTGGGCCCGTACAAACAAGTAAGAATAAAATTATATGTAATCGAAGCGAATCCACCCTCAGCTCTGTTCTTTGCGCTTCTCTTTGTTGGGTTTGGGAAAACAAGGACTGATTTTATATTGCTCACAAACTGTTTGATGATATGCGCAGCTGGGCAGGTATTCTTTCTCCGAAAAGAAGTTAATGGTTTTTTACGCTCTTAAGATTTTTGACTACTGAATATTTGTGATTATGGCTATTGCATTACCTTTACCACAATTTGTACCATCTCAAAGTGATGGAAGGTCTATCATTTCCCTCAACTCAGACTTTCTCCCATTAACAACTTTTCCTTTTAAGATTAATGTGGGTTATAAGAAATGTTACAACAATAACAAAAAGAAATACCAAAATCATTCCGCTGTTCCCATCATATTTTCATCCCTTAAGCATGTTAAAGACCCGTCATTAGACAAGCATGTGGTGAAGCAAAACAAGATTAGGTTTGTGCAGAAACTGAAAACACTACTGCTGTCAAAACCCAAACACTATATGACACTTAACGTCCTCTGTAAGTGCCGCTCCTATTTATCCCTCTCAAAGCCTAAATCCATTATTTCTATGATTCACCGGTACCCAACCGTTTTTGAGCTCTTCACAATTCCAACTCCGCCCACACCGCTTAATGCCACAAAACCACTTTCCCAACTATGTGTGCGTTTAACACCAGCTGCTGCTGCCCTTGCCAATCAAGAACTCAAACTTAAATCTGATATGTCCATTTTCTTGGCCACCAAGCTCCAAAAACTGTTAATGCTCTCCACGCACCATCGGCTCCTATTGTCAAAGCTGGTTCACCTTGCCCCTGACCTTGGCCTTCCTCCTAATTTTCGGTCTCGTTTATGTAATGACCACCCAGAACGGTTTAAGACTGTGGAGACGTCCTATGGCCGAGCTCTTGAGCTTGTCTCGTGGGACTCACATTTGGCCAAACCTTTACCCTCTCCTGAAGTGGTTAAACCTGTTGATTTAATAGTAGACAGGCCCTTGAAGTTCAACCACTTGAGACTTCGTCGAAAAGGGTACAATGTGAAGAGGAGTCACCAAGAATTTTTGATCAAGTTTGAAAAATTCACAGATGTCTGCCCGTATAATACTAAAGTAGGAGATTTGGCTAAAGAGTCGTTGAAGGCTGAGAAGAGAGCTTGTGATGTAGTAAGGGAGGTGTTAGGAATGACAGTTGAGAAGAGGACTTTGGTAGATCACTTGACACATTTCCGGAAGGAGTTTGGGCTGCCCAACAAGCTGAGGGGTTTGCTAGTGAGGCACCCAGAATTGTTCTATGTGAGCTTGAAAGGTCTGAGGGACTCTGTTTTTCTAGTGGAAGGCTATGATGACAAGGGTATTCTCTTGGAGAAGGATGCAACATTGGCGACGAAAGATCTGCTGATGGATTTGGTTATGGAAGGGAAGAGGATGAGGCGAGAGAGGAGAAGAGGTGGCGTCAGTGACAATCATATTGATTACCAACAAGAGGAAGTTGATCATGCTGATGGTGAATGTGATGAATATACTGATGATTTAGATAATTTGTTTGAATCTGATAACGATTCTGATGCTGAGAGCAATGATGATGAAGATGAGAATAATGAGTTTTTTGAACCGGATAAGGAAGCCGAGTTTTGGACTGCCGATCCTTTACTTAAAACTGAAAATCGTGGACAGTGGGAACCTTGGTAAGATAATCATGGTATTATCCCTCTGGTTTTGGTGATATTGAAAATGAATTTAACTATCTACAAGAAAACTTGTTGCATTATTTTGCAAAAGATCAATTGGTACATCGCTATCACTTCACAAGAGTCAAGGGGTTTAAACTTGGCAGATCAGTCTGTTTTCAACGCTCAAAACTAAACTCAGCATCAGTGGGCATAGTTGTTAATATACTTCCTTTGGTATATTGCGTTATTTTAGTAGACTTTCACTGTGGTGTTCTGATTTTAGATTTTTACTTTTATAAATCATTGGTGGTGCATGATATTCTGCACTCTCATATGCACGTTCAACTGTGTTTTGTTAATAAAATGGAAATCAGTGCTTGTCTTGTAGAAATGCTTGATAATTTGGTGGTGTTTGTTTATGGGTGGTTGGATTTAAATTTTCTTATATATATTATTCACGGTCTGTTTGTAAATTTTTGCCCTCTTTAATGATTTGGTTTATAAATATGTTGCATCACTAAATACTTCAATTTGGAAAATGCTTGACATGCGTCATTCAGACACCAGAAAATAGTTAGGGAAACTGTTCACCCGAAAGTATATTATGGTGTAAAATCTTTCTTTCCGCTTCAAGATTCTAGCCTTGTTTCCTGGTGCTGCATTATTACTTTCCGATTAGCTTATCGGACTGTACTATGGAAATTATTTAGTGTTTGTTCCTATTTGTTAGTTATTGTCGAATAAAATTTGTTATCATTAAGGGCATGTAACTTTGAGTAATGACCTAGCTATTGAAGATTGAATTGAGGGGATGTGTCATATCGAAAACAATACATCCAAATCAATCAACATATATATGTTACATTAAAAATAGACCAAATTTTGAGGCCCATGTCATACAAATAGACAAACCAATTCAAGCAATCAATTACAAAGACGGTGAAAGGCATCCTTCCAGCTGCGAATCCCATAATATGCTTAAATACACTGAATATTGAGACCTGAATATATATATACGCACATCACCTGTACTTGACTTCTTGAGACTGGAAAATACTTGTCAACCACTGAAAGGGGCTCAATAGCTGTGCTCTCTTCTTCTGCCAGAACCAAATGGCAGCGTTATACTGTTCATTTCGTATCTTCAATGTGGCTGCCTTCCAGTCGTACTTCTCCATTTCTTCACGTGCAGCTTTTCCAATAGTTTCTCTTAATGTTGAGCCGTGCAGAAGAGGTTCCAATTTGCTTAAGCAGTCGTCAATATCTCCAGGATTAAAGAGATAGCCAGTCTTTCCCTGCTGATCATCGGGAATGATATCTGGGATTCCTCCAGCACGAGCAGCCACAACAGGGAGGCCAGATGACATTGCTTCCAAAACGACAAGCCCAAGTGTCTCAGATTCTGAAGGCATTATGAAGACATCTCCACTAGCATATGCCTGAGAGAGCTCCTCTCCTTGTAGCATCCCTGTGAATACAGCCGGCATGCCAGAGAACATTTCTTCCAGCTCGGCCCTGACAGAAACAGAAACCACGCTTGCTGAATAGATTTTTGCAGACAACTATTATCAGATAACGCCAGGTGTTCATGATTCCACAGATGTGTTTCTCAACATATATGGTGTTCAAGGTTTCTAGTTTAGCAGTCACTGTAACAGTACAATGTTAAAGCACAAGGAGCGAAAATATGGTGATCCTCGTGTCTGTATATACGATGTAGTCATGTAGTACCCCCCCCCCCCACTTTCACACACACACACACACATATCTCCTCCAAGAAATCACATTCTTTTATTCAACAATCATGACAAGTGAAATAGGCTCTACAAGTTTCGTTAGCAGTGATTGTTTGGAACTAGTAAGAGTACTGTCACTACTGTGTGTGACTGTCCCTTCCATGCACTTCTAAATTAAAGAGCAGGCCCATACCCCACTTGGATTAGAAAGAAAGGACTACGAACTGTTGAACTACAGACACAACTCATCTATGTCTATGTCTAGTCCATTATAACATTTACTAGATATAAATGAAAGTAATTTAGTTATCCAATGTCTTACTGGAAAGTTTAAAACTTAATGCCTTCACGAAGATCAGGCGAAAGGCGCGAAACTAAAGTAGATCTGGATATAGAGATGATAGTTCTCTTTCGTAAAGATTGATCTACGGCAATCTCTCACTAATTTTATATCCACTATCTCAGTAGATTATAATATAATTTTGGGTTTTACTGCTCCATGATCTACCACCATCAACAATCTAGTTATTACTTTGTCTACACAAAATTTTCCCACTAAACTCTCCATAACATGCTGGGAGTGGGAGATGAATTTTGGTACAATCACTTTTATTGCATTTTTTCCTTTCTTGATTTTATCCTCAAAGAGTTGGTACTATGCAACTGAAAATGTTTTTAGAAATTAATCTAATAAGCATCATATGCATCTTACCTGTAGGGCCCGTCTCCAATAAAAGCAATCCGGGCTTCCGGTATCCTATCCATGACACTGTAGATCATACATTTTAAGTGTCAAAGGTTGCAATTCAAAGCGAATGCCAAGTGATTCACAACTAGATTACTTTCTTGCTCATAGCAAGGAAGGAGATTGAAAAGCATTGATATCACAATTAACATCAGCACATATCCCTTGCATTGTTCTGAAAATGAATGATTAAAAATTAGAACATGGGTTCACTAAAGTTTGCAATTTCAGTCCACAGACATTATTTCTACTGTTGTATACGTAGACATGCATAAAAACAACTTTTAACTTTAGTTTGATGAGATAGTATAAGATATTTAGCCAAAAAAATAGCTATAAGAAGTAAGGTTCTAGTAACAATGAGATTATTCAACTAATCCCTCATTCAGTCCAAGACAATTTTTTCTACTTGCCAGAAAAGAAAGAAGTGGACGTACGTTAAACAAACTTTATCACCTGAAGAAAGAAAAACAACACAAGGAATAGTTGCAATATTTTCCAAGATATGCACACAGGTAATTTCTCCATTGTAAAAGTAATACCTTTTGAGAAAATCCAAACTCTTCTCAACTCCTAGCCGCCCGACATGAACAATCAACGGCCTCTCAGGTTCACCATTGCTGATTTGGGAATAAAGACTTTAAAATTTAAAGAAGAGTCAAAAATATGGTGATGAAACTGAAGCAGCAGGGAGATCTTACCTTAATCTTAATCGCATTTCATGAGAACGATAACTGGGATTGAAGCTTTCAGAATCAACACCCTTATTCCAGAGTCGTATTTTGTTACCTGAAAATATGCAAAGGAATAATAGCAATTCATTTCTGATGTTGCTGTATAGCACGGATGTGAGTTCTTTAATCAACATTTTCACGACAGGACTAGTGGAGGTAAAATGTTGAATAAGCTTAATTTCTGTGAGAATTGTAACATGAAGAAAAATGAATATGAGGCAGAAGTATGAAAGTTGAATGTTGATATCTACTTATCTAGTCAATTGTGTCAGTTGTCTAGAGTAATTAGCTCATAAAAAAAGGAACAAGATATTTCACCTGCTGTCACCCTAGCTGCCTGAAGATCCTTTGCAATGGCAGCTGATGGCACCAATGTAAGATCAGCTGCTCTGTGTAGAAACTCTGATGAAATAAGAAAAACCCTTATATGTTAGAGAATGGAATATACATTTTGAGCCATGTTGGATTTGAACAAGAAAGGAAAGCTCACGTACTTATGACCCACCACATAGGTTTGACCAGCCAACTGAAGGTGTATCTTGGTATGTAGCTGAAGATGAAAACAGGAATTAGACTCAACCCAAAATACTAATTGGACATATCTTAGGTATGACATCCCGAAGACCGTATAGTACATATATTGCAATGATTTATACAAATGTGTTGATTTTTAATCATGCTATATTGAGAAGCTAGTTAAATGGTCTGCTATCAAGACCTTAACAAGAAAATCAACTAGCAGCAATACTTACACTGGGACATGTGTATGATAGGACATTACTATAGGAACACACAATAGTTTTGCAATAATGAGAGCACCGAATACCTACAATAAAGCCAGAAATTCTCAATGACGCAACAAAACAAGAAAACACTCCCAATGCTCTATTAAGCAAAACACATAAAAGAGTGACAGAAATTTACCATAATACCAGGGGATGATGCGTGTATTATATCAGGCTTAAATTGGGAAACCGCTGATATTATCCTAGGGCTGAGTGCTAGGGAAAGTGGCACCTTTTGGTACCATGGACAGGGGAAGCTGCAAAACAGAATTGAGAACCATTAGCGAGAAACATCTAGATATTGACCACTACAAGGCTCCATAATCCATAAGCTTTAATAATCCCAATCTTTGGATGGAGCATGAACAAGCCTAACACTTTAAACTCTTTATAGGAAAATTAGTAAATTCTATTGATAAGTAAGATTAAGATTTCTACTGAAGAGTTAATCACTTTGCAGCTACCACAGTTTATTAATGATATGCTAAAATCAATAAAGTTGATGCAGGGCACTTAGAATAACGTACAAGATTTGTTAAGAGATGAGTCTCAAAGACCTTATGCAAGTTTATCTTTAGAAATCTGAAGCAATATGGAGTTAGAATCAGAAGATCATAACAACAGAAACTTTCTCACAAATT
The DNA here is from genome assembly GCA_020205615.1 of Panax quinquefolius. Classification (NCBI taxonomy): domain Eukaryota; kingdom Viridiplantae; phylum Streptophyta; class Magnoliopsida; order Apiales; family Araliaceae; genus Panax; species Panax quinquefolius. The sequence goes on from CM035167.1 coordinate 145,957,708, forward strand.
GATTACAACCTGTGTGATCCAATCAATTTCGCTCCATGAAATTCCTGCGGAACTCCTTCATGAGTTGTCACAACCATCACCTGCACCATTCACACGCGATTTTAGCAGGTGAATCATGTGAAGTCATGCAGCAAATATATCAAAGTGTGTCCAGGATGCCAACTCCTTAACTACTGATTTTCAAGTATTTTTGTCCTAGTCAGATATATAATTAAATAAATTGGTAAAAACCATCAAGTTTAAAACATTTATTAATTGAATAAGGGTTCCCTTAATGCCACTTGATCCAAGGAATGTATCAAACTGGGATAAGATGTCTCTAAAATGGATTTAAGGAAAAAAAGAAATAAAGTGCATGCAATTGATATGAATGTGTAACACCCAAAGCACATACAGCCATTGAAATTACTTTTGTTCTCAATATTGATTCACTGATTTCATAGGCTTCTGGTCAATTGATGCAGCTCAAGGTGAGCAGCTTCAAATTCTAATGTATTAATTTTAAACAGGTTTAAAGCAGAAAACAATATACTTAAGTTCATTGATGAAATAAGGAAATAAGGAAATAACGGCTAATTCAACCTTAGATTTTTCCAATCGTAATTAAACCTGCATATGACTTATCTTAAATCTTGTTCTTCCTACAAGAGTATCATCACAGGGATATACAAAACAACTACACGAACTTGTAACGAGACTAGGCTCAGGTTGGCATTCATCAAATTTAAGAGGCTTGGTTCCAAGAAAATACTATCAATAACAACCATGTGCAAATAACGAAAGGATGTACCTCGTCTCCCATTTCGCGTAGATATTTTATGAAATTTTGGAAGCGATTTTTATATCCAGACACGTAGCTGCAAATTCCACAGATGATATGAGGTTTCTGTTTAATAGAGGAAACTCAAAATATACTAAATTTTCATTTCTCAATCAACAACTGAAGTGCATTTGAAAGAATTTTTTTTGAAAGTAGTCTTAAAAAAGGTAGTTACAGGAAAAAACAGAAATATATAAAAGACAATAATAAAAGTTAAACAAACAATTATGAGCATGTTGGTCAAACAGCAACCAGCTAAAAAATAACTGTATAACTTCTCACATGGTTGAAAACATGTCAACAACAAAAATAGAATAAAATTCAGAATCTATATTTCAAAATAAAGACTGCCAAATTAAGATGCCTACATTAGCTAAAAACATAATACATGCCAATATATACGTTCTCCATATGTGGAATCCATCTCCAAAGACGTAGTCAATGACTCTATGATGATAATATATTATGGCGGCGGTAAAAACCACCATACATTTGATAAAACAACATAAATCAACTTACAGTGACAAGAACATGTTAAAAATAACTTTTTTAATTATTGCTGGTAAAAATTGGCAACGATTTTAGAACAATAACATAAAACGATACAGCTACTGAACTACATCATTTAGTACAGCAATGCCGTGCCATTGCTAAGAAAAGCACCAAACTAGTTTCAAAAAACTAGAGGGTGATACACAGACATTATAATTTACAAAGAAATCCTCAAAATTGCACCTAACTAAAATTCCTACCAACTTATTTAATGGACAGCGTCTCATCAAAGTATCAAGGTCACAAAAAAGGTCATTGTTTAACCTCAAATTTGAAGTCAACTCCTCTAACACAATAAAGCTTCAACCAACTCAAAATCAAAACACAAGCTTCATCAGCAACAAGAGCAAATAGAATTGATTATGATGGAATAAAATGTACTAAAATTAATTTGTAACTAATAAAAAAAGCAGATTTAGACACTCACGCAAAAGGAGAGGGCTCTACAAAGAGAGCTATACGCCTAGGTCTTGAAGTGATCTCTGATTCAAGAAAAGGAGGAGGATTTTCTTCTTCCTCCTCTTCCCTTATCTCTGTAATGGTCATTTTGCTTGATGCAATAATGGTTTTCTGTTTTCTACAGTGTTTTAATCTCTCAACACTTGTGCTGGGTCTAGACTGTAGAGAAAGAGTCTTCGTATAGTAAAGATTAATCGGTTTTTTTTTCGAAGGACAAAAACAAGGGTATGCCAAAGGAACTCTTGAATTACAAAAAGGAAAGGAAGAAGGGACAGAGGAAGGAGGAGGAGGAGAGAGAGTAGGATTTATAGAGAGAGCATAGGTGGGCATGATTGATGATTGGTGAATGCTAAATACATGTATGAATTGGTGGTTACTTGTAGGAGAGAGAGTTGGGTTTTGGGCATTATTTCAATTTGATTTGATTTTGATTAATATATTTCGTGGAGACAGTAGAGTCTGAGAGAGAGACAGGGGATTCCGAGAAGAGAGGAGGAAGTGTACAATGGATATTCTTTTTCAGGTTGGGGTGAAAATGGAATAATCGGAAGGAGTTCAAAGTATATGCTGCTACCACCATTGCTGACTGATTGAGGTGAGGCCCAAATTCTATCCTTACACGGTAGAGGGGATAATTTTCAAGATTTTAGAATTATCTATTAGAGGATACTATAAGCCACATTTTACATACTATAATTAATTTATTTTATTATGTTTTTTTTTTACTCTGAATTTGTAGTTGAATTAGGGTTTAAATACGTTTGATTCAACAAGCCCACCCACCTGTTTAAACCATTTATGTTTTTGTTTGTTTCTTGGTAACACTTCCCAACATTTGGAAATTTAATTTTATGGTCTAAAGAGATGTTGAAATATATATTACATGCAAGTTGCAACCCATTTAAGTCGAAAAATAAAATACATTTAACATCATATAGGAGGCTCAACAATCTCACAAATAATAATAATAATAATAATAATAATAAATAAATAAAAATTATTAATTTTATATTTCGTGTATATATTGTCATATAAAATGTATTAAAGTATAACTGTATATACACACAAAAAAAAACATCTAAATATATTTTAACACTAAAATCAATAAATTTTTGAATCAAATAATTTTTGACTTGCGTATATCATTAATATATATATATATATATATATATATATATATATATATATATATATATATATATATATATTGAAGAGGTTTGGTCAATATGGAATTCCTACTATGGGTTCTGTAATAGGGTGGCATTGAGTTTTCATTTCACAATTCTAATATTACTCATATGTTATGTTTGTTTGTAATTAGGAGTATTATATTTAGGATAGAATATTAATTTTAAGTGTTTTTGTTTGTTTTAAATTTAAACTTGGGAACTATTAATCTTTTAGATTATAAAATGAGCTTATAGTCTTAACATTATAATTATAATCTACGAATTATAATCCTAAAATTAATAGTCTTGAAATTATAATAAATTATAATTCCAAAATTATAATCCTTCAAAATAATCATATCATTATTTAAACTAACTATGACTCAAGTTCTTATGTCTTTAATATTACTCTCTTTACAAATTATTTTCCACTTCACCATTACAAGCTTAACAAAACTCTTGATATACATTTATCATTAATTTCGTATATATAAATATAAAAAAAAAAAAAAATTGTTATGTTGCTTTGTCAAAAGTTGTAACAAGTTTACGTGGAGTTAAAATTTTAATACAGTGACCGACCATATATATACGAACGATGTTAAAATCATACACGTCATTAAAATAAAAATAATTTTATACAACTTAAATATTTTATTAATAATATATAATAGTTCTAACACCACTCGTGATTATATCGATAGTGTATAAAATTTTAACTCGTTCAAATGAGATTAAACTTAAAAGTACATGTATAATTTTGGGACATAAAACCAAGAGGGTAAATTAACCGCGAATCGAGTTGTGTATTGAGTATAAAATAAAATTTGATTGAGATTCATTTAGCTATCAAGTCGAACATGATCCCGAATCTAGTCTGAACAGTTAGAACTTTTCGAACGAATATGGTCCGAGTATCAATAAAAAATTACAATTTAAGAAGGTTCGAATAATTTATCAAACTTTAAAATTTGCTCATATTTAACTCATTTATATTCCGAATCGAGAGCCGAATTTTTAATCGAATGAGTACGAATTGACCCCAAAATATTTACTCATTTTACAGTCATACATAATACATTCTATTGGATATCCTTATGGGGGACATAATCTTTTGGAATTATCTCACATAAGAGTTTAAAGATGGACCGTTGGTACTTATTCCATTCAACTTCAAGTATGAGATTTGGTGTGTGTGGAAGAAAATTAATCAAGTGGTTGGGGGTAGCTTCTTGTTTTTTCCATCCTTAAATAACTATCATATCCTTAGCGTATAATATAAAGACATTGCGGAATGTTTAATTATGTTTTAATGATAATCAACAAGTTGGCACACCAAAAAGACAAAGTTACAAGTAGTAGTATTAATATTAAATTAAATATATGTATTTAAAATTAATCTATAAAACATTGTATATGTGGTTATGTGGATTAAGTCAATAGTTTAATGCAAATTTATTTTATATAAGTATGACATTTGAGCTTCTCCCAAAATTACAATCAAAAAAAAATTATTGATTTAACAATTTTGCTATAATAATTTGATACTTTAAACATAGTTCTCTAAATTTAAAATCAAGATAATTGTTATTTTATAAAAAAAATTAATATTTTCACAAGATCTCTTTCACGTCGTGTATGTGATTCATTCATTATTTAGAAAATGACTACTTTTTTTTAAGGGAGATATCAATTGTCAAGAGCAATCTTTTTTTAAGCTGAATCAATAAGACTACTATCAGGCCATTCTTATAATAATCAAGCTCAGCCCATATAATAGTAACTAGCAGTCTACGTAAACGAAGCCCAACTAAAATAGTCTATTCTACGTTTTAAAAATAATTACATTAATAGTCTTGAAGCCATAACTAATACATTTTATATTTATTTACATATTCTAGTGTAACTAGGATTCCTTAATTTAGGGAAGTAGTATGCAATTAAATTCCTTAATTTAAGGATTAATTATCTCACTCTTCTTTTTTAATCAACGTATTCTTTCTTTCTTTCTATATATATATATATATATATATATATATATATATATATATATATATATATATATTTGAGCCTCTCTGCAATTGCACAAGATTATCGAGTGAAACCCATCCAATTCCTGAGCACCCACCTAGCCGAATGCTTCGGAGACGCAATGGGTACATTACAAAGTGCTCCGTGAGGGATATATTTTATGGCGAAAGAGCGGGAGGATGTGCACGAAGGCGATAGTGGAGGATCTGGATATATTTTGTCCCGCTTTTGGTGATATGATGTACAGATAGTTAAACAAGTTTCATGTTTGATAGAATGCATTTTTAACAATTTAAGAATAATTTTGTATATTGTGCTTTTTATCAGAGTATTTAAGCTAAAAGCACAAAATAATCTACTTCATTAAAACTACTTTTGAAATCAAATCTATACTCTTTAAACATGTTTTCACAGAGTTATCAAACATCAAAATATTTGTATTTTAAACTTAGAATTGATTTTAGTATTATATTGCATAAGGTGTTTATAAAGTGCTTGATATATTGCGGAAGGTCTTATATAAAGTAAGTTGATTAATTTGGAACCAATCCACATCCACATCTGCAGCTTTTTCATAGTGCAATTGGTAGCAAAAACTTTCGGACTAAGGTAACCAATTCAGGTTTTATTAAGTTACCAATTCAAAGTCCATTCGATGTGTGTTGAATGTGTTTATTCAAATCTTGAATGATGGTAACTTCAAATCTTTATACCAAAGAACTAAACCGTATCAAAGTAACCAATCAACCTTTACACTTTAAATCTTTTCTTAGTATAGTTGGTTACCAAACCTTGAGATCAAGTAAGCAAACCTTCGTATTTCAAAGTAGGTAACAAAACCTTCATACCAAAAATGGCTAATTAGCATCCACACTGCAATTTTTTTATAGTGCGGTTGGTAGCTAAACCTTCGAGACTAAGGTAACTAATTCAATTTTATTAAGTTACCAATTTCGTTTGAATGTGATGCGATTAATAGCCAACCATTCATACAAAGGTAACCATTTTATTATTTATGAGTAACAAAAAATAGTTATAAATTTTTTGTAGATCGAATCTTTTTCTTCTTCTTCTTGGCGTTTTGGAAGAAGAAGCGGACAATGAAAGAACTTATGTTGGGCAAACTTTTATCACCCTCTTCTCTTTACGTGAGGAAGATCTACCTCCACCAGGTATGTTTGTTTATGATGAGACCTAGTGTTGTGATATTAATTTTGTGTCATTTATGTCTACAACCTCTAAATGGTGAACTTTGTTTTTGAAAAATTCATTCTCTCATGTAGGATGTTACTCACCGTCTCTAAGCTCTCGGGAAGCTCGTCCTTTTATTGTTTGCAACACATGCTTGCTATGGTTCTCGGATCTTTTTGCACTCGAATTGAGGAGAACTTGAGTTGCGTTTTGCGAGGCACTTGTTCTGGATTGTGGTTGATTTTAGAGATAACGCCAGAGTTATAAAGTTCACGATGTTTGTGAATCAAAATTTGAATTTATTTTTGTTGTTAGATCCCAAATATTTGAATTTAAATTATTAATTATAAATGATTATTTATCCTTGATTTTAGGTTTACTTATTGATGGGAATTGTACTATTTTTAATATATGTGTGCTTAATTACATTCTTTTTGTAATTATTTAGTTGATCTTATTATTCTTATAATTCTTTTTATTTATTTATCATCTTTACTTATGTAAAGAGCGATCATGCATTCTGACCCAGCATAACCTATTAAATTATTACCCAACTCAACCATTAATGTTGCAGATGGCCAGACTTTGGGCCGATTAGCATAAAATTGATAGACATAAATACTCCTATCATTATTATTTACTCACTCTGTCCTAAATATAAGATTAAATTTGATTTTTAGAATTAATTCAAAATATTTTTAAATTCAAAATTTATATGATTAATTTAACTTCTTGTTTTATGTATATAAAAAATAAAATTTGTAGCTAGTAGTGCTTCTAAATAGTTAATAATTTTCATAATTGTAAAGTTAAATGAATTCATATCAAATTTTTGAGTTTGAAATTAACTCAAAATGAATTTAAAACATAGGGATCTAATATGATTTAATTTCTGATTGACAATTCAGTTAACTTTAAATAATAATAATAATTTAAAAAAAAAACTTACTTTAGATAGTTATCAATTTTCACAATTGTATTGGCTAGACTTAAATGAATTAATGTGAATTTTGAGTTAACTAAATAAAATGAGATTTAATTTGAGTTATCTAACATTTTTGAGTTAAATAAATAATATTCACGCATGTTCTAGAGGAAATTACAAAGGGCTTATTGGCTTAATCCAAAATTTCTCCTCTCCCTCCCCTATAATTAAGAGTTTGCTATATGTTATGATTAATCAATAATTTTTAAAACCAAAGTCTCAGGACTTTAATTTTGCAAAATTTTATTGGAAGAGGCGAGCACAAAACAACGGCACGAGGATATTTACTCTAATTAATAGGTTACATTTTTATTTTTATTTTTGTTATATACTTTAATTAATATATATATATATTTTATTTTTGTTATATGTTTCATATGTATATAAACAATTAATTTATTATCATTTCGACTAATAAACGATTTTTGAAATTTATATATAATTACGGTTACAAAGAAAAAAATTGTTCTCTCATATCCTCTTCATTCTTTTCGCCGAATTGAACCGTCACCATAACCCAAAAAATTATCGTTATAAGCTTTCCTTTATGTATGTATATAACACACTAGAGATATATATATATATATATATATATATATATAATATATATAGAGAGAGAGAGGTAGCATTCAAAATACTACTAAGCACTTTCAAGTTTGTCACCAGAATTCTCACCAACTATTGTTATCAACAGAGTAATTTTATCAGCAATACTATTATCACATAAAAAAAAGTTGACATAATATTCACATATATACATATATATTGTGGATCCCCACCTAATAAATGGAGTGCATAAATATGAATATTTATGTAGATAGTATCATTATATTTAATTTTTTTGTATATTCATAGATTGATAAATAAAGTAGTATTATTTTAAGTTTATTGTCAAAGATTCAAAGACAGGGTAAATAAAGGCAAAGAACGACTGTTGGTTCCCTCCGCAATCCCCCACCCAAATTCATTCAATACCTTTTTTCTTTTTCTTTTTCTTTTACCTCCCACACAAAAATGAAAGAGTTCCGGATAATTATAAGGTTGACTCGCTATATTAAATATATCGTTAAAATATTATTAATTATAATTATTTATAAAATAAAAAAATTGATATATAAAATCTTGCGATATATCATTTTTAAAAATGAAATCACTATAAGAAACATCTTTAGAATCAATCAAGGGTGATTCTTGAATATAATCAAAATGTCAAGCAAAACCTACCGCCTACCGGCCATCTTAAAATAAAAGAAAAGAAATGGTATCAAATATTCTCGTGTCTTTGTTTATTCTTCATTCCTTTTCAGCTCCTTAATAATAAGAATAGAAACTATCCCCAGTTAGTCCCCACACTCTTGTTAATGGCTCCACCACTCCTCTTCACTTTTGACCAAAAAAACCCATTTTACTTGTTATTCATATTCATCATAAACTCAAAATTTTCCATACTAGTGTGCTAATTGTCATTCCCTGACACGTCATATCAGCTTAATATACATATATACTTTATATATATCCAGGGATAAAAATTTTAAGGCTTTTTACGCGTATTAAGAAGATAAATAAAATACTTTTGCTTATAATAATGTCATTAAATATGGAGAGAGATTAGAATAAAAAAAAGTATATGAGATATTTAATCTTCTACTTATAATAAAAAAAAACGTATAAAAGTTTGGTTATTAAAAGAAAGTGAACATTTAACATAGGACAACCCAAAATAGTAATAAGGACTTTTATCCTGGAACGGATGGAGTATAAAATTTATGGCTGATGAGTTGGTCTTGGTCTTGGTCCCCAAAATTATTAAAATTTTTAGCCAAATATAAATGGAATTAACTATATATACCAATTAAGAACATGACAACTTAATTAATAGTAGTAATACTATTAATTAATCAGTTATCAACTCTCTACCAAACAATCATGCCAAGAATATTTATTACCGTTAACTCACAAGGTTTAGAAAATTAATTAATCCTTTTTTCTTTATAACTCATAGGAGATATATATACAAAAAATAAATTAATTATAATAATCCCTATATATATATATACACTTAAACGTTAGTATTATAGTAGCTTGCAAACAATGAGTAATTAACTTGATAGGAAGGGCCTGAATTAAGATGAGTAGTCTGCATGCGTTTTTTTCAATTAATATATATATATATATATATATATATATATATATATATATATATATATAGGCATGGCATTCTTAGAATTAATATGTTGATATATATGAGGGGCTTGAAAGACAAGTAGCCTGTAAGCGTTCCTTCAATTTAAATAAAACGAATTACTTGTTGACTGCAGATGTTCCTCAATAATCAATATATATATATATATATATATATATATATATATATATATATATATATATAAAAGGTTTTAAAAATGATGATCATTATTCAATGTAAATTTAATATAAATAGTTAAATTGAAAGCTAAAACAAAGAAAAATGTACTAAGTTATATTATATAAAATGACTTATAGATAATAACTTTTTATATTAACTCTTATATCCAAATATTATATATATATATATATATATATATATATATATATATAAAAATTGAATTTGTAAAGTTAAAATTATTTGGTCTTCAGTGAATCTCAACTAGGCGGCAACCGTGTCGAAGCTCGTGTATTCACATGTTTATAACGTAAAATCATTTATGAATCATGTTTAAAATGATACTTTCGACCCGAAACGTTTATAACACGTGTTTATGACACAAATCTATATAAATTGTGTTCGTGTTGTGTCAAAAATTATAGCCCCTAATCTCAAATAAACAACCACCACAATAACTTTTTTCATAAAATACTAAAGATTCTAATTCCTCACTCACACAATAAAGAACCAAATTAAAACCCTTCTTTATCTTTAATTTCCTCAACTTCCTTCCTTCCTTCTCTCTCTCAAACATCAATAAATACCTCCCACCAATTAACCAACTATCCCTTCTTCCATCTTTACACCTCTCTCCCCTTCTCTCTCTCCCTCTCTCTCACACTCACACTCACACTCGCACACAAATTAAGAAAATGAGCAAGAGAGTGAGCTTCGGCTCTGATTCCAATCATGAAAACCCACCAACAACAATCTTCAACAAAGGTGGCAACCGGAAGAGGGTCATAATTGGTGTTTGGAGCATCAGGCTGTCGTCGTCGTCGAAGAATTCCTCGGCGGAGAGATTTCTGAAGCGTATAGGAGCAAAGGTGGCAAGAGCACTGAGTTTTATGTCCATGAAAAGATCCTCGGGGAAAGTCTCTTCCTCTAGTTTGCCCAGGTCCAGATCATATGCAGACCCACTTGATTCTCATAGAGCCCAAGCTATTGAGGATTGTATCGAGTTCTTGAATTCCTCTTCCTGTTTGCAGAAATCCAATTCCATTTCTTGAAACCTGCCTTTCTAATTAAATATTTAATTAGAAATTAGAAATGGATGGAACTTTTTCATAGTGGAGAAAATTATGTAAATTCCCAAAAAAAAAGGGCGTAATTATTCATTGTGCAGAAATTAAGAAAACAAGTTTTGTGTATTATTTATTTTTTTATGACAAATGGAGTTCAATTGTCTCCACAATAATCTTAATTAATTAGTGCAATATTTCTTTCCGTGTATATATAAAATTGTGCAAAATGTTTAAAAAATAATACAATCAAATATGCAAAACTGGAAGTGCTAATCTTTTTTTATTTTATTTAATATTTTTGGGGAATAATTCAGCTAGAGGTTGGCAAGTTATTTATTCTTTATTGAGTTGAAAGTAGTTATGCATAGCAATGAATAAATTATGTCACATAAGTGAGTTGCCTCTTTAAAAAGTCAAAAGATCCCTTCCCCCTTGTTGATGGTGTAGTTTACTAGCTTCATTAAAAAAAAAAAAACCAAACCAAACCATAATATGTTGAGAGGGGGTATTGTTAAACTTTGATTAATAAACTTAAAAATTACTATTATTAAAATAAAAATTATTTTCCTCACAAAATTTTAAAGGGAGGACGGACAAAGGTTTTACTACTATTTTAGTGGACGGACCATGTTTGGATTAGGAGATTCTTTCCCAAGAATAAATATTAAATAGCAGCATTAATGTTGAATCAAATACTACTACTACTAGACCAAGTTGTATTAACTCCATCCAACTCATGGAAATGGACTAGTCTTGGTCTTGGCAGTGGGCGGGTCAATGCAAATGTGAATGCTTAATAAATGGCCTACAGCAGTTATTTTGCAATTAAGTGAGACCCTCTTGGTCTTGGACGGATCAGAGTACTTAACAATAATAATAATGGAGTACTTAACAATAATAATAATGGACGGGATTACTCAAGTTGATGCATTGATTGAGATAACCTTCCGTTTTTGTAAATTGATCAAAATAAAACTTTATATTAACATCCCCTCAAAACAAATAAGTGGACAGGGGGGGAGTATATGTCGAACAATTCTAACTTCTGAAATTTTATTAATGAAAAACAAGACCATTTTTTCTTAAAACACCGGCTGGCTGGCTGGCTGGCTGGCTGGAAGTGGACGGACAGGACAGATTATTAATACCCACGTTTTTAACACTTTCAGTTAACAAGTTGTGAAAACTTGGAAACATGTTTTAGAATTGACCTACTATCTCAAGACATATTTTATAAATAAATAAATAATATGCTTTGGAGAATATCATCAACATATCTGTTTTAGTTGTAATCGCAACAAACAGAAAACCTATTCAAGAAACAAATTCACTTTCACACTAAAGACCTAATGGAGGAGAATTGCAATAAAATTGATAAAATATGATTTCCAGAAACTAATTCACAAAAACCACCACTTGGGAAAATCACTTTCAGTGGCAACCTCAAACTGTATGAAAGGGTATCTCTCTCTCTCTCTCTCTCTCTCTCTCTCTCTCTCTCTCTCTCTATATCTCTCTAGTATTATACAAATCTCCTTATTACCAACTGTCAATACAATGCCATATATATGCAAAAGATAAAATATTAGCATCCCCTCAAAGTAAATACTTCTGTACGATATGATAGAATACATGATGATGTATACAAATTCGAAATGAACAACTTGTATAATTATGAATTATGATGGTCCCCCAAAAAGTAATTCAATAATCAGTTGCATGTCTATATCATCTCACTATAAAAATTGAAAGGTAATACCTGATAGAGTGAATGATTAAGAATCAAGAGAGAGCTTCTCAACATCCCGGATTCCCTGATTGCAAGCTTTCTTCATTTCAAGAGCTCTCTTATAAGGTGGAGCAATCGGTGGCTGTACAGGATCCAAGCTCTGGTAAATTCCGTCTGGGCCTTTAGGAAGTGGATAAGAACGGTCAGAATCATACCCACTGAGGTCCCCACAAGCCAATAACGGAATATACACCTTATTTGGTCCTTCCAACCATCCACTACTGCAATCTGTCATGCAACAAATGTTTACAAGTAAGACCTCAAAGAAGGATGCCAATCAAAGTAGTAGTGTAGAGCCAGCATTGCCAAAACTCCTCACTTTAAGTGAATAAAAACAACAAAGTTGCAATCATATTACTTTCATTGGCAATCTAGTCAAACAAGCCCTGGTATTGTTATTCAAATGTATACAAATTTCAATCACTCTGACAATGTTCTAAAGAGGAACACAACATGTGTAGCTTTTTAATGTAAGATTGCATTATTAAAAGCATTGCCGAATTTTTTTTGATGCATGAGTCGAAGGAAAAGTAAATGGCACATACGGATAGAGAGAGAGATAGATAGAGAGATAGATAGAGAGATAGAGAGAGAGAGAGAGAGAGAGAGAGAGAGAGAGAGAGAGAAGCAGTGAAACACGTACTTCACATGTAAACTATTTCAGATGCAAGTTCTGAAAGCTTGGAGACTTGATCAATTACTTAGAGACAGAACAAAGGATAACTTAGAGAATTCAGTATCATAGAAAGTTTAACTGTTAAATTGATGCATGAGAATTACCTAGATCATCAGCACCAGATGGACTTCCAACCTTTTCAAGAAGGCGATGCAAATCTTTCTCATCAAATCCTTCAGGAGGGGAATATTTCTCACAAACTGCAAATGCCTCTATCACAAATGAGACAAAAGGAGAAATAGTCATGATTTAATGAGCTCAAACAAGTTTCTTTGTAGTACAGTAATATCCACGTAATATATAATCACTGGCTTGAATTTGTCTTCACTCTGAGGCCATCTAAAACACCGTCACTGTCCGTCCAAAACTTTCCCACATAGACACAAAGAAACGGTTACTTAAGAAATGGTTATCTTCTAAGCAAGACTTGATACAATGATCTCTCATTCCGAAGCATGTCTATGAAGTGACCATGTGACCGAACTGAAAGGTAGGCAGAGCCATAGAGGTAGACTTGCTCCAGAATGGCATGCAATTCAAAGAGATTAATATCAAAATCACATGTAAGATTATGCAGCAGAAATTCTATTACTCTTGCTTTACTGCATGCAAGTGTTTTGCATTTAGGATAAAGAGAAGGGACAGCCAAAAAGGAGATGTCATTTAAGAGAAACCTTGAAGATTAGAATATATGAAGAATCAGGTATATTTTAGAAAACAGGAATTTACTGAGAGCAATTATCTTTCACACCTGTCAAACAGTTACAGTGGTGCTAATAAAAAATTTATAAATTATGAATCTTACCGTTTTCTTTTACGTCATTTAGTATGACAACACAGAATAGTGTTATTTCTTTCTTTCCGTATCACTGAAGAATTTTTTTTGGCATATATATATATAGAGAGAGAGAGAGAGAAATGAAAATATTTTACACTTTCTCGTAGCACAAAATTATGCCATTATCAATTTAAATAATCAATTTCTCAATTAAATCAAGAAATCTTGCCCCTTTTTGGCTTTATCTTTATTCTTCTTGTGGTAATGCACTCATAGGATGACAATAATCATATTTCATTAGACAGCTGCGGTGCTCCACAGACTAGCTTGACCTCTTAGTTATTAGGATAGTTTAACTTGGGAAGGAACTGAGGGAGTATTATTGCAAAGTTTAAAAGCTACCACACTAGTTCACCGGAAAAAAGTAAATAAGAGAAGGATGAATATAGGTCTCACCTATGCTTGAATTTCGGCTGCTCTTTGGTTTAGCAAAAGTGACTTCCGTGAAAAATACTTTTAGCTGCAATAGAAGCAAACCATCAACGATTAATGAGCTAAATTGAACAAATTATTAGGCACTAGAAAGTTATAACAAGAATAACTGAACAGTCTTGAACTGTTTTACAGTGACATAGACAATTACTTCCAAACCACAAGCAAATTCTTTTATTTTATATGGGTTGAAAATTTAACAGCTCATGCAAGAATTAAAGAGTAAAGATAAATCAAATGTTAGGTACGTAACTAATATAGTCACTGCTAGACTAGATAAAACTGAAAGCAAGTATCACCGTGTTACCAAGGTTGCAGATAAAATAAGTATGGGAGTAAAAAAATAATAAAATAAAAACTGAGAATTTTATATACATTGCTGTTATAGGTAGGGCAGGGTATTGATAAAAAGTCTAAACTTCCAGCGTCCCTTTAAATAATTTATCATTTGTATCCAAGTATTCATAACAGCATGGTACATATAATGATATATAAAAAAAAAACTATCAAAATGAGAATGTTTCACATAAAAGGATGAGCGAGTGAAAGCTCGCCTCTTTGTGAAATGATGGGTATATTGGTTTTCGAAGTGTAAGAAAAGTACAGGATTGTACAGTTAAAATTACACAATGAATTCTTTTTCTTCTAAATTCTAGGTTTCTAAAGAATTTTTGGTATTAACGAGCTTGCTGCAAGTGGAAACATATAGAGGAAATTATGAAACCTTGGGATACACAATTGTGCCATGAGCAGCATAAATTAGTTGAGTGAGGCCATAACGACAGTATTCATGCTCTTTTAGCATTAGTTTTCAAAGAACGAAGTTGACACAACAATTAGGAAAGAACCTGCATCTATGCCTAATAAAATGCCATTAAGATAATAACAACTAGGATGCAAAGTAAACTTTTTTCTGAAATCTGAAAGGACAAAATCAACTATGAACTGGAAGGGTTCTAGCAAGTAATTATAACTGGAAGTAAATGAGGCTTGTGTCTTTTCCTCGGAATATCTTCGCAATAAATTTCCCACCTTCTTTAAGTATGTGGGTAACTATTGTTAAACCCTGCAAGTAAACAGTCAAGTTTCGATATCACTTGATGCAACTATAAGCATAGATCCACCTTTACCTATAAATAACAAACAGAACAAGCAATTTCTCTGACATATATTAGCAGCGGTCATTTTCAATCCTTTCAAGTGTAATTGCTCAAGATATGTGCAATTTGTAGAAATAACTACATATGCCAATTTGAGTATATAGCTGGAAAATGGTGCTCTTATGGGAATATCAATTCCCTAAAATTTTCCATTAGAAACATTGATTAGTCTGAAACGACATTGAACACTCACTGCCAATATGAGTTGGGATTGAACAAATTCATCCATGTCATGAAGTCCAGTCACTACAGTTCACAGAGAAAGGTGTATGAGAAAAACAGTTTAAAAAACAACTCTATTAAACAAGACAATAGACCCGCTATGTGCTTCTCTACCATCAGGAGCACCATCACATACAACCAGGTCAGCCTTGCATCCATCAAAATGTCTAATGACCTGCAAGAGAAACAGGGAAAAAATGATAAATGATGGACTGTAACATATCAACTATTTTTAACTGAAAAATCAAGACGGTGTGTGTGGATATATTTAAGTCAAAAAGGACAATTAGAATTCAAAGTTTCCACTGTAAGAAAGTAAAAGATGATGATGATACAATAATAACAATGGAATGGTGACAATTATTATTTAGATAGGATCATTCTTCTTGCTCTCTCTTTGGAAGCTGCTCCTTTTTTAGTGTTTTTCCTCTACTTGTATAGGTTGGGTTGACTCATCCCCCCCCCCCTCTCTTTCTGGTTGTATTCTCTCTATTTATCTAATAAAATTTATTTTTTCCATCAACAACAATAAAAATATACACCCTTAACTATAAAAGCAAATGAGACGACACATGAGTTATAAACAAAATCATGGGGTATATAAGATGTACAATATCGGCATCGAGTAGAGGTGAATGAGTTCACACATGGGATACTTTATCAAATAATAACTAACAAAACGGCAATGGCATTGGTGCTATTTCCAGCTATACAAACTCCAACTTCTCATTCTACACCAACCAAAGGAGCATAGTTTGTCTTTGTCATCTTATTGGTTATCTTGTCTTTCAGCATGGGCTCAAGCCAAAACTTTCCTGGCTTTCCTGAACCTTGATCCAAGTTGAACATATAATACATCCAACTTTAGTCTTCATCAATGAGAAAGCATCAATTATAGGAAAAGTTGATGTCGGCAGTTCTACCAAGATCCAATATACTATGTTTGAGCCATAAATGACAATATCACTGTTGTGAACTTGTGAATAATGAATGAGCAGTCGAAGGGGAAATAAGGTTGCATTTCCACATCTACCACAAAAATTGGTCGAAGAGCGTAAAAACTTAGATACCGGGGCAGATTTTGTCTCTTGGACTATCGAACAATACATAGAGAAAGATTTAAATGAAAAACAATATTCGTAAGAAAGAATGTTAACGGAAGAGGTGGGAAGAAAATTATTCCATATCACTTCAGCTGTTCTAGCATTTGTTATATCACCATGGACTTGAATAACACCTTCAATTGGCGCCATGGGTTGCAAATCAATAGCAACAATAAGTGGAAGATCGCAGACCCTGCAACTAATAATAAAGAAGATAATTTAGCTTCTGAGCATAAGGTAGTTAAGATGAAAATGATGAGAGACTAAAGTAATAAAATGCATACACATGAATGCTGCAAAAGATCAGCACAGAAAATCAAGAAACGAACAAATAAATGAGGCCTCTTACTTTGAATCAGGAGAAAGCTTTGCCGGGAGATACAACTTACGGCTTAACACCTATGGAAAAGAGTTAAAACATCAAAGACAGGTAAAATGCAGGGCATATTGTTGTCCCAAAAAGCTTATTTAACCTCTTAATCCATTTATCCTTTTTACTGTTAGTTGCTCATCTTACTCCACCCATTTGCATAATTGAATCCTTTTAAAGCAAAATTTAAGGGAACTTTAATTTAGTGAAAAGCCAATATCACAATTTTTCAGAATATCATACAATTTGAAATTTTATTTTCAAAGTGGACTCCTACATTGGGACATTTCAAAAGAAAATATAAGATGGCCAGAAAACCTACGAGAAAGTTTCCCGGACTCAGATGGTCTTAAAAAATTGTCAGCAGATTGATATACAGGATCTCTCCTTTTTAACAAGTTGATATAAATAATCTTCAAATGGACAGTAATTTAAATCAATAAAAAAGTTATTTCTAGAGTTGATTTATTTTATTTCAGTTTGAAAATGTTCGAAATGAGCTATTAAACATATTTCTTAATTCACAAACAGTCCGTACCCAATACGATAAAATAATATGATGGGCAAAATGATAAATAGTTTTATCAGTACCTGACTCCAGCTACCAGGCGCTGCACATAGATCTACCACATGCCTCACCCCTGAAAATCATTGGTGAGAATCAGAAATGGTAAGAATTCCTATCATGTTCAAAATAAATAACTGCAACCTATAAGAGTAATATCATGTCAAACCAAGTCTATCGAACAGAATGAGATGGAAAATACGGAGATATCCTACAGCTGATCACTTTATTTCATTGCACTCAGTTGAGATACACACTCAATTTAGGTAAAATTTGTTCTTTATCATTACATAAAAAAACTTCATTCATCATTTCAAAAATCACATCAACAGTTTTTTGTTGCAGGTAAATAATAGCTAACACATCATGTTATAAAACAGCTGTTTAAAATAGATATAAAAATAATAATAATAATAATAATAAATTGATTTCATTATGCCTGATCCAACTTATAGAATAGTATTTTCTAAATCTTGCCCTAATTACGTTTAATAAGAAATCTGAAAGTAAATGAAGGAAGATTAGTCTTCAAGCACCTTCAAATATGTTGAATTCATCATCAATTTGGAGGAGCTTAAAGGCACTTCGAGCACGCCACCCTTCTTCTTTTGCTTTCCGATAGTAGATATCCTGCAAACAAACCAACTCATTATAAAAATCATATGTCAAGACAAACAAATAAGAGGTCATCTGGTCATGTAGCCTAGAATACAGCAAGAATACCCTTTTATCTCTTGAAGCTTACCCATCTTTTAGCAGCCTGGTAGTTTGGTAGCTAGTTAAACTACACTTCAAAGACAAGTTCTTGGACAAATGACTTTATTCAATGGAATAGGAAAGCTAGTTGAAGTCACAACTCTGGTCAAGCAATCACAGTTTGCAGGAAGAGCTACAAGGACGGCTCCAGTTAGAATAAGACCATATGGAGTTTAAAGTAATACGTTTATTATGTAATCATGAACATGTGATTTCCTAACATTTAAATTAGCAGCTCAGTTTATTTTCTTTTAAATGGATAGGAGGTAATTTTTTGGGTAGCCAAAAACCCCAAAATAACATAGTTGCAAAATTTAATGCTGGTGCAGTTGGAAAATAGTCCAACAAACCCAATTTTCTCCTAAAGACCATTGGAACGCCCACTCCCCCCACCCCAACAAAAATAAAATAAAATGGGGCTATAAAAATAAGCCAAAAATTTGTGTGAGATCAACTTGTAAGATAAATGAGCCAAGCTGATCCATTTTGCAGCATGTTAAAATACAAGCTTGGCTAATTTAATCAGTGAGAAAAGATCAAACTAATGGAGCCTGGTTCCAGATAGGCTACAAAAAAGTCAAGCTTGAACCTAATCCAATGTTTCAATGAGCTTGAGCATCCCATAGCTTGGCTCCGCTAGGCTTATTTACACACCTTACCACAACACCAAATACTAAAAATAAATCAAAAGGAAAAATAGAAAACAGGAGTTTCATTCTAAACACAAAACTCACACCTTCAGTTCTCTTGCAGCCACAACATTCATTGAAAGAGAAGCCGGACATTAATGAGTCTAATATTTAGCAACAGAAATTACATAACACGAAGATCCCAAAGGCTAATAAGTATTTTTCTTCGAACACCTAACGAGCAATTCCATGTTCAGCCATATATGCAAAATGAATGAGTAAATTGTACCAAAAAACAATATTATGTCAAAAGGATTAGAGATGAAACAACAAAATATATGAAAACAAATATTTATTGTAGTCCCAATAACTTGAGCAGCAGAAGGGAAAAATCAAATAAACTTATTAGAGATAACCACGTAAAAACCTAAAAATTAGAAGCATCTACCGCATATTATATGTCTGCCTGACAGGGAGCGAAAAGAAAGACTAGTAAAGTTTTAGTTTCAGCTGATCATGAAGAATGATTTACAGTCTCCTACAGCAGTCAATAGATATGACTGCTCTGATTTTCTTTTGACGACGTCGTTTGCTATTAAGAGAATCTTTATACGTATTTTTATAATTTTTATTCATTCGGGACACTGAATCGTCAGGTCTATTTTTTCACAAGTAGATATTTCTTTCCTCCTTATTGTGACCAAGTTCTTACGAGTTTAACAGACGACAAACGAGTACTAGAAAGATGAGAATTTTGATTGTTACTCAGTTAGTAGTGTTGGATTTCATCCACTTATCTGATGTTGTCAAGCCCATGATTTGATGATTGCTTCTGAAGGAAACATGATTTAAAACAATTAGGCAAGGAAAATTAAATGAAGATATAAAATTTTGTAAACTGACCAAGAGAATTCTGTAAAATTAGAAAAAACTGAAAAGTTACAAATTGAAAAGAGCATCCTCCAAAATAACAACCAACAATTAAGGGTGGTGGTACAAGTACAGAGAGCAATTTAAAAACCATTAATAACATGTAACAAACAAATCAACAGAAAGTCTGTAGCCTTTTTTTTAACTCTCTTCACTATTGCAAAAAAAACTCTCTTCAATGGGAATCCAGTGCTAATTAGCACGTCTTAGCTTCAGTCCTGCCCCCAAAGCTTCGCCTTTTACCACCACTGAGATACAAGAAACACAGTAAAAACAACTCAGCTCCCAGCAACAGGAGGTACAGTCGCGGGCTTTGCATCTTCAGCTTTCTCGTGTTCCTTGTTAAGCATCTGATAAACCAATATTAAAATTTCAATAGTCAAATCATCAGGGTATCTGAAAACCTACCCATTGCAAAAATAAATAAATCTCAACACAACAAAAATAATAAATTGTTCTTGAATATTTTGTATACATCTAATTAAAGTCCCTTCTAATCTCAAGGGTTAATGGTGTACATATATTCATTTCAAATGCAACTTGAGTTCTTTTAAAATATGTAACCTTATGCCAGACTGTTAGGACATCACTCAGTAACTTCTATCGAAATTCTGATTACAAACAAGTATGGTAGTGTCATCTTTTCTCTAACGCATGGGAAGGAAGCTTAGTATTCACCTTTTCCATTCAAGAAAATTTACTGTTCTCTAGAAACATAATCAACAAGCTCAACTCAAAACCACATGAAAGAAAATAAAATACTTTTGCTTTCGACTAAAATCAGTCAGGTAATTACAGGCTTATTTATTAATAATAAAAAAAAAGTATAGGTTTCGGTCTCTGTTCTTGGCTTGGGGATTTCAGGTCCCTCCTATTGTTTTTTTTTGTCCTTTTTTTTGTAGATGAGAAGGAAAAAGCTGTCGGGACTTCAAAATAATGCATAAGCTCATCTATACGTCAAACACTTAAATAAATTTATAAATTTTTTAAGGAAAAAAAAACTTTCATGTATAAAGAGAGCGTTTCACCTTGTTATTGATCAAGTTGTGGAGAGCTATCACACTTCGAATCAGGGATGAAAGATATATGACCAACATCTGGTCATTTGTTTTTACTGCACATATAATGTTTGATGTGCATAAGAAGTTAATAAGCCAATGTGTTGAAGATAAACTTTTGTTTTTTTTAATTTTCTTCTGCTGAGGTTATTATTTACCTGCAAATGCCTTGATTAAATCTGCCACATTCAGATTTGGGAGTAGGTTAAATACATCCTGCAATATTCATGAAATAGACAATGAAGAATAGGTTAGGAGATCACATGGCACAAATTACTACATACAGAGAAATGATTAGCTCAGTACACTTAAAGTGAAACTCGATAAATATAGATGTAGAATGCAAGAAATCCAACATAAGTTCTTTCACATGCTTAATGAAGAAATTGTCGTTGGAGTTACTATTAGAGCTGGATACTGTCTTAACAATTTTTTGTGCGGACAAAGATGGTGTCTAAGATGAGTACCACAAATTATGGCATGCAGTTGGTTACAAAAAATATATTTGGACAAAAAGATTTAGAATGTGTGTAATATGTATGCATGCATGCATGCCCTACCACAATGAAATCAGAAAGAATAGCCTAATCTAGGTCTCTTATCATTGTTATCCTTAACATACACACGCACGTTTCATTTCTTAAGCTGGTTATCCGTTTTGAAGAACAGGAATTTTTTATTTGGTGGGAGAACATATTTCTTTAAACGACAAAATACCAGATTTTCATCCACTGTCACCACTATAACCCATATATGGAACCAAGCTGTGAAATTTTAGTTGAAAAAAATGTTATCCTTTAAGAACAGACGCTATTTTGAGGACAGAAATCTTTGACTTATATTGGATTTCTTTCTTCTTTTTTTGAGTTTGTTATATTTGGAGAATGAGATTTATCCCCTTTCTGTGGTTTCCTTTTATTCATTTTTAAGGATAGTTTGCTTCGTCACCACTTTGAGGGGATGATTATCTTGTTTTTTTTGTATCCACCTGCTTTGTGTGTGTGTACTAGGACAACCCCCTGGGCAGCCGGCTGGGGGGGGTGTCCAGTGTCTTGTTTTTATATACCTCTTACTTGTAAAAAAATAACGTTCATCTGAATCAGATTACATTTATTCGAAGCCAATCAAAGAATTTATTCTGGTCTACAACTTAAACATGTGTTTACACCTTAGTCAGGCCTAGCACTATTGGATTTATGCGCACACAGGCAGCTGTTATGTACATGCTCAAAGTCCATAAGTAAACTGCAAATGGATTAGATGATGAAAGTTACCTGTAAGTGGTACAAAATCTCATGATTTAATGGAAGCTTCCCGTCAACAACATGATCAAGATAACCCCGTATCTCTCGTAGCCGTGCATCCAATCCCTTCAAGGCTGCAAGTTTTCCAGTAACCTGTGCAAGACAAAAGAGAACAGAACCACCATTTACTACATTTTCCTTAAGCATAAGAAATGAAAATAACAATTGAACTCAACCAAAGAAATAAGAAGAAAAAAAAGGAGATGGATGCAGGCATGAGTATTTTATCATCTAAGAGCTTCAACTCTCAATCTCCTCTTACACGTAAAAGATGCACAAACAATTTAAGATAAGCAAAGAGAAAAACCTCTGTTGCGAGGGTGCTGATGGTTGTATCCTTCACATCCCTCAGCAAGTGCTCCACTCCTGTTTACAGGCAAAATTAATTGTATGAAATATGAAATAATTCAAAATAAGTTGCTTTGGAACATCCCATCATTCTCGGATATATGTGGGAGTGGCATGGAAAACTTTCTTGTGCAAAAAGGACTTTCAATCTCATGGATTACCAATTTCCTCAACTTCATGAGCAGCAATTTCTGAAGGCACATGAACAAAAACCTTCTGGCTTTTCTGAGTAGCATTCTGTGACCATAAACAAGAATTAGCTTAGTCTAAGATCCATGTATGAAAAACATTAATGTTCAAAGGTGACCACCAAATCTGTGATGTATAATTAGCCTCTGGTTAACATTGAAGGAGTAACTATAAATAACTAAATCTATTCCATTAGGAATGATGAATCTAATTAGTCAGGCACAAGAGCTAGATAGAAGGCCCTGAAAAAGAACCTACCTCTTTAACCTCTTCAACAGCATAGTAAGCTTTGGTAGGTATTCCTAATTCCTTAGGTTGCACATCTATAATCACCAACACAGGATTCGGAACATAGCTGCAATACCAGGAACACTGTCATTACGAAAGAAACAAAGAAAGAAAGGGGATAGCAGGAGAAAAAATAAAAAAGAGTGATGCACTTGCAGATAGAAAATACATTTAAGGGGATGAAGGGATGCATATGCAGATAAAAAAAGAAGCTTAAGAAGATGAAGGTTACAAATATAATGTGTTCCTAAGTGGTTCAGACCTTCCCACCCTTGGAGATTAATCAAGATTGGATGGAAAGACATTTCATGGATCAATATTAAATCTTACTCATTAAATAAACCGTGAACATCTAGGTCATTTTCTCGCAGCTTTGGACCCGTACTATACCAACCAACAACATGCTCCTTTGCTGCAATATTTTTCCAAAAAAATTACAGAATGACATGGCTAATACATTCTTTGAGAAAATGTAACCAACAGATCATTATGACACTTAAATTGGGATGCAATACCATTTATTCTCTTGAACATGGAAAACATTGCCTCATGGTAATTATGATCGAGAAACCATATGCTAGGATCTTTGTCATCTTCTTCAAAAGGCACTGCAAAACAAGATACAACCATGTAGAAATAGAACTAATAGTCAAATTTCATGACAAGTTATTAGGTCTAGAAAGCAGCGAGCTACTCCATTTGCAAAGGAACCCAAGCATAAAAGTTGCAACTCATCTATTCCTTTACACTGCCTAATCAATGTTTTGATCATTATCTAATTTTCTCCAACTCCATTTATAGAATTTGCATACAATACATATGGAAATAGAACCAAGTAGAGACATCATCCATTCCACGTCATGTTGTAAACTAAATTCTACTGAATAGGGCAAAATTATTTCCACCGTACTGTAAAACCATCTAGATCAACTAGAATAAATATGGAGTCACCCTAAACTTAAAATATTCTACATCAGCTCAAGTCAATGAAGAAATTGGGATGGTAAAACATGTTAGATATAGCTTTTACCAGCTCTTTCTCCCAGCTATTAAACACTGTAAACTCACAATACCTCAACACCCAGCAATGTTATCTCCAACATTCAAGTTAACTGATAAAAAAACCACCGCCATACATTTCAAAAAAGCCTAAAAGAATTATTAGGCACTTGCTCAATATTTTAGTTCTCAAGTAGTTACAGAGAAAAAAATAAACCTTTTTATGATCATTTACTCATTCTCCTCTCTCCTTTCTCATCCTTCTAATAAAAAATAGAGAATCATGATACTGAAGTTTAAATTCAGCTCAAACTTAAGCTCATGTCCCATTCCAGCATAACAAAACCCTAATTTTCTTATTACCTAACCAAAATTCTTAGTTTTTTTTTCATGAACAAATTCAGCTGTAATAATAATATAATAACACAACTTCAAATCAATCTTCATTCAAGGTCATGCATATACAACAACAGTGTATCATGTATAATACAACATGATTTGATAATAATAAAAGCAAAAAACGAAATAGATCTGAAAGAAGCACCTGCATAGCTGTTGGTGACATCGACGGTGCCTTTGAAAGAGCTGCCGAGGAGAACTCCGACGACGCGCTTCCGAGTGTCTTTGGCGACTCTATTGTAGTTATCGACGATGCTGAGGAGAACTAGAGGGTGTACTATTACCTTCTCGATCGACCTCGCCGATATCTGCTGTGACTTTATCACATCCATCGCTCAACGCCTGCAAAATTTAACTGATTAATCCCAAGCAAATACACAGTGAGCTTCTGTTCCAAAACCCTTCTTCTTCCTCTCCTTGTTTCTCTGTCTCGCTCTTTCTCTCTCCTTGAGTTCTGCCCAAGAAAGGAACCTCCAGGATCCAACTTACAAGTATGATTATAATGACGGGCCGGGTTTAATATAACCGGGTGTGATACGGTACGTTGAAATTTGACTAGCCTATATAGGAAATATGAGTAAGGAAAATATCCGGTACCGGAATTATTTGGTATACGAAATATAATTTTGTAAATATTATAATATTAAAATTATAATATATGAAATTATAATTTTAATATTATTAATTTTATAATTAAATAATTTTAATTCCATATTATTTTTATGGGATTTATAAGATAATTTAAAATAATTTTATGTCATGTTTTTTTTAAAATTAATAAAAAATATCGCTTAGACTATAATACATTTATTAATAATAACATATTTTAAATACTATAATTTAATTTTTTTATACATCAAAATAAACATATATTTATAATGGAGTTAATTTTTAAAAAACATATAATTATTTAAAACCATAGAGATATATTTAAATGCTACAGAAGAAAATTGTGAAAATAGATATCTAAGCTTGTGCTAGAAAGTTTTAGTTTATAGTTGCGGCATTTTAATACTATTTTCATTCTAAAATTAAAATATATTTTTAAATTTTTGATTAATATTCATAATTTCAAAATTTTAAGATCAACAAAATATGTTAAATTTTAAAATAAAAATAATTAAAAAGTCTGTTAACTAAAATGATGGTTAAATTTATATTAATTTTTAAAAATACTTCTCCCGTTCTATATTATTTAATTATTGTTGATTTTAATACAATACTACAACATGACAAGTATCAATGTGGATACACAACGAAGACATGTAAGAGGCAACGAGGAGAAGCGTAATTGATTTGGAAATTGAAAACAATATGGTCAAAATAGGTTGGATTTGGACTTAATCTTTATTTTGAATAAAATAAATTTTGTTATATAATTTTAATAATTGTTTTTAGCGACGGACTGGGACGACGGTTCAGTCTATCGCTATATTAGAGAACCGTCGTCTTAACTTTTAACGACGGACAACATATAACAACGGACCGAACCGTCGTCCGGTCCATTACTAAGGAGGATATGCAAGGTATGTAGGGGTAACCCATTTGATCCTTTCCGTATGTATCATGTATGTATGTATATCTATATAACAAAATACAAATAATTTTGAATTTTTCGCTCATCCTAATAAATCATCTGGGTCGTCCAAAGTTTGAGATAAATCCCACCGTCCATAGTGCCGAAGGTACGAGACTGTTGCTAGTATATATATAGAGAAAGGATCAAGAGCATTCCCCTTATCTAGCATTCCTCCTTAAATAACATTCATTTATTAAAACTACGTCGTTTTGAAGATTTTTAAAAGAGAGTGGTCCCACTTATTTTCCTTTTATTTGCAAAAATGCCACTCGCGACCTGTTTTTTAAAAGAAACTCCAAAATGACGGACCGAATAGTCGCCCGGTCCGTCACTAAAGAGAATATGCAAAAGGGTTACCCCTACCTACCTTACATATCCTCTTTAATGACGGACCAGGCGACAGTTCGTACCGTCGTTTTAGAGTTTTTTTTAAAAAACAAGTGGAGCCGCGAGTGACATTTTTGTAAATATAAGGAAAACAAGTGAAACCACTTTCTTTTTAAAATCTCCAAAAAGACGTAGTTTTAATAAAAGAATGATATTTAAGGAGTAATGTTAGATAAGGGGAATGATATTGAGTCATCCTTCCTCTATATATGTGTGTGTATATGGAGTTAACAAATCAGAAAGATTGAGAAAATACCATCTGATCTGATTTGATTCGATAAGGCATGTAAAGGTCTCAATATTAAAAGTTACAAAAACTGAAGAATAGTGTGCTCCAAATACTACTTTCAGGAATGTATTCACAATAACAGGTTTCAGTAAGAATTCCATATACATTTTCCTTTGTTGGGACACACCAAGTGGGTTGAAGTTGCACATGATCTGATCATACATCTAACAAAAACAAGTATTTTGTGCATACCTCTAAGAATACATAATGTACAAAGCAAGATTCACAGAACTTTAATGACCAACAACAAAATTATCCAAATGACTCTTATTTAAGGTGTACTACAACAAAATTGGGTTTCTTCCCATTTTTTTGACCGTCCCCAAAATGCCCAAAATGTCAAGTGACAACACTGCAGGTGATTTTTAGTCCAAAAGCTCCATTGCTGGAAAAAACAGGTAGTTTTTCATGGAGGTCGATGCCTGATCAGAGAAGAAAATAAGAATGCTGTTCTGATATTCTGGACATTCCAGCCAACTGCAAGCAGAATTCTCTCTTTGTTAAAACTCTTTCATATATAAGATACACTTGAACTTAGCTAGGAATATGAAGGGAAATCCAGTTTATTTGAAAAAGGAGGGGCGATGAAACAGAGCTCGCAATATGCCAAGAATTTCCTTGATCAATTTGATAAATCGGTAAGGGAAACTAGCAGTTATAAATGCACAATCTGTAGAGAATATCTGACAAGTTGGAAGCCAATCTAGCAGGTAGCGCTTGTGGCGCTTGCAGCTTAAGAGATACTGGAAGTTTTGACATGGACAAAACGTCCCAGTGAAAATTTCGTACAATACTACAACAGTCCATATAGAGTAATAAAAACCTTATCGGTAGCAAAGATCTAATAACCCTTCAACAATAGTAGCCTAAAGAAATGGTGAGTATTAATATTGTAGTCTTGAGAAAATTCAAGTATAAAATCTTTAACTCAAAATTCTCATTTTCATAATGAAAATATTCACCAAGCTATCAAACAAAATCATCAAATTTATGTCTGTTATGATATCATATCAAAAGCAAGAGTTACTCTTTTGATATTTGCCATAATCGTCATCAACATCCTCATCATCATTAGGAAGCAAATCATCATATTCAAATCATCTCCTCTCCAAATCTCGACATAAACGATCGAATGCTCAATCAACATCCATTCACAATCACGGCTCTTCTCCAGCATCGAAGCATTACCCGCAATCACAAGCCATTAAGCATTACGTTACAAGATAAGAATCTGCCCCTGCACGTATGGAACCAGATCCTCCCACGAAGATCCCTCGAACTATATCTTGACTGCACTCAACTGCTATCAACATTTCTCCGCCTGCTTTGGAACCTGTGATTGATCATTGAGCGTACACAAAATCATTTTAGCATGAAACCTATAACTCATTAGTTATGATTAAATATTTACAAACTCGTCATCTAAAGAAGAAGAAATAATGGATCTGCAAACTTTTCCAAGCTGATAGCATTCGAACCATTCCATCAATCAACTTCATTAGATGTAGAATGTATAGTCTTAATTGTTAAACTTAAATTTATAGTTAACTTACTAGGATTTTTGTCTTTTCGTTGCCTATGCGCCATGTCTTTGAAAATTCACGAGAAGATTAATGTGAACATAGCTAAGTAAGCTTCTTGTGCACCAAAACTTGGTAGGAACCATTTTTGAATCATTGAAGTTTTTGTTTTCTTCTTGCTGATGTCAAAATACTTAAGCAAAATGAAACCGCTCATTTGGCATAAAAATATTTGATACTTTCTTTATCTATTTTGTTGTTGAACATCTTTGATCTTTTTCTTTACATATTCCATCGCAACTTAAGAATCTTACAGGCAGCAGCTCGCTCCGGATCCGATCCTCGAAAGGTCAGGAGGCTCTGCTCTTCTCGTTGTAGCCAAAAAATAGAATTATGCTTATATCATACACTTGTTTCCTTCTCTTGTGCTTGGAAGATTTCCAGTCGAATGAAAGTGTCTCTGGCATCCTGTGAGCTTTGGCGTCGAAAGTGATGGTCAGCTGTGCGACTCCAAGTCTAACTTTTGTTGTTCTCATCTCCTCGCCAAGAAGGCACCAATAGAATCCGGTTACTACCACGAAAATTTAGGGTAGCCATGTATTCCACCAAATCAACGATGACATTGTCTGTAACAGAAGTGTAAAAATCTGTTAAAGATACAACCACTGCAGCCTCAAAGAACAGTAATCATTACTACTACGCATAACAATACTAGTAAGTAATCCAAAACTTCAGTGCATTAACTAAGTCAAGCAGCGTGAGTCAATCAATTATCTAGGAAGACAATTTCTTGAAATCTGCCAGTGAAAGAGAATCTATTCTATTAAGAAGAACCCAAATTACCTTTGCTAATAATCTTTAATGTCTACCGTGCAACTTCGCTCAAGGTAAAAGACAAAACTTGAGCACTGAGTTTCCCATTACTATGATGTTACCAAGAAAATAGTTCTTATCTAACCTTTTAATCTAAAACATAAGTTTATATATTATACTCAAAATAAACTTTTATATTGGGAGTCCGAGAAGGGAAGGGCACTTCAGATGGAATATGAGTTTTAATTTCTCTCACAATAACCGACCAAATGAATACTTGTAAGGGCCTATCTTATCTAAGATGCAGAGAAACGTGCAAGGTAAATCAGTCAATGCTATTATCCAAGTTAGATAAAGAGAGAATTTTGAGTCGTACAAGAATGTAGGCAAGATGAAAAGAGCTATAGTATCAAATAGCCACCCGTGAAACCGCTGACCGTTGACAAGGAAGGCTGTTGCAATGTGCATTATGGCTGTGGCGCCAAAGCAAACTTGACAGAGAAGCAACAATGGCAAAATTAAGCTTCCAAATGTGTTTGGTATGTGAACCATGCTTGTAAATTCTCTTCTATATCAACAATCACCTATTCCAGTCTAGATTACAGATGTATATTTTTTCATAAAGGTATTCAATAATTGACATGGATTCGCTAAGTTACTTGATTACACTTTCACTTTACTCATTAGTATAATTAAGAAGGTCGTATTAACAATAAGTGAAAATGGTCAACAAATGAATCTCCAGATTAATTTCGCAGGTTGTATTTTACGATAATAGTGTTTACACAGTATTTCTCAGGTACCAGTCAAGTACATAAACAGTAACACAGAAAATGATAAATCAACTAGCATAAAAGGCTTAAATGTACAACAATGAACAAGGGATCCGGTTAGCATGAAGTTATTTTTTTGGTAAGTTGGTCAATTGACCAATAGAATACCGACACACATACAACCCCGCCTGCGTGTCAGTATTCTATTTGTCAATTGACCAACTTACCTCAAAATAAACTTTATACTAACCACTTCCATGAAGAAGACATCAACATTGAAAGAAGAGGCTTACCTCCAAATAACTGTATTGCTCTATGCAATGATAGACAACGTGATCAGTATACAATGTGCAAAAGAATTCTTCATGAACCCAAATTCCACAACATCACGAATCATCAAAAAGTAATCAACCATAATACAACAACATATTCTTCTGCGGTCACAGAACTGAAACTGAACCTGAAAAATTGGAACTTTGCCATACCTCTATGCCCTCAACATTCTCTCTACAAACAAAAAGCCTATTTCCACCACCTTCAATTTTTGTTATAATTCCTCTCCCTGAATCCTCGACTTTATCCACATAATTCCTCCTATACGACTCTTCTTCACATACATTACTTTCTCTCTCATCCTCCACCCTAGACCACACCTCCAATTCACCCTCTCTCCCTACAAAAACTTGCTTCCTGTAACAATTTATTACACTGCTTCCCCCTCCACCAATATTCCTCATACTGGGATTTTTATCTTTCAGATATAACCACGGATCATCGCTCAATTTTCGCATATCAGCCATTGCCAAATCTCCAGATTGGGAACAGACCTTAAAAAGAGTAGAGCCATTATTGTCGACAGCCACATCAGCGAACCAATCCCCATACCTGCTGCTTCGTCCCGACCCTGGCTCATTGGTCTCCCAAACAACTTTCCCTGACCTAGTGTCCCATAACCGGATGTAACCGGAGCATCCGAACGCTCCGGACGTGATGGAGCTGCCGACGAGCAAGCTGAGCTCCTGCAGATATGTCAATTTTCCGGCAACCGTGGTCTTTGATGAATTACCATTTTGACGGCCTATTTCCGACGCAACTTTGAGCGTTGATTTGTCTATTAAGAGGACACAATTCTCCCTATGGTGACAATCGAATGATGCAAATACTGAGTCGACGGAGTCCGCAATGGCGCTGACTCGTGCCTTATAGATTCGTGGATCAGACGGGTCCGTCCACTCAGCTGAACCGACTCGACGACCATTTGCGAAGTTGTAGAACTGGAGTCCGGAGTCTATGTCTGAACCAACGGCGGCGATTTCCGGCAGAATACAGCGGATCGAGGTAATGTAATCGAGGTGAGTCCGTACGGTTCCGGCATGCGCCAAGTTCCAATCATAGACAGATATCTGACCACCGTGCGCGACCCACACCGATGCGGCGTCGTCGTCGGTGGCGCTGAAGGCCGAAACCATGCCGTCGGAGGCTGGTCTAATAGTAGAAACGACCGAGGCATCAATTCCACTGAGTTGACTCGGCAACATCGCGGACTTGAGCTGGGACTCGATACCATAGTATGAAGCTTCATCGGAGAGCTCTAGGTTGGTGAATCGCCGGTACGTGGAGGGGAGACGGTTGGAGCGGAGGAGAGAGAGTAGGACGGAGAAAATCTCCGGGTCCCGGTCTATGAATACCGGATTGGAATCGTGGATCGGGCGGTTCGAGAGGGCAGCGAGAAGTGAGTCGGGGCCGCCGGAGCGGAGAGTGGAGACGGTGGTTTCGAAGAGTTTGCCGCCGACGTTGAGCTTAATACGGTCACTAGTCTGAGATCCAAGGGCGAAATTGGCATTTCGTCCCTCCATGTACGGATGAATGAGCAACGGGTCAGGACTGAGATGAGATGGGTAAAATATCCAGGAATTCAGCCAAGGGATGAGGAAATGGCGATGTTCCAGTATATAGTTGTTGAAATTACTGAAATACCCTCTTAAATGGTTCTTGTTTTTAATTTCTCCCCCACTCCCCTCTATTTAGATGTATCCTAGGAGGAGTAGATATTGGAATTATAAATTGTCATACGCTAGGGATTTTCTTTCTTTCTTTTATTTAGTTAGTTTTCCTTCACTATTCCAAAGTCCTATATTTTGTTCTAACTAATACATAAATAAAGAATAAATCTATAAATACTTACATCCATTTATTTACTCTATGCTTCTCCCATCTCCACACTCGCTTTGACAAAATAAAATTTGTATTTTTTTTATATAAAAAAATCTTTATCAAAACTTTAATTGTAAACTGTTTTTTTTTCTCCAACATTTTCTATCTAAATTTAAGTTATCTACTAAATTATACATGATGTTATCTGACATTATCGTTCTTTTATGTAAAATATGTTTATTATTTACGTGAGGTTTATTTCTTTCTCTTCATTCTCGATATTATAATAGTAAAGATATATTTAATTATAAGTGAGAAGGTTTGATTAAAAGGCCCAGTTGAAGTACCAGCAAAATGATTATATTGTATATTCTAAAAACGGGACTTCAATTAAAAAAGAGATTATCTACAAAATGATGTAATTTAAATTTACTAAATTGTAGCTATGTAAATATGTGTTGAATTGTATTTCATTGTGACAACATATTAAAATTGTCACTCACAAACTATCTAATGACAAGATTAGTTTTTGATAGCCTTCTTACTCTAAAATACTATTTTATGAAAGGATCAACAAGTGTGAGGCCTGAATTAAGGTATATTAATATAGGATCAACAAGGGTCCATCCATTGCAATTGTTGCTTTCGTTTTGGTAAACTTTGCTTTCACATAACTCATTCCAGGTCACACACAACAACATATCATATAGTAGTTCAATTCATATTTAGTTAGTCCGAAACTGACTTCTCACGAACTACATTAATAATAAGTAATAACCAGCTAATTAAGTTAAATTAAATTTTGTATATATAATAAACGCAAAGAGAAACATTTATGAATTGAAGTTGCACTTATTTGTCTAATCAAATCACAACCATAATTCAGAAACATATATATTATAAAAAATAATAATCAATATTAAATAATTATATATGATCCCCACTTTAATTCTCCTTGTTTGTTTGAACACGGCCGTCAGTCCCGGCCATCATGGCGTACTTGTCCTTCCTAGTCAAATTAGTGCACTCAAATCCTAATGCCCCGGCCAAAACCATCTGAATATAATTCGCAACTTGAAACGAAGATTTCCCCCCCTTTACAGTGAGCTCCGGCGGCAATTGATTCAAGAATGTAATCTCATACGTCGGCCTCGGATTCATAAACGCAAAATACGGATCCAAGAATTTGAAACCCCTAGTAGTTGTCCCATAAAACACACTTTGCTTAGTATTAATCGCGACGGGAACAATTCTATCGGTTAATTCAGCAAAGAGTGCACTAAACCTTAGTAAAAACGGCTCCCTACCAGTTGTCCCTTCGGGGCATATCACCAAATCACCTTCCTCCAGTAATT
Organism: Panax quinquefolius; assembly: GCA_020205615.1. Classification (NCBI taxonomy): domain Eukaryota; kingdom Viridiplantae; phylum Streptophyta; class Magnoliopsida; order Apiales; family Araliaceae; genus Panax; species Panax quinquefolius. The sequence goes on from CM035167.1 coordinate 145,991,266, forward strand.
TTTTGATATTCGCGGCGTCTTTTTCTCTTTCTCTTGACAATGCAACCGCTTTAATTGGAGAAATCATTTCGGAAAATTTACTTATGCTGTAAGTGACGCAACTAATTTTTCGGCCCAGCGCAACGGCTGTGACAACGGGGTCCAAGACGGTCCGATGGTTACAAACGAAAAGGACACCGCTTTGGCCTTCTTTTGGTGGGGGAGGAGGGGTGCCTCTCACAATTAGGTTAATTCCGAGGATTTTATAGTTGTATCGGACTATTTTTTCCGGTAACCGAATGTTGAGATAAACCCGAAGGATGGACAGAATTATGCCTATTGGCATCCACAGGAAGGTCAAAAGTGCAACCATTGGGGTAGGTCGTTGAACTAAGCGGCCTTCGTGGAATATTACAGGACTTAGAAGCTTGTTTCTTGCTAGCGGATGATCGATGATATGTGTTCTTGGCACCATGTATGCTTCCTGCAGTTACAAAATTATTATTGGAGTTATAATTAATTTTCGACAAAATCACTTACGTTACTTTTTAAATATTATTTCTATATACATTAATTACACAAAAAACATACAAAATGAGTTTAATTTAAAAAGTAGGAACCCGACCCGTGTACTATTTTTTGTATGCCTAGCTATTATTAATGCACATGAAATCCTAGGCTCAAATTGTATGAATAAGTGGTTGGACATGAAAGATACATGGGTTGACTTGTAGTACGTATATATTTTGGATTTTGTCCTCACCAATTGAAGGTGAATTTTGTTTTTACTCAAAAAGTCACCTATTGAGTTTACTCAAATTTTCAAGTAACTAATGATCTAACAAGCAATGGCTTAAATTAAAGTAAAAGGATCATGAGAAATTAAAGCATTATATATACAACATAAAAAGTTCTCACCAACCCTACCAAAAAATGCAACGAATAAAGATGATATATAAAAGCAGTTTTAATTGTCCTATCTACATGCAGCTAGCTAGCAAAGTACAGCTTGCTTGCTTAAAATCCATGCATGTACAAAAATGTCAGGCAGGGCAGTAAAGGATCTCAACAACCCGGCCGGCCCATCCAAAAACTACTGTCCTAAAATTATGATATTAATTTTCTCAGTTAATTAATTATATAAATACGATACGAAGAATTACGAAAATTAAGTTGGTCTCTTGTTTTATATATTAATTAGACTATGAATTCGTAAGAGCATGCAAGAGTTAAGCTTTATAATATATATATTAAATGAATGTTTATAAAACTGAATTAATATATTAACCTTGCAGATTGACATGAAGTCACGGTCAGTGTCTCCATCTCCAAGGCCTAAATCCGGTAAATTAGTGCCAAATTCCTCTACAATCGCACCCTTTTTACGTTCACCAACAAGGACACCAGCTGGTTCCTTAACAAATCCAGTAGCTCTTCCAGATTTAGAAACTTCCAATTCTGTCCCTAGAACCTTATCTGCCCCTAGGAAGTTCTTCACAAAATGCTCCACCATAATCCTAGGGCTAGCGGTAATTATATACCTCTTTCCAAAAGAATTGAAAACCCTCCAAGTCTCCGGGTGAACATCCTCGGCATAAAACTTTGGCAATACGGAGCGCGAAACGAGCTCAATGTCTTGTAATTTCAGGCCCGAAAAGGTGATGAAAATGAAAGCTTTTATAGCGAAAGGCTGAGATACGAACATATGGAGAAAGGGAGCCGATAGTAAAAGGAGTAATGCTCGAAAAATGCTACCGGCTTCTAGAGCCAATAGCATATAGTAGGGGAAAGCGCTGGGAGACACAAGAAGCGTGCCCTCGAGATTTGATGCCACAGCTTGATCATCTGATCTTTCCCCCTTGTTACATTTTGTTATAGGCTCAAAATGTCTAGGAGCACCCATATTGAGAGATCAGATCTAGAGAGAGATAATTTTGAGGGTGTTCTAATTTGGTGTACGTAGAATGTGTTTGTGTTATGGAAAGGGGATGAGGTAGGAGGGAGGGTTTAAAAAGAGAGGGAGAAATTAATTAAGATGGGGGCCGGCATGCATGTTGTTATTGTTGTTTGGTTTGGTGTAAGCATGAAAATGTGATATGGTTGGGAGGGAATTAGTATAGAGTATATATTAGCAATAATAATGATATCATGTAACGTTTCTTTGTGATTAAATTAGGGCAGTTGTGAAGAGGAGGGTTTTGAGTGGTTGGAAAATCTATACCAATCGCCTACAATAACATTCAATTAGCCTACTTTGTTAGCTTTTAGATATGCCGGCCTTACCGCTCGCTCGCTCACTTTTATGCATCAGCTTCTGATTCACTTACTTTGACTAATTGTATTACTTGTATATACATATACATATATATGGAGAATAAATATGTATATATATATATATATATGATATTAAGAAAAAACTATAAGAGAAATCCTTTATTTTTTCAAGTTGTTGAAGCTTATTAATTTTGAAGTCTGCTTATGTAAGGATACCTCTGACTAGTTTGGAAAATGAGAGTTGTGTTTGACTTTTATAAATTTTATGAGAATAACACATAAAATACTTTCTCCGTCTCAAATTAAATGCTTAATTTTGATTTTTTAAAGTCAAATTAATTATTTTTAAAACTAATTTTTGTACCATTTTTTTCAGAATTAATATAGGTGAAGAAATTATGAACAAAAGAAAGAATATACATTAATTTACTACTAAACCCGATTTTAAAAAAATATTTATATATTCTTAATTATTAATTCTAAAATTAATTAATTTAACTTAATAAAGTCAAAAACTAAGATTTAATTTGGGACGGGAGGAAGTAATAGTAATTCCATGGACAAAAGTCATATGGTCAAATTGACTATTTCCCAAATTAATAAATCTTATTATTTGTTAATATATATATATATATACACACAAAAAAGACTATAAACAACAAACAATTAATTACTAATATCAATATTTGTCTTTTTGAAATCTAAATTAAATATAGATATTTAATTATTAATTTAAAATTGCAAAAAAAGTCAATATGGAAGAATTTTATCAGGATGGAGGAGTACTGTTTTAGCAAATTATTCACTTGTGTAATTGAATATTGCATTCATATATGAATGTAATAAAATTTGGTCAAAATAGTTTAATTTTTATTACAAACTGAAACATGAGAAACCTCATATCAATGTAATAAACTATTAGTACTAGTTCTACACTCTATTGACTAATTTTGAGATGAAATTAAGAAAGATTAGATGGTCTAATTACATTCCGTTCACTCAATTGACTAACTTAATTTTTGGGTAAAAGAGTTTTTAAGTTAAGTAACTATCAGAGTTGGTTCTGGTTTTTTTAACGCTCAGGATAAATTTTTTCAAATGTGCCCTTTTATACAAATTAAATAAATAAATAAATAAATTATCAACTAATTAATTTTATTAAAATTATAAGAATTTACAAAAGATAAGGAAGAACACTTTGGAGCCTCGTTAAAACCTTGGTTGGGGAAAACCGAATGGAACAAATCCCTAAACGAATTAAGGAAAAAGAGTATCCCTGATTGTATATAAATATTATTTTAAAAAACGAAAACTACATATTTGAGTCTACAGGCTTCCTCCCGGATCTTCATAAGCATTTCTTGATTTGATAAAATCTTCTAATTTTCATCCTTCACAATTAATCGAAGCAAAGAATTAGCACACATACCTACAAAATAAAAATAGCAATGAAATTTGAACCACGAAACATCATTTAAAGAAGTTGCCCACATATTTATTGATTTGTTTTATATTATATTTTATAATTAATATGGTATTTCCGTACCCAGTACGTTTATTCTTTAGATTGAGTATATAAAGACTGATTGGATTGATTGATTTTCCTTTTCATTAACAGGTACATGTGGCAACTTCTTTTGTTTTATTTTTTATTTTTTTTATAAACATACGCTTATAAAATATTTTGGGCCCCTCCCAACTATAGGCCCCGGACTGTTGTTCTGGTTTCTCTTGGCGAAGGCCAACTCTGTTGGTTGGTAATTAACGTCCAAAAGTATATTATGTTGGACGATATTTTATACTAGCCGTTCAACATAAATATACATTTTTATACTAGTTATTTTCAATATAAAAAAATATCGAACGTTAACTATCAACTAATTGTGGTTATGGATCGGGACCTATATATATATATATATATATATATATATATATATATATATATATATGTGTGTGTGTGTGTGTGTGTGTGTGTGTGTGTGTGTGTCGCCTTATATATATTAGAAAAAAAGAATGTTATTTATTGTACAAAAAATAGTGAGATAATTAAAGTTATATTTAATACTTGGGGTAATATTGAAAATTAAGCAATTAACGTTTAATTAAAATTCTAAAACGCCTTATATTAAAAGACAAAAATAATTCTCTAAAACGTCTTATATTATATTAAGGGACAGACGGAGTAGAATTCTCTCATTTCACTAATTTTATTAATAGTAGTTTTGTTAGTTTATTAATTAGACATAATTTAGTTGATTGGCATATGTATATATATATATATATATATATACGGTGCGATCTTAAAATTTCACCTTTATTCATTCACATGAGTTTCACTCTCCTTTAGCAATCGGACCTAATGACGGTTCGGTTATACTGTCGTCGTTTATATACTTTTAGCGACGATATATATTTGTCAAAATCAAGCTAAAAGTATGTAGACAACTAGTTGTATGATCGAACCGTCACGTCCGTCATAAAAAGGAGGTGAGCTCATGTGAAATAATAAGGTGATTTTTTAAGATCCTGACTCTCTCTCTCTCTCTCTATATATATATATATATATATATATATATATATATATATATATATATATATATATGGGATCGATCAAATAAGAAGATCTTATCTTTACTTCACCAGTTACCTTTTAGGCGATGGTTTATATACAATGTCGTTTATACTTTTAGCTGACGCTTATATGTCATGTCTGTCATAAAAGTATAGATGACGGTTGTATGGATCAAAACCGTCGCTTAAAGCTTAAAGTGTGAAGACGAAATGAAGAAGATAATTAGATGACTGATCCTCGCTTCTATATATATATATATATATATGTGTGTGTGTGTGTGTGTGTGTGTGTTTGTGACGAAACAAATAATTAACTTAAAAGCAACCCAACAGAAAAGCAAGTCAAAATGGTACTAGTTCCGTTCCACAATAAGTGTTTTTTAATGTTTAATATTTTTTTTCAAAATAAGTGATGTGTTAGAACTCCAATACAATTTTTACAATATTTTCTCATATATGCCCTTATGCATTCAATGGTATTTATTGCATCTTACCATTACTACAATTAAATAACACGCATTAACTCTTCAACTTCAAAGAAAATATATTAAGAGTATTTTTGTCATTTTAACTTGTATATTGGTATGTGTGATTTAAGCTAAAAAAACACTTATTATAGAACGGAAGTAGTAGCAATAAAAATGAAATTTTGGGGGGAGAGGTTAGGAACTTGTGCTACGTCTCTATCTTTTAGTAGTACACAATTAAATGAAAAACAGCTGCTATTTGCCAAAGACTAACTACATCCACGCGAGATCCGGTTAATAACTTGATGTATTGGTTAATTAATCAATTTATCTTAAAATAAATTTGATACTAATCACTTCAATCCGCGCGTGGCTGGAAAATTGCTACTGCATATACTATATGCCTTATTCAATCAAATCAATTTCGTCCTGCTATTTTATCCCACACAAACAATCTTCTTAACTACGACTTCGTCCCACTCCATAATATATATATGATACTTAATTTCATTAAAATTCTAAGACCGTATTGTTGACGGATGAAATTTATTTCAAACTTTTGAATCATTCAGGATGATTTATCGAAATGCGATGGTAAATTCAAAATCATTTGTATTTTATTAGATAGATTTTAGATAATTTTATTTATTTTAAATTATTTGTGATTTTATATAATCTAAGATAATTAATTATAATTTTTTTAAATTTATCCCTCGTGGAAAAATATGACAGATATGATGAGAGAGAGAATACTATTTTGTTTCCTCTTTGCAATATTTGAATTTTCATGAAGTGACACAATTAATTCAATATTGTTTAATTATATCATAAAAATAAAAATTTACATGTCAAAATGCTCTGTTTAATTCACAAAAAGAGTTTAAATCGTCAATAAAAAATGTGTTTCAAGAAAAAAATCCCATTCTTTTGATGATAGTATAAAAATAACAATGCACTCAAATTTGTCTTCATATATAACTCATCATCACATCATTACAATTGAATTAAACATTCAATCAATTGAGTGGTAAATAAATATATTCAAATTAAGTTTGCAAAACTTTTCAACGAGATTCTTTTTTTATTATAACATATACTCCCTCCGTCAATTATAAAAGTCCGTATTACTTTTTTTTGGTAAATCCCATATTAAATGCCTATTTTTTTAATAACCAAATTTTTACATATTTTTCTATTATAAATGTAGATTAAATATCTCATACTTTTTTATTCTAATTCTCTCTCCATATTTAATGACATTATTATGGATAATTTTGTCATTTCATTCATCTTCTTAATATGCGTAAAAAGTCCACCAAAACTTTTATCTTGAGACGAAGGGAATAAATAATTTTATTTAAATTTAACAAAAAACCACAAATGTAACAATTTAATATGCTTTAGGAGGGCACATACAATAATATTTCACTCTTAATCTCACCTACTTAAGCGCTCTCTGGTCCTTCATCTTCTTAAAAACAAATTTTAATTTATTACAATAAATAAGCATTTATTTAATTTGCTAGTATCGTACCCCCGCATTTATATTGAATTGATAATGCAATAACACTAAACAACGATTCTCTCTACTGAAATTAAATTCACATTTTCTTTTATTTATACATAATGCACTTGTCATATCACTCGCTGTAAGTGTCAAGTCTGAAAGTGTTATGAGGGCACGAACCGCCTTTAGATTGAGAAGATTAGTCTGACTGCTATCGGAAAACTCCACATTATTAAAAAAAAAATAATAATAATGCTTGTCATTGTCATACTTATATATAAATCTTTTTATATACTTTCAAAAATCTTTTATATATATAAATCAAATAATAGGATTCACATATTATTTTATTTTTTCTCTTCTATTTGTGCACGATTATTTATAAATAAATTGTGTACACAAAAGCTACTCATGGCATAATTGAATTAGCTTAATAGTTAATACATCTATTTTTAATTGATATCTATTTGAGTTAAAAAATTGAAACTTGGTAAGAATATAATATTCATTTGTCCCGCAAAAGAAGTGTCATCAGTATTAGTAAATATATATATATATATATATATATAAATAATTCATAACAATTATTTATTATGAATAAAAAATAAACAAATAACATCATAATCATCTATTGTAATATAAACAAGGGCGGATATTAAAAAGAGAATAGCGCCGTCCGCTAATTGAAGTAGCGGACGTTGGAAACATAACTCTACATCCGCTAATTCAACTAGCGAATCTCTATCTAATATTACATCTCCCATATTACCGGACCTCTATCTAATATCAATATACGTCCGCTATCTAATATCAGATCTCCCATACTAAGCGACAGCCATACTAAGCGACAAGGCAATCTATATTACAGCAAGGCAATCCCATCCCATGACCCATATTACCAAAATATTTATCCCATATATTACAGCAAGGGAATCCCATCCCATATTGCCAAAATATTTATCCCATAAACATTACTTAGCAATAAAAACAGAGAATAGAAAAGAGAAAAAACAGAGAATAGAATTATTCACAATTAGTGAATTACTCACAATTTATTAGCATGATTTATTATTCCCTAAAAGTGACATAAGATGAATTATTCACAATTAGTGAATGATTTAGAACTTGTATTTCCAAATAATAATCGTAAATGCGGTGAAAAGAATATTACAAAAAATAATAATAATTCGAATATATATATATATATTTATATATCACAAACATAATTTTTCAGCCATAGAGTCTCATAATTACAAAGTAAAATAATACTCTCAATTTTGTCTATCATAGTTTATTATTATACAAATATTATTTAAGTTTTAACTAACAACTTAGCCCAAAAAAAATCATTCAATACACAATTGTGAATATACATTTAATCCTAAATAAAAATAAAATTTTACAAACGGGAGTAATTAATAAACCAATAAAAAAGGGAAACACGCCTCTCAGGCTCTATATGAGTAACTAGTTGTGTCTCGTGCCTCCAACACTATATGAACGATGAGATTTATCAGTTGTATTTTGTTAGATATACTACTCCGTCCCATGATAAAAATCCTTATTACTCCCTCCGTCCCAGGATAAAAGTCCTGGTGGACTTTTCACGCATATTAAAAAGAGGAATAAAATGATAAAATAGTCCATAATAATGTCATTAAATATGGAGAGAGAGTTAGAATAAGAAAATTATGAGATATTTAATGCTATGGGCATAATAGGAAAAAATGTGTAAAAGTTTGGTTATTAAAAGAAAGTGGACATTTAACATGGGACAACCCAAAATAGTAATAAGGACTTTTATCCTGGGATGGGACGGAGGGAGTACTATTTTAGATAGTCCCATATTAAATGTCCACTTTCCTTTAATAGCCAAACTTGTACACATTTTTTCCTATTATACCCGTAACATTAAATATCTCATATTTTTCTTATTCTAATTCTCTATCCATATTTAATAAGTATGGAGAGATAATGTGACGCCCCCAAAATTAGGTATACGTCACCCATCTTGGGTCGCCACTTACATGGTACATAAATTCAAATACAAACTTAATTATACATCTGTCGTGTAACATACGACAATACATAAACTGAGAGTTCTAATAGAATATTGTCATTTAGACAATATCCATACTCAAGGAGTCCTCATTACAATTATTATCACACTATTTCACGTAATAGTGAGGACTACTAATGCTATCCTCCGACCATTACTCCGCTCCCCGACTTCGTCTCAAATTGCTATGTTTCTCATTTCAAAGAGAAACGGTGAAAGAAAGGGGTGAGCTCAACTAGCCCAAGAAGAAATATTATGACTAAGATAATGCGTAATAAATTATCATTAGCCTTCAATAAAGTTAAACCGATAAAATACAATAGACAACCAGCTTAAATGCAGCTGAATATGCAATCCATTAAAAGAGTCAAGAGAAAATAAAAGTCTACTATCTTTTAGGTTTTGAAAGGTTTTCATAAATTTTTATCACTAAGACTCGCTTTAATGAATAAACCACAATATCTATTCATCCTCGTACCTACCAAGGATTTTCATCAAATTATCAATGGTCATGACTATACCGAATCACCCCGATCATAATCATACCAAAACTATCCATCATCGCATTACAGTGCAATCGAGGACTTTTATCACATCATTTATAACAAGCCATGATTATACCGAATGATCCTCGGTCATAATCATACTAAGTCCATCTACGCACGTAAGCCAAAGATGACATATTATAACATGAGGATGATGACAATGACATAATAATTCAATAAAACAAGTTCAAGAATTATTTTATCCGAGAATTAAGAACGCCCAAATTGTCAACAAGATATTTGTTTTGTAGAGTAAAATTCAAGAATGATCGTAAAAATATTTCCATGAAAAGATATCGGATGAAACGCAAATATCAAGGATATTCTACTAATTTCATGGAGTATAGAAGTCAAAGTTTTAACCAACCGGTATAATAAAGAATGGAATAACAAAGGAAATCACCACGCGCGCGGTGATCAGATGTATTGTGTTATTCCAATGTAATAATAATAATCGGAACCAGTCGTGAAATTCACAATCGACAGTGATGATCCAATGTAATAATAAATGTTTAATAATAATAAACAATGGAACCAGTCCTATTTAAAACACACGCATGTGATATATTCCAAATGTAATAATAAATGCGAATAATAAACAATGGAACCAGTCCTGTAAAACACACGCATGTGATATTCCAATGTAATAATAAAGAATGGAATAATGTAAGAAGATCACCAAGTATAGGGGAGTCCGCAGATACAAAGTTATTCCAATGTAATAAATAAGAATGGAATAATATAAGATTTCACCAAGTATAGGGTACGCCACAGTACAAAGTTATGTATAGGGTATGCCACTTTTACAAAGTTATTCCAATGTAATAATAATGAATGGAATAATGTAAGTTCTCTTCATGAATAAGAAAGAATAACACCCTTTACTTTACATACAACAAATAATACCCTTACCTTAGAAGAACTCAATATCGGCAAAGTGAAGTAGCGAATACTTTTCTTCTTTCTCTCTATAGTTTCTCTCTCTAGTTTCAAAGAATTCGTAAGAAAATAATGAAGGAATGAGCTTTCATTTATAGGAAAATAGAATGCATAGTAATTAATCCATGAATCTATCCAGATTGATTTACTTTAATCTGACGGTCCATATTTAAAGCAAAATCTTTTAAATAAAATATAATATATTCTATTTATATAAAAACATTTAACTATGCAAATACTTATGCAACACTATATCTAAAACATTATCTGACACTATGCATAATAAAATATAATATATTTTATTTATAGAATAACTTTAATAAAATATTATGTTTTATATAAAAGATGTTTACATTTTATTACGTTAATAATCTGAATAAAACAAAAGCGTCATTATCGCTATAATAATTCATATTATTATTAATCGATAATGGAATCAAACCGGTGACTTCTCGTATAAACATCAATAATCAATACATGGTGTCTCTTACTGCGAACCACACGTATTCTTTACTTTTCTTACCGAATAGTTCAATTCATCATCGGTAAAACTTCCGCCGTTATTTCAATAAAATATTTTTTATCGTTTTCTCGATCGAAATAATTACATTGTGAAGTCCCGATGATTGAGTAGTTAATAAATATTCCTAAATATTCACATTAACCCGATAGAATATAATATAACCACTTTGCATACTTTGCAAAATTTATAAATTTACCCACAACTATAATATATCTTAAATTCACAATAATATTAAAAAATTATTTTTTTAAATCTTAAATTAAGAATATTAAAATATTATTTGATAAGAAAAGGATTTATATCTTTATTGATAAAATATTAAATTCAAGTGGTTATATATATATCTTCATCTTTGTCTCATATGGAATTTTATCTGCCCTAAGAGGAATATTCGCGTAACTACCAATCAATTTAAGATAATATTATATAATTCATAGTATTTATAGGTGAGAAAACGACATATTATATATTTTATTGAAATAATCTGGTAAAATATTAAATTGTTATCATGAACTAAGATGTATCATTTAGTAGAAGCGAAAAATATTTTATTAGATAAAGAATTTTACGCATGAACTACGCAAAAAATAATAAGATTTATTATTTATTTATGCATGGTAAGTCACTCAATTTTTCCATTATCACGATTAATAATATGAATTATTATAATGATAATGACGCTTTTGTTTTATTCAGATTATTAACGTAATAAAATGTAAACATCTTTTTATATAAAATAGAATACTTTATTAAAGTTATTCTATAAATGTAATATATTATATTTTATTACGATAGTGTTGCATAAAGTTTTGTAAGACCTCAAATTTTTTAAATAAAAAGAATTTCCTTTATTTATTATTTTGAAATAGTAAGGGTTGATTTGATTAATGTGGATAAGAAGGGTTAAATACGCAAATATTTTAAAATAAGCAAGTGGTTATAAAATATTCATTTTGTCAGGGAATATTCGTTTGGTCGTGGAATATTCGTGCATCGCTTCGGAATATTCGTATTTACGCCAAGCAGCCCATGTGTGGGCCCCATAACGGAAAGCGATTGGATGAGGAAAACGACAAAGTTTGGGTGGTTATAAATAACGGCGTAGTTATTACCGATTAAGACTTGTTGAATACCCGGGGTTAAAATACGATGAATCTGGCGTGGTTGCATTAAAGAAGACACCAGTATTGCAAGATTGTTGAATTATTGATCCTTACGTAAGAAGGCACTACTCAATAATTATTACGGTAGTTATTGCTCAATAGTTTATTTTATTGATTCAATAATTGCTTGCGATGGTATTTTATATTATCATTGCTTCAATAATTGTCATCGCACAAGATTTCCCATTATCGATCAATAATTCATATTATTTGAATAATATTATTAGATAACATTATTGGCAATGTCTAGAAAGTTCTGCATCTAAGGAGAGGTTTGGTCACCTAATTGCGGCGCCAAGTAGAGAGATCCTTATTGAAAGCCCCTCTTCCTTAACAAACTGGTTGTCATAAATGTGATTCTCGTAATATTATTTGTGAATAATTAATTATTGATTCATATGATAAGGAAATATTTATTTTATATGAATATAAATGATGGATTTATTTATGTGGTTATTCATGAAGGAATTAATGTTGAGGTGTTTTATCGGTATTTTATCTGGATTGAGGTATTAAAAATCAAATCGTGGGTTTTTGAGATATATTATGGGGTTATAATTTTTAATCCGACCGTTGGATTGTGGTAATTTTTGGGTATGTTATACATACATAAGTTGAGTATATGTCCACAAATTTTGAACCGTTAAAAATGAACGAATGATTTGTTGTGAATTTTAAGAGGTGTCGGATTCTAAATTAGGTTTATAATTGATTTTGGTGGAAAATTCTAGAATTGAGTGGGCCCCACTTGTGGTTGGTGAAAAATGTGCTGAATTTTATTTCAAATGTGGTGGGTGGCAATAGTAGCGAGTAAAAGCCATCAAAGTTGCAGTTAAGTCCGCTTGGTACGGCTAACATTTTCCTATAAATAGAGGGCTAAGTTAGAATTGAAAATTACACCGTAAACAAGTTTTCTCTTCTCTCTATATTATTGAGCGTATTTTGTGAGTATTTAGATACTTTGAGAGTTGTTTGCTCAAAGATAAGTTTCATTCAAAGATCACTTCCGACCTTTCCTTCCGGCAATCGATTCTTTGAGGTAAGGGATGTTATTTTCTTCTCGATGATATTATTTCTTCAATATCATTATCTTTGAAATATTAGTTGGAACTTTTTATCAAATTTGGAACTTTTTCATGCTCTGGGTTACTATTCATGAGTTACTATTCACGAAGTTACTATTCATGAGTTACTATTCACGAGTTACTATTCACGAGTACTATTCATGAAGCGTGAAAATGTTTTTTGTGGAATTTCTATCTTTTGGTGTCTGAGTTACTATTCACGATACTGACATTATTCACGATACTGACCTTATTCACGAATCATTTGACTATTCACCTAAAAATGAAAATTTTTCTTTTCGCCTAAAATATCTATTCGGGATACTAGCTTTGATTGTATCCATGTTTTGATCATTCTCAATTTTACTTCACTATGATTATTTATGAAGTATTTTTGAACTTCGGATTGTTTAAAGTACGAATCCATAATATTTGTCATTTTGTTTCACCGGATTCGTTCTTTAAAAATATTTTCATCATCCTCGGTCTTAAATGATGATATTATTGAATATCTTTGGCCTCGTAGTGCAAAGATGAATGATTTCTGAAGAATATCTTTGGCCTCGTAGTGCAAAGATGAAAGCGGTGTTTAAATGAATACGACCGATCGATGAATATCTTTGGCTCAGTAGTGCAAAGATGAGCGGTGTTTTAAATGAACATAACCGATCGATGAATATCTTTGGCCCAGTAAGGCAAAGATGAAAGCAGTGTTTAAATGAACATGACCGATCGATGAATATCTTTGGCCAGAAGGTGCAAAAGATGAGCGCAGTGTTTAAATGAACACGACCGATCGATGAATATCTTTGGCTCAGAGTGCAAAGATGAACAGTGTTTAAATGAACACGACCGATCGATGAATATCTTTTGGCCTTTAGTGCAAAGATGAACAGTGTTGAGATGAACATGACCGATTGATGAATATCTTTGGCTGTAGGTGCAAAGATGAATATTTGATTTGAGATGAATATCGATTGATGTTACAGGGATAAAATATTGATGATGGATCGTTAAATTCATAGATTATAGTAGATTTCATTCTCTACGTAACTCTTCTATGAATTATTATTTCACTGCTGCGAATATTGATCCGAAACTTGTTGTCATTGTATTCTATCGATTTTTCCCTTGGAGACTAACGATAATTTGTTGTATATTATCTTAGTCATAACATTCTTTACCGGGCTAGTTGAGCTCACCCTTTTCTTTGTTGTTCCATTTTTCTTCTCGTGAGGCGAGAATGTAGCGAGTACTAGTTGGGGTATGGAATGAAGGTTCTAGAGAGAGTTGTTTAGTAGTCCTCACCATTTTTTTAAAAATAATGTATCAATAAATGTGATGAGGATTTATTTGAGTATAGATATTGTCTGTAAGATAATATTTATATTTAAACTCATTAGATATATATCGTCAGATTTCACACGACATTTGTATTATTGAAGTTGTAGTTTGCTTCGCATACCGTGTATATGGCGACTCGTAATGGGTTGGATGGAATGGACCTATTTTGGGGTCGCTCACGCTTTTGCATAAGTATTGCATAGTGTTTGCATAGTAAAATGTTTTTATATAAATAGAATATATTATATTTTATTTAAAAGATTTTTCTTTAAATATGGACCGCCGATTAAAGTAAATCAATCTGACCGTTCATGGATTAGTTACTTATGCATTCCATTTTCCTATAAATAGAAGCTCATTCCTTCATTATTTTCTTACGAATTCATTGAAACTCTGAGAGAGAAATTATAGAGAGAAGCTTATAGAGAAAAATTATAGAAAGAAGAAGAGTATTCTCGCTACTTCACTATTTCTATATTCAGCCTTTTTACTGTAAGGGGTGTTATTCTTTCTTCTTGAAGAGAACTTCATTATTCCATTCATTATCATTCCATTGAATAACTCGTAAAAGTGGCATACCCTATACATAACCTCAGATACGCTGATACCCTATACTTGGTGAAATCCTTATGTTATTCCATTGCTTATTATTCTCGCTGAATAACTCAGATACGCTTTACCCTATATACTTGGTGACATTCTTCTATTATTCTCATTGGAACATCCTCATGCGTGTGTTTTACACCGGACCGGGTTCCGCTTTTTATTATTCTGTTGGAACATCCTGTCTCATGTGTTTTACACCGGACCGGGTTCCATCTTTATCATTCTGCTTGAATATCCTATCGCGTGTTTTACACCGGATCCGTTCCATCTTTATTATTCGCTTGAACATCCTCGCTTGCGTGTGAATTTCACCGACTGGTTCCGTTATTGTTATTCATTGGAATAACTCGCTCATGTGAAGTACCGCATGCACGGTGATTTCTTTTGTTATTCCATTCTTTATTATACCCAAATTGGTTAAAACTTTGACTTCTATACTCCATGAAATTAGTAGAATATCCTTGATATTTGCGTTTCATCCAAAGATCTTTTCATGGAAATATTCTTCCGATCATTCTTGAATTTTACTCTACGTAAACAAAGATCATGTTGACAATTTGACGTTAATAATTCATGGATTAAATAATTCTTGAACTTGTTTTATTGAATTATTATGTCATTGTCATCATCCTCATGATATATTATGTTATCTTTGGCTTACGTGCATAGATGAACTTAGTATGATTATGACCGAGGATCATTCTAAGTATAATCATGGCTTGTTATAAATGATGTGATAAAAGTCCTTAGTAGCTGTAATGCAATGATGGATAGTTTTTGGTATGATTATGACCGGGGTGATTCTATAGTCAAGCGACCATTGATAATTTGATGAAAATCCTTGGCCGTGGTACGAGGATGATTAGATGTGGTGGTTTATTTATTAAGTCGAGTCTCAAATGATAAAAATTGATGAAAACCTTTTAAAACCTAAAAGATAGTAGATTTTATTCTCTACTTGACTCTTTTAATGGATTGCATATTCATTGCTTGAGCTAAACCGGTTTATCTATTGTATTTTATCGGTTTAACACTCATTGAAGGCTAATGATAATTTATTCGCATTATCTTAGTCATAATATTTCTTCTTCGGGCTAGTTGAGCTCACCTTTTCTTTTTACTTTATTCTCTTCAGAAATGAGAACATAGCCGGGACGAGCCGGGGAACGGAGTAATGGTCCGGAGGATAGCATTAGTAGTCCTCACTATTCGTACGTAAAATAGTGTGATAATAGTTGTAATAAGGACTCCTTTTGAGTTTGTATAATATCTAGTAGACAATATTTGTATTCAAACTCACGCTTTATGTCGTATTGTACCTACGATGCTTAGGTTAAGAAGTTGTATTTGAATTTATGTACCATGTAAGTGGCGACCCAAGATGGGTGACGATACCTAATTTTGGGGCGCCACACTACAAAAGCCAAAGATATACAACCGTAAAACCAATAATGCTGCTAAGACGCAATTAATAAGATCACGACCACGAATTATCCATGCACCATCGCCAAGGATATTCGTGTTTTCAATTACTGGTCATGATCATACCGAATAATCCGTGGTCATAATCATACCAAGTCTATCAATGCACTACTACCAAAGATGACTTTTACCACATCCATGAATTAATATTTCATTCACGAGACTCACTTTCAATAATTAATCCATATCATCGAATCATCCCCGCACTACAAGCCAAGGATATTCATTAAGATCACGCGACCACGAATTATCCATGCACTACTACCAAAGATAATCGTGTATTCATTAAGATCACGCACCACAAATTATCCATGCACTACTACCAAAGATAATCGTGTGTATTCATTAGTATCACGACCACAAATTATCCATGCACTACTACTAAAGATAATTGTGACGCCCCAAAATAGGTATACATCACCAATTCGAAAGTTGTCAATACATGGTACGTAAACAACTACAACTTTATTATTACAACAAGAAACTGTGAGTTTGAATACAAATATTATCTTCTGACAATATCTATACTCAAATAAATTCTCATCACATTTATTGATACATTATTTTACAAAATGGTGAGGACTACTAAACAATCCTTTCTAAAACCTTCATTCCATACCCCGACTGTCGTCTTTCGCTATATTCTCGCCTCTTGAGAAGAAAAATGAAACAAAAGGAAAAGGGTGAGCTCAACTAGCCCAAGAGAGAATATTATGACTAAGATAATATACAACAAATTACCGTTAGTCTTCAACAGAAAAAATCTAATAGAATACAATAGACAACAAATTTTAAATCAATATTCGCAATGAAATAATAATTCATTAAGAAGAGTTAACTAGAGAATGCAAACTACTATCTTCTATGTATGAATTTAAAAGTTCATCGCTCATCTTTTATCCTCGTAACATCAATCAATATACATCCGAATCAAATATTCATCTTTGCACTACGTGCCAAAGATATTCATCACTTAATCATGTTCATCTAAACACTGCTCATCTTTGCACTACGCCCAAAGATATTCTTCGAAATCATTCATCTTTGCACTACAAAAAAGATATTCAATAATATCATCATTTAAGACCGAGGATGATGAAAAATATTTTTTTTAAAGAAACAAATCCAAAGAAGCAAAATGACAAGGATTAAGGATTAAGGATTCGTACTTTGTTTTATCCATGTTCAAAAATACCTCAAAAATAATCATAGTGGTGTAAAATTCAAGAATGATCAAAACATGGATACAATCAAAGCTAGTATCCGTAATAGATATTTTGACAAAAGAAGAAATTTTATTTTTTGGTGAATAAATGCAGTATCACGTGAATAAGAACTCCACACACAAAAGATAGAAATTCCACAAAAAAAAACATCTTCACGCTTCATGAATAGTACTGTGAATAGTAACTTCGTGAATAAGAACTCATGAATAAGAACTCGTGAATAAGAACTCGTGAATAGTAACCCCACATGATGAAAAAAGTTCCAAATTTGATAAAAAGTTCCAACCAATATTTCAAAGATAATGATATTGAAAAATAATATCATTTGAGAAGAAAATAACATCCCTTACCTCGAAAGATTAAGACTTAAATTTGGATAATGTATAGTGTTGAAGGGAACTTGCACCGCCTAATAATACTCAAAGTATACTCAAAATACTCACAAGAATACGCTACCGATAATATAGAGAGAAAATTTTAATTTACGTGTGATTTTCAATTCTAACCCAAGACCCTATTTATAGAAAATGCTTAGAATACCAAAAGCGTAAAATTTAATAAAATATTAATATATATTATAAATTTCATTAGCCCATCTTTGAAGATCTGATTTCAGCAATTAATATCACATGTTAGCCCACTTAAATGCAAAAAACGTTTTTCTTTAAAATAATAATTAAAACTTCCAAAAATCAATTATTTCGGAGCTTCGGAACTTCAATAATTCACAATAAATAACCCTTTTATCAGAAAATTCGAATCTCGCGTGTTTTTATAGGAAATTCAATTCTCTACAACTTTACTGAAGAAAGTTTTTCCGAATTCCAAATGTAAATTGACCAAATTCACAAACGGGCAATTTTACAAAGCTATAATCAAATTTCGCTTAATAAATGGGGTCCACCGACATGTTTAACATGTTTTAAACATTTATTGCAACAAAATACTCGTCCTCCTCAGATACTCATATATCCCACATTCGTTGTAAAATATCACCATTATTATATTATTAAAATATAATAATATATTTAAATGAATTATTTTATCGTAAAAGATAAAATTTTAATTTTCAACAATTGTCACATTAAAAATTTTCTCTATCTATATCCACATAAAATTAATATTTTCCTCATCATATGAATCAATAATTAATTATTCACAAATAATATTATAGAATCACAATATTGACAACCAGGCAGTTCCCAAGAAAGAGGGCTTTCCAATAAGAATTTTTCCTTCTCGGCGTTGAATTAGGTGACCAAACCTCTCCTTAGATGTAACTTTCTATACATTGCCAATAATGTTATCTAATAATATTATTCGGATAATATGAATTATTGCTTCGATAATGAAAAATATTGTGTAACGACAATTATCAAAACAATGACAAGAATATAAAATATCAACGCAAAGAATTATTAACTCAATAAAATATCTGAATAATAATTACAGTAACCATTATTGAGTAGTGCCTTCACGTAAGAATCAATAATTGGTGCAATACCGCAATGCAATCGTGTGTTTTAACCACCGAGTATTTTAACAAAGATTAATTGATTCTAACTACGCCAAGTTATTTTTAACCAACTTATATTTGTCGCTTTCTTCATCCAATCGCTTTTTCAGATTATAGGGCCCACACATGGTCATTACTGTCGCATTTAATATTCCCTACAATATTTAATATTCCACGACCAAACGAATATTCCCCGAAACAACAATGAATATTTTATAACCACTCACTTATTTTAAAATATTTGCGATTTTACCCTAACTATCCACATTAATCACATCAACCCTTACTATTTCAAAATAATAAATAGAGAAAATTAAATTTCATTAATAATAAGTTGGGGTCTTACAACCTCCCTCCTTATGAAATTTCGTCCTCGAAAATTGACGTGACGTATTTGTGTGTTTGAAAAGGTGAGGATACCTCGCTTTCATTTCCGCTTTCCAATTCCCGTGTCATTTCCTCTATAGCATGATTCCTCCACAAAACTTTAACTTGTGGTATGACCTTTCATGGCGTAGGGGACATGCTCCTTCCTATCCAAGATCTTGATAGGTACCTCCTACATACGTTAAGTCTTCTACTATTTCGTCCCTGTTTAATTCTATAACGTGGTTCGGTCTTTCACATATTTACGAAGTACGATATGTGAAACACATTATGAACACGAGACATACTTGGAGGTAACGCAAGTCTATAGGCTACATTTCCTACTCGGTCAAGAATTTGAAATGGACCAATAAATCGTGGATTGAGCTTTCTCTCTTCCCCAATCTTGTAACTCCCTTCCATGGAGCAACTCACAACAATACACGATCCCCTACACTAAATTCCACGTCCTTTCGATGAAGATCCGCATAACTCTTTTGTCGATCTTGTGCCGTTTGTATACGTTGCCGAAACATTTGAATCTTTTCGGTAGTCATACGTACTAACTCGGGTCCCAACAATGTTGCTTCACCCACCTCATCCCAACATATTGGAGAACGACATTTTCGTCCATATAATGCTTCAAATGGAGCCACACCTATACTTGCCTGATAACTGTTGTTGTAGAAGAATTACACCAATGGTAAATACTTATCCCAACTGCCCTTGAAGTCTAGGACACAGAGTCTTAATAGATCTTCAAGAGTTTGAATAGTCCTCTCTGATTGTCCGTCATTTATATCAAGTCACATCATTTATATCAAGTCATGATTATACCGAATGATCCCTGGTCATAATCATACTAAGTTCATCTATGCACGTAAGCCAAAGATAACATAATATAACATGAGGATGATGACAATGACATAATAATTCAATAAAACAAGTTCAAGAATTATTTAATCCATGAATTATTAACGTCCAAATTGTCAACATGATATTTGCTTTAGTAGAGTAAAATTCAAGAATGATCGGAAGAATATTTCCATGAAAAGATATCGGATGAAACGCAAATATCAAGGATATTCTACTAATTTCATGGAGTATAGAAGTCAAAGTTTTAACCAACCGGGTATAATAAAGAATGGAATAACAAAAGAAATCACCATGCATGCGGTACTTCACATGTAGGCAAAAGTTATTCCAATGTAATAATAATAACGGAACCAAAATCGTGAAATTCACAATCGCGGGATGTTCCAACAGAATAATAAAGATGGAACTGCATCCTGTAAAAAAACACACGTATAAGATATTCCAATGAATGATAAAGATTTTAACCAGTCCCCTGTAAAACACATGCATGTGATGTTCCAATGTAATAATAATAAAGATTTTAACCAGTCCTGTAAAACACACGCATGTGATGTTCCAAATGTAATAATAGAAGAATGTCACCAAGTATAGGTAAATCACAGATACAAAGTTATTCCAATGTAATAATAAGCAATGGAATAACATAAGGATTTCACCAAGTATAGGGTATGCCATATACAAGGTTATGTATAGGGTATGCCACTTTTACAAAGTTATTCCAATGTAATAATAGTGAATGGAATAATGTAAGTTCTCTTCAAGAAGAAAGAATAACACCCTCACCGTAAAAGACACCGGATATCAAAGTAGTGAAGTACTGTATACTCTTCTTCTTTCTCTCTATAGATTTTCTCTCTATAGCTTCTATATATAATTTCTCTCTCTAGAGTTTCAAAGGAATTCGTAAGAAAATAATGAAGGAATGAGCTTCTATTTATAGGAAAATAGAATGCATAGTAATTATTCCATAAACGGTCCAGATTGATTTACTTTAATCTGACGGTCCATATTTAAAGCAAAATCTTTTAAATAAAATATAATATATTCTATTTATATAAAAACATTTTACTATGCAAACACTATGCAACACTATACAAAACACTATGCAATACTATGCATAATAAAATATAATATATTCTATTTATAGAATAACTTTAATAAAGTATTCTATTTTATATAAAGATGTTTCGCTTTTATTACGTTAATAATACTGAATAAAACAAAACGTCATTATCGCTATAATAATTCATATTATTAATCGACAATAATGGAATCAAACCGGTGACTTCTCACATAAGCATCAATAATCAATACCGCTGTCTTACTATACAACAACCACACGACATCGCATTTTTACTACCGAGTAGTTCAACAAGATCAACCAGTAAAACTTCCGTCGTTATTTCAATAAAATATTTTTGTCGCTTTCTCAATCCGACAATAATTTCATTAGGTCCACCAATGATTGAGTAGTTATATGAATATTCCCTCGCTAAACCTAATATTCCCCGACCAATCGAATATAATATAACCATTTGCATACTTTGCAAAATTTATAAATACTACCCACAACTATAATATTATCTCAAATTCACACCATAATATTAAAAAATTATTTTGACAAAATTTAAATCTTTATTGATAAAATCTGGGGTCTCACAATCTACCCTCCTTATGGAATTTCGCCCTCGAAATTAGGGTACGTACTTTATATGATAAAGAGGTGAGGATACCTTGAATACCTTTATCGTTGAAAACATTAAATTCATTTTTGCAATCCGGCCAAAGATATTCATTAACAATTCATCTTTGCACTACAGGCTAAAGATATACAACTGTAAAACCAATAATGCTGAGACGCAGCTTAATAGTATTACGACCACAAATTATTCATGCACCACTGGCCAAGGATATTCGTGTTTTCAATTACGGTCATGATTATACCGAATAATCCTTGGTCATAATCATACCAAGTCTATCAATGCACTACGGCCAAAGATGACTTTTACCACATCCATGAATTAATATTTCATTCACGAGACTCACCAATAATTAATTCATATCATCGAATCATCCCCGCTACTACGTGCCAAGGATATTCATTAGTATCACGCACCACGAATTATCCATGCACTACTACGAAAAGATAATCGTGTATTCATTAAGATCACGACCACAAATTATCCATGACTACTACCAAAGATAATCGTGTATTCATTAGTATCACGACCACAAATTATTCATGCACTACTGCAAAAGATAATCGTGTATTCATTAAGATTATCG
Organism: Panax quinquefolius; assembly: GCA_020205615.1. Taxonomy (NCBI): domain Eukaryota; kingdom Viridiplantae; phylum Streptophyta; class Magnoliopsida; order Apiales; family Araliaceae; genus Panax; species Panax quinquefolius. The sequence continues at coordinate 146,014,059 of CM035167.1, forward strand.
ACGACAAAAATTATCCATGCACTACTACCAAAGATAATTGTGTATTCATTAAGATCACGATCACAAATTATCTATGCACTTACGACAAAAGATAATTGTGTATTCATTAAGATCACGACCACAAATTATCCATGCACTACTACCAAAAGATAATTGTGTATTCATTAAGATCACGACCACAAATTATCCATGCACTACTAACAAAAGATAATCGTGTATTCATTAGTATCACGACCACAAATTATCCATGCACTACTACCAAAGATAATTGTGTATTCATTAAGATCACGACCACAAATTATCCATGCACTACTACCAAAGATAATTGTGTATTCATTAAGATCACGACCACAAATTATCCATGCACTACTGCAAAAAGATAATCGTGTATTCATTAGTATCACGACCACAAATTATCCATGCACTACGACAAAGATAATTGTGTATTCATTAAGATCACGACCACAAATTATCCATGCACTACTACAAAAGATAATCGTGTATTCATTAGTATCAATGCACCACAAATTATCCATGCACTACAAACCAAAGATAATTGTGTTTTCAATTACTGGTAATGATTATACCGAAACAATCCTCGGTCATAATCATACCAAGTCCATCTACGCACTACAGCCCATGTATGACTTTCAACATAATATAAGCATGAGGATAATGATATAAAGAATCAATCAAATGAGATAAAGGATAAATATTAAACATTTATAATATAATTTATCCAGATTCAAGAATATCCCCATGTTATCAATCACTTAATAATCTCATAATCTAATATCATTAATATTATAACAATATTTTAATCACTTCTTAAATTTATAAACAATTTATCTTAATTGTTTACGCTTTTACCATATAATGCATTTAATCATTCAAAATGCCATACTCATAAGATATCATCACCAATTATCAAATCTCTCAAAAATATGCATATACTCTATATAGGATTCTTTAGCCATAAAATCCTATTTTCAACTTTGTTACTTCACATAACATATTTAACTCATATGTTCAGTAACTAAACTATTTTCATGAAAATATCAAATCAGTCCCAAAAATATTTCTTTTCTGGGATTTAGCATAATATAGTCCCATAATGAAAATATATTTTTCTCGAATTTTTAAAATTCATTTACTATTTTTCAAAATCAATTTCTAATTAATTCCTTAAGAAATTAGCTACCTCAAGTTTAACTCCAAAAATTCCCAAATCTTGGCAGGACCTTACACATGTTAACGTGAGCCTCCATGTTAAATTTCATGGTCATCGGAGTTATAGAACTCCGGTTATAGCGTCATTCGTCGAAAAACCCTAAATATTGAAATAGTCATAACTTGCTCATTTTAAGTCGTAATGAGCTCATTTTTGGACAGGAGGTACTTTATACCATATACTTTCATGTCCCAAAAGGCCAGAATTTTTCTCTAATTTAAGTGGCCGAAACAGCCTCTCTAAAATCATGGCGTAAGCTTTTTTTGGTTTTTTGCAGCTTTGCACTCCTTTTTTGCTAAAATCAGTCCACACAAAAATCTACAACACCTTTTCCAGTAATTCCACTTGGATTAGTTAGGTAACTCATAGATCTAACTTTAGGACTTGACCACATTCAAAAATTCAAAATATAATAGGAGATATTGTCAATTGAATTTCATGTTACGTTTTTCACTAAAATCTGATTTTCAACTCTTTGTGATTTCTAAGAAACTTTCATGTTTTCACATGCTAACCAACATAACTCATCATAAAACTTACTAATACTTTATATACCCATGATTTTTATTAGTTCTTTACTTTTATTATGACTTTCATCATAATCCACGTAAACAGATCCTTTTAGTTGAAGAAATATTTGAGGGTTTAAGAAATGAGTTTTTTTTGTACTGGGGTCAATACAAAATTCGATTTCACGTTCTAGGGTAAGCTAAGAAGTCTTCAAGAATACGCCAAGAAATTTATTAATGATAGAAATATCATTCAAAACTGTTACTCTCGTCCAAGACTTGGATAGTACGTCACATTAATACCAACTGTGACTTCTATCCCTTAACCTGGATAGCACCTCACAATGACACCTTACATAAATATATAGTCAAAAACTGTTTTAAAAATTAGAATCTTTGGGAAGTGCTCAAGTAAACCTTCGTACATGGGAGGCTATGCTTCTAGGTTATGATAGATATCATATGGCCACAGAATTATTCTTGGTTTACCCAATAGACCCCAAAGAAAAATGAGAAGATTACTATCATATTCTTCCCAATGGTGAGTATTCTCTTGATTTATCATTATCTCCACTGTCTCAAATTGAGAATTATACTTCAAACAAACACCAAGATCATATAGGTAGTGCTCAGAAATATACTCAAAGAAGTGGATGAGCACAACCTCATTTTATGATGACACGAGGTTGTATGTCATTAGACATCTTGTATGATAGTGGCAAAACACTCTTCCAACGTTGGGTTCGCCTTCACCCTAGTTGATTCACCAAATATAATTACTAAATGATGACCACCGCTCTATTCCAATCGTTACCCCCTCGTCTACCTAGTTACACTCTTATTACCTCGAAAGGAATTGTGAAGCAAAAGGGTTAATTAATATATCAAATATTATCCCTATACTCCGAATCAACCAATTAAATAACAAATAAACTTAGGTAGGTCATACTAGCGAAGGTATTCTGCCTCTCCCTCCTAGTACTATTCTCACATCTTAGCCAGTGGATCATATCCTAAGCTCTCGATACCAACCGTGACGCCCCAAAATTAGGTATATACGCCACCCATCTTGGGTCGCCACTTACATGGTACATAAATTCAAATACAACTTACTAACCTAACTGTAGTGTACAATATGACATAAACCGTGAGTTTGAATACAAATATTGTCTACTAGATATTATACAAACTCAAAAGGAGTCCTCATTAAACTATTATCACACTATTTCACGTAATAGTGAGGACTACTAATGCTATCATCCGGACCATTACTCCGCTTCCCGACTCGTCTCAAATTATGTTCTCATTTCAAGAAGAGAATAAAGAAAAGAAAGGTGAGCTCAACTAGCCCAAGAAGAAATATTATGACTAAGATAATGCGTAATAAATTATCATTAGCCTTCAACAATGTTAAACCGATAAAATACAATAGACAACCATTTAATCATGATGAATATGAAATCCATTAAAAGAGTCAAGTAGAGAATAAAGTCTACTATCTTTTAGGTTTTAAAAGGTTTTCATAAATTTTTATCACGAGACTCACTAATAAATAAACCACCACATCTAATCATCCCCGTATTACTATTGTCAAGGATTTTCATCAAATTATCAATGGTCATGACTATACCGAATCACCCCGGTCATAATCATACCAAAAACTATCCATCATTTGCATTACAAAGCCACCGAGGACTTTTGTCACATCATTTATATCAAGTCATGATTATACCAAATGATCCTCGGTCATAATCATACTAAGTTCATCTATGCACGTAAGCCAAAGATAACATAATATAACATGAGGATGATGACAATGACATAATAATTCAATAAAACAAGTTCAAGAATTATTTAATCCATGAATTATTAACGTCCAAATTGTCAACATGATCTTTGCTTTAGAGAGTAAAATTCAAGAATGATCGTAAGAATATTTCCATGAAAAGATATCGGGTCAAACGCAAATATCAAGGATATTCTACTAATTTCATGGAGTATATGTGGCCTTTTCCCCCAAATTATGTATACGTCACCCATCTTGGGTCGCCACTTACATGGTACATAAATTCAAATACAACTTACTTAACCTAACTCGTCGTGTACAATAATACGACATAAACGTGAGTTTGAATACAAATATTGTCTACTAGATATTATACAAACTCAAAAGGAGTCCTCATTACAACTATTATCACACTATTTCACGTAATAGTGAGGGACTACTAATGCTATCCTCTCGACCATTACTTCGTTCCCCGACTGTCCCCAAATATGTTCTCATTTCCTCAAGAGAATAAAGGAAAAAAGAAAGGTGAGCTCAACTAGCCCAAGAAGAAATATTATGACTAAGATAATGCGAATAAATTATCATTAGCCTTCAACAAAGTGTTAAACCGATAAAATACAATAGACAACCGCTTTAAGCTGCAATGAATAAGCAATCCATTAAAAGAGTCAAGTAGAATAAAGTCTACTATCTTTTAGGTTTTAAAAGGTTTTATCAATTTTTATCACGAGACTCACTTTAATAAATAAACCACCACATCTAATCATCCCCGCATTACACTGGCCAAGGATTTTCATCAAATTATCAATGGTCATGACTATACCGAATCACCCCCGGTCATAATCATACCAAAAACTATCCATCATCGCATTACATAGCCAATCGAGGACTTTTGTCACATCATTTATATCAAGTCATGATTATACCGAATGATCCTCGGTCATAATCATACTAAGTTCATCTACGCACGTAAGCCAAAGATAACATAATATAACATGAGGATGATGACAATGACATAATAATTCAATAAAACAAGTTCAAGAATTATTTAATCCATGAATTATTAACGTCCAAATTGTTAACATGATCTCAAGTTTACAGAGAGTAAAATTCAAGAATGATCGTAAGAATATTTTCATGAAAAGATATCGGATGAAACGCAAATATCAAGGATATTCTACTAATTTCATGGAGTATAGAAGTCAAAGTTTTAACCAACCGGGTATAATAAAGAATGGAATAACAAAAGAAATCACCATGCATGCGGTATCGCGACATGTAAAGTTATTCCAACATAATAATAATAATCTAACCAGTCGTGAAATTCACACCATGCTGGGATGTTCCAATGTAATAATAAAGATGGAACCCGGATCCTATGTAAAACACACGATAGGATATTCCAATGAGAATGATAAAGACGGAACCGTGTCCCAAAAACACATGAGCATGGATGTTCCAATGTAATAATAAAATCTAACCAGTCCCGGTGTAAAACACACACGAGGATGTTCCAATGTAATAATAGAAGAATGTCACCAAGTATAGGGTAAACCATGATACACAAGTTATTCCAATGTAATAATAAGCAATGGAATAACATAAGGATTTCACCAAGTATAGGGTGTCATGCGATATCAAAGTTATGTATAGGGTATGCCACTTTTACAAAAGTTATTCCAATGTAATAATAGTGAATGGAATAATGTAAGTTCTCTTCAAGAAGAAAGAATAACACCCTTACCGTAAAAGAACCTAATATAGAAGTAGTGAAGTAGTAGAATACTCTTCTTCTTTCTATAATTTTCTCTCTATAGCTTTCTTTTCTATAATTTCTCTCTCTGTAGTTTCAATGAATTAAATAAGAAAATAATGAAGGAATGAGCTTCTATTTATAGGAAAATGGAATGCATAAGAATTAATCCATGAACGGTCCAGTATTGATTTACTTTAATCTGACGGTCCATATTTAAAGAAAAATCTTTTAAATAAAATATAATATATTCTATTTATATAAAAACATTTTACTATGCAAACACTATGCAATACTATGCAAAACACTATGTAACACTATGCATAATAAAATATAATATATTCTATTTATGTAATAACTTTAATAAAGTATTCTATTTTATATAAAAGATGTTTCGCTTTTATTACGTTAATAATACTGAATAAAACAAAAACGTCATTATCGCTATAATAATTCATATTATTAATCGACAATAATGGAATCAAACCGAGTGACTTCTCACATAAAGCATCAATAATCAATACCGTGTATTACTTGTGCAACCACACGACATCGTATTTCTTTACTACCTCTTAGTAGTTCAACAAGAACCACTGTAAAACTTCCGCCGTTATTTCAATAAAATATTTTTGTCGCTTTCAAATCCGACAATAATAATTTCATTGTGGTCCACCAATGATTGAGTAGTTGTGCTTTAATATTCCCTCGCTAAACCAATATTCCCCACCAATCGAATATAATATAACCACTGTGATACTTTGCAAAATTTATAAATACTACCCACAACTATAATATTATCTTAAATTCACACCATAATATTAAAAATTATTTCAACAAAATTTAAATCTTTATTGATAAAATCTGGGGTCTCATAATCTCCACTCCTTATGAAATTTCGCCCTCGAAATTAGGGTACGTACTGAGATATGATAAAGAGGTGAGGATACCTTGAATACCTTTATCGTTGAAAACATTAAATTCATTTTTGCAATCCGCCAAAGATATTCATTAACAATTCATCTTTTCACAGCCAAAGATATACAATGTAAACCAATAATATCGAGACTCGACCAAATAGTATCACAACCATGAATTATCCATGCACCTTCATCAAGCTAAGGATATTCATGTTTTCAATCTGATCCATGATTATACCTTAGAATAATCTGTGGTCATAATCATACCAAGTCTATCAATGCACTACTCTGACTAAAGATGACTTTTACCACATCCATGAATTAATATTTCATTCTTTGAGACTCAAATTTCAATAATTAATCCATATCATCGAATCATCCCCGCACTACGTGCCAAGGATATTCATTAAGTATCACGACCACGAATTATCCATGCACTACGGCAAAGATAATCGTGTATTCATTAAGTATCACGACCACAAATTATCCATGCACTACTACGAAAGATAATTGTGTATTCATTAAGATCACGACCACAAATTATCCATGCACTACTACGAAAAAGATAATCGTGTATTCATTAAGATCACGACCACAAATTATCCATGCACTACTACCAAAGATAATTGTGTATTCATTAAGATCACGACCACAAATTATCCATGCACTACTACCAAAGATAATTGTGTATTCATTTACTGCTTATGATTATACCCCAACAATCCTCATTCATAATCATACCAAGTCCATCTACAGCCATGATTTGACTTTCAACATAATATAAGCATGAGGATAATGATATAAAGAATCAATCAAATGAGATAAAGGATAAATATTAAACATTTATAATATAATTTATCCAGATTCAATAATATCCCCATGTTATCAATCACTTAATAATCTTATAATCTAATATCATTAATATTATAACAATATTTTAATCACTTCTTAAATTTATAAACAATTTATCTCAATTGTTTACGCTTTACCATATAATACATTTAATCATTCAAAATGTCATACTCATAAAATATCATCACCAATTATCAAATCCTCATCAAAAAAAATATGCATATACTCTATATAGGATTCTCTAGCCATAAAATCCTATTTTCAACTTTGTTACTTCACATAACATATTTAACTCATATGTTCAGAATTAAACTATTTTCATGAAAAATACCAAATTAGTCCCAAAAATATTTCTTTTCTAGGATTTAGCATAATATAGTCCCATAATGAAAATATATTTTTCTAATTTTTAAAATTCATTTACTATTTTTCAAATATCAATTTCTAATTAATTCCTTAAGAAATTAGCTACCTCAAGTTTAACTCCAAAATTCCCAAATCTTGGCAGGATCTTACACATGTTAACGTGAGCTTCTAGTTTAAATTTCATGGTCATCCGAGTTATAGAACTCGGTTATAGCATTTTTTTGTCGGAAAAACCTAAATATTGAAATAGTCATAACTTGCTCATTTTAAGTCGAATGAGCTCATTTTTGGACAGGAGGTACTTTATACCATATACTTTCATGTCCCAAAACCCAGAATTTTTCTCATAATTTAAGTGGCCGAAACAGTCCCTTAAAGTTTCTAAGGCAGTAGCATTTTCGAAATTTACAGCTTTGGCCTCATTTGCTAAAATCAGTCCACACAAAAATCTACAACCCCTTTTCCAGTAATTCCACTTGGATTAGTTAGGTAACTAATAGATCTAACTCTAGGACTTGACCACATTCAAAAATTCAAAATATAATAAGAGATATGGTCAATTGAATTTCATGTTACGTTTTTCACCAAAATCTGATTTTTAACTCTTTGTGATTTCTAAGAAACTTTCATGTTTTCACATACTAACCAACATAACTCATCATAAAACTTACTAATACTTCATATACCCATGATTTTCATTATTCCAATGCTTTTATTATGACTTTCATCATAAACCACGTAAACTGTTCATTTTAGTTGAAGAAATATTTGAGGGTTTAAGAAATGGGTTTTAGACTCGGGGTCAATACAAAATTCGATTTCACGCCTAGGGTAGGCTAGTAAATCTTCAAGAATACGTCAAGAAATTTATTAATGATAGAAATATCATTCAAAATCGCTACTCTTATCCAAGACTTGGATAATACGTTACATTGATACCAACTGTGACTTCTATCCCTTAACCTAGATAAAGACCTCACAATGATACCTATAAACTTGCCATCTTCATTCACGATGTCGCCTCTGAGAAAGTCCCATTTTGGTTGCATTCCACACAAGGAAGTCAACAACGAAAGGATCGGGGCTCTTTACTTATGGCTTGATATAACAATGATTAACTTTAGGTTTGGTTACTTTGAATTCAGTATAACAGGTTGGTATAAATGTGAGACCCAGATTTTATCAATAAAGATTTAAATTTTGTCAAAATAATTTTTAATATTATGGTGTGAATTTGAGATAATATTATAGTTGTGGGTAGTATTTATAAATTTTGCAAAGTATGCAAGTGGTTATATTATATTCGATTGGTGGGGAATATTCCGGTTTAGCGGGGAATATTCGTATAACTACTCAATCATTGGTGGACCTCACAATGTAATTATTGTTGGATTGAAAAAACGACAAAAATATTTTATTGAAATAACGGCGGAAGTTTTACCGTGGTTCTTGTTGAACTACTACTCGGTAGTAAGTACAATGAATACGCATGGGTTGCATAAGTAGCACACCAGTATTGATTATTGATGATCGCTTATGTGAGAAGTCACTCACGTTTGATTCCATTATTGTCGATTAATAATATGAATTATTATAATGATAATGACGTTTTGTTTTATTCGTATTATTAACGTAATAAAATGTAAAACATCTTTTATATAAAATAGAATACTTTATTAAAGTTATTCTATAAATAGAATATATTATATTTTATTATGCGTAGTGTTGCATAGTGTTTTGCATAGTATTGCATAGTGTTTTGCATAGTAAAATGTTTTTATATAAATAGAATATATTATATTTTATTTAAAAGATATTTCTTTAAATATGGACCGTCGATTAAAATAAATCAATCTGACCGCTCATGGATTAATTACTATGCATTCTATTTTTCTATAAATAGAAGCTCATTCCTTCATTATTTTCTTACGAATTCATTGAAACTCTAGAGGGAGAAATTATAGAGAGAAGTTATAGAGAGAAAATTATAGAAAGAAGAAGAATATTCTGCTACTTCACTACTTCTATATTCAGTTCTTTTACGGTAAGGGGTATTATTTGTTGTACTATTCGTAAGGGGTGTTATTCTTTCTTCTCAAGAGAACTTCATTATTCCATTCACTATTATTCGCATTGGAATAACTCAGTAAAAGTGACATACCCTATACATAATCAGATATATGCCAGGCATATCCTATACTTGGTGAAATCCTTATGTTATTCCATTCTTATTTATTCTGGCTGGAATAACTTTGTATAATGCCATGATTTACCTATACTTGGTGACATTCTTCTATTATTATACTGTTGGAACATCCTGCTTGTGTGTTTTTACACCCACTGGTTCCGCTTTTTATTATTCTGCTGGAACATCCTGTCATGTGTTTTACACCTGGACTGGTTCCGCTTTTTATTATTCTGTTGGAACATCCGCTCACATGTTTTTACACGGACTGGTTCCGTTCTTTATCATTCTCGCTTGGAATATCCTATCTGCTTGTTTTACACCGGATCCGGTTCCATCTTTATTATTCTCGTTGGAACATCCCAGCGCTTGTGAATTTCACCGACACGTTCCGTTATTATTATTCTCACGTTGAATAACTTTGTCTATCTTAAGCACCGCATGCACGGTGATTTCTTTTGTTATTCCATTCTTTATTATACCCAAATTGGTTAAAACTTTGACTTATACTCCATGAAATTAGTAGAATATCCTTGAAATTTGCGTTTCATCCAAAGATCTTTTCATGGAAATATTCTTCCGATCATTCTTGAATTTTACTCTACTGAAATAAAGATGTCATGTTGACAATTTGGACGTTAATAATTCATGGATTAAATAATTCTTGAACTTGTTTTATTGAATTATTATGTCATTGTCATCATCCTCATGTTATATTATGTTATCTTTGGCTTACGCAGCATAGATGAACTTAGTATGATTATGACCAGGATCATTCTAAGATAATCACGACTTGATATAAATGATGTGACAAAAGTCCTCGGTGTTCTGTAATGCAAATGATGGATAGTTTTTGGTATGATTATGACGAGGGTGATTCGGTATAGTCATGACCATTGATAATTTGATGAAAATCCTTGACCGTGGTACGTGGATGATTAGATGTGGTGGTTTATTTATTGTCGAGTCTCAAATGATAAAAATTGATGAAAACCTTTTAAAACCTAAAAGATAGTAGACTTTATTCTCTACTTGACTTTTTAATGGATTGCTTATTCCGCTGCGCTTAAACCGGTTGTCTATTGTATTTTATCGCTTTAACATCGTTAAGGCTAATGATAATTTATTCGCATTATCTTAGTCATAATATTTCTTCGGGTTAGTTGAGCTCACCTTTTCTTTCACCGTTTCTTCTTGAAATGAGAACATATATAGATGACGAAGCCTGGAACGAAGTAATGGTCCGAGGATAGCATTAGTAGTCCTCACTATTCGTGAAATAGTGTGATAATAGTTGTAATGAGGACTCCTTTTTGAGTTTGTATAATATCTAGTAGACAATATTTGTATTCAAACTCACGCTTTATGTCGATTGTACACCTACGCTTAGGTTAGTAAGTTGTATTTGAATTTATGTACCATGTAAGTGGCGACCCAAGATGGGTGACGTATACCTAATTTTGGGGGCGTCACAATAAATATAAAAGCTAACAACCTTACGAAAAGAATAATGAGTAGTTAATCAATCATTTTCGAAAATTACCTCAAAGGCAAGTATTTTCAAAGAGACAATATCGACAGTAAACGTGAAAGTGTTTATTTGAAACAACAAGATTAATAAATGTTGGAGGTAGCGAAGGTTCCTACTAACGAAGTTTCAACCAATAAGTCAAAGTTTAACTTCTTCTTGAATCAAATTTAAACGTTGAACACAACTAGGTGAAATAAAAGAGTGGGTAGAACTTGTATTGAATAAAGTATAGACTTCAGATTAATTTATAATTAACTTACCCGTAATAACTTCGTTCGGTTTTCTCGACAAACGCCTCGCTTAAATTATCGAGTTTGACTTTTACTATAGGGTACATTCCACCCTTAAGTGCTTCTTCACATTCCTTATCCATGATTTGAATCATTATTCTCTCGATCCATATCGAATTCGGGTTGACCGCTATGCATGTGGTAATTCCGAATTCGATGTTGGGTTCTCCCAATTCTTTCATCAAAAAGCAAAGTCCATTTCATCTATTTTGGCTTTATTGATCGGACGTCTTTTCTACACTATCAACGCGTTGTCTTAGCTTTTACCCATGCATCGCTTATTCTCCTTCGTTCGCTTGTTTCTTCTTTTTAGTGATCTTTGATTTTTAAATTCTCGATTCCAACTTTAATATCTTACACCTCGCCAAAGCGTGATTTTGTTCGAGCATCACATATCGTGTAACCCAATTTTGAATTGTTGTATCCCTTTGTTCCACGACCGCTTTTTGCTTCTTCAACCTGTTCTTCTAGCTCACGAACACGATTTTGTAATTCTAAGTTTTGATCATAAATTTCTTCTAACCAATTCTCCTCAGGTTCCTCTTCTTCTCCACTTTCAGCTGCTACCTCTGCAACTAGCTCGGGTGCAACAATTAGTTCTTCATTCACTACGTGGATATCTCTAATTTGTTCCTCGTCTGACCTTCTGCATTAACCTGATTAGTGATTAAAGGTGTCACAATCTGGCCACATTCACTCCATCAGTGAATATTTTCAAATTTGCCATTTCCAAACACCGCCACAACACAAGGGTTAATTAATATATCAAATATTATCCCTATACTCACGATCGACCAATTAAATACCAAATAAACTTAGGTAGGTCATACTAGCGAAGGAATTTCCGCTCTCTCCTCCTAGTTCTTATCTCACATCTTAGCCAGGATCATATCCCTAAGCTCGATACTAATCGCGACTCGACACCAACTTGTGTCAAGACCTCACATCAGTACCTATCACCTTACACCAAAAGACTGCGTCCCTACGAGAGTCCGGCGGTGCATTCCCCATCAACAGAAGTCACCAAATGAGAGGCTCGGGGCTCTTCACACTTATGGCTCGATACCAACCGCGACGCCCCAAAATTATGTATACGCCACCCATCTTGGGTCGCCACTTACATGGTACATAAATTCAAATACAACTTACTAACCTAACTGTCGGTATAATAATACGACATAAACCGTGAGTTTGAATACAAATATTGTCTACTAGATATTATACAAACTCAAAAGGAGTCCTCATTACAACTATTATCACACTATTTCACGTAATAGTGAGGACTACTAATGCTATCCTCTGGACCATTACTTCGTTCCCCGACTGTCCAATTTATGTTCTCATTTCACAAAGAATAAAGTGAAAGAAAGGGTGAGCTCAACTAGCCCGATGAAGAAATATTATGACTAAGATAATGCGAATAAATTATCATTAGCCTTCAACAAATGGTTAAAAACCGATAAAATACAATAGACAACCAGTTTAATCTGCGGTGAATAAGCAATCCATTAAAAGAGTCAAGTAGAAATAAAGTCTACTATCTTTTAGGTTTTAAAAGGTTTTTATCAATTTTTATCATTTGAGACTCAACAATAAATAAACCACCACATCTAATCATCCCCGCATTGCACTGGCCAAGGATTTTCATCAAATTATCAATGGTCACGACTATACCGAATCACCCCCGTCATAATCATACCAAAACTATCCATCAACGCATTACAAAGCCAATCGAGGACTTTAGTCACATCATTTATATCAAGTCATGATTATACCGAATGATCTCTCGGTCATAATCATACTAAGTTCATCTATACGTAAAGTAAAAAGATAACATAATATAACACGAGGATGATGACAATGGCATAATAATTCAATAAAACAAGTTCAAGAATTATTTAATCCATGAATTATTAACGTCCAAATTGTCAACATGATCTCGTTTTTCGTAGAGTAAAATTCAAGAATGATCGGAAGAATATTTCCATGAAAAGATCTTTGGATGAAACGCAAATATCAAGGATATTCTACTAATTTCATGGAGTATAGAAGTCAAAGTTTTAACCAACCGGGTATAATAAAGAATGGAATAACAAAAGAAATCACCATGCATGCGATTACTTCAGATGTATAAACGTTATTCCAATGTAATAATAATAACGGAACCGGTCGTGAAATTCACACATCGACGGGATGTTCCAACAGAATAATAAAGATGGAACCAGATCCGGTGTAAAACACACGAGATAGGATATTCCAATGAGAATGATAAAGATTTTAACCAGTCCTGTAAAAACACACGCATGTGATGTTCCAACAGAATAATAAAATCTTAACCGGTCCCATGTAAAACACACGATGTGATGTTCCAACAGAATAATAGAAGAATGTCACCAAGTATAGGTAAACCACAGATATCTGAGTTATTCCAATGTAATAATAAGCGATGGAATAACATAAGGATTTCACAAGTATAGGGTATCTGCCATGATACAAAAGTTATGTATAGGGTATGCCACTTTTACAGAGTTATTCCAATGTAATAATAGTGAATGGAATAATGTAAGTTCTCTCGAAGAAAAAGAATAACACCCACTTACCGTAAAAGACATTTGGATATCAAAGTAGTGAAGTACCGTAATACTCTTCTTCTTTTCTATCTATAGATTTTCTCTCTATAGCTTCTCTCTATAATTTCTCTCTAGAGTTTCAAAGTGAATTGTAAGAAAATAATGAAGGAATGAGCTTCTATTTATAGGAAAATAGAATGCATAGTAATTAATCCATGAATCGGTCCGTGATTGATTTACTTTAATCGACGGTCCATATTTAAAGCAAAATCTTTTAAATAAAATATAATATATTCTATTTATATAAAAACATTTTACTATGCAAACACTATATGCAATACTATGCAAAACACTACGCAATACTATGCATAATAAAATATAATATATTCTATTTATAGAATAACTTTAATAAAGTATTCTATTTTATATAAAGATGTTTCGCTTTTATTACGTTAATAATACGAATAAAACAAAACGTCATTATCGCTATAATAATTCATATTATTAATCGACAATAATGGAATCAAACTGAGTGACTTCTCACATAAGCATCAATAATCAATACTTGTGTATACTACGCAACCACACGTATTCATCGCATTTTTACTACTGAGTAGTTCAACAAGATCAATCGGTAAAACTTCCGTCGTTATTTCAATAAAATATTTTGTCGTTTTCTCAATCCGATAATAATTACATTAGGGGTCCACCAATGATTGAGTAGTTATGCGAATATTCCCTGCTAAACCTGAATATTCCCCACCAATCGAATATAATATAACCACTTGCATACTTTGCAAAATTTATAAATACTACCCACAACTATAATATTATCTCAAATTTACACCATAATATTAAAAATTATTTTGACAAAATTTAAATCTTTATTGATAAAATCTGGGTCTCACACATACTCTTTAAGTTGTCGCGAGGCATAAAGCTATGACTTTCCCACGCCGCATGAGAACACATCCTAACCCTTTGCTCAAGCATCATCAGAGATAACAAATCCATCCGAACCGGATGGTATTGTTAGAATAAAGTCTTAAATAAGTCTCCTCTTAAGCTCTTGAAACTCTTCTCGCATTCTTCACTCCAAACGAATTTTGTATCCTTCCGAAGTTAGCCGAGTTAATGGAGTAGCGATTCGAGAAAACCTTCCACGAATCTCCGATAATAACCAAATAAGCCCAAAAAGCTACGTGCTTTCACCAATCGACTTTGTTGCTCTAACTTTGTATTGCTTCAATCTTCACGGATCAATGAGATACTCCATGTTTCGACACCACGTGCCCAAGGAATGCTACTTTCTCAAGCCGTAACTCGCATTTCTTCAATTTGGCATATAGTTTGTTTTCACGAAGCCTTTGGAGTACCACTTGAAATGGTGCTTTCATGATCTTCACGACTTTTGGAATATATAAGGATGTCATCAATAAAGACAACAACGAATCGATCCAAATATTTCTTGAATACTCGGTTCATCATATCCATGAAAGCCAGCAGGAGCATTAGTTAGTCCGAAAGACACGACTAAGAATTCATAATGCCCATACCGAGTTTCAAGGCGCTTTTGAATATCCTCGCCTAATCTTCAAATGATGATATCCGAACGAAGATCGATTTTGAAAAGAATTGTGCCCTTAGAATCGGGTCAAACAAGTCATCAATACGAGGTAGAGGATGTAACAACCCCAAAATAGGTCCATTCCATCCAACCCATTCTCGAGTCGCCAAATACATGGTACGTAAAAACAACTACAACTTTATTACAACAATTGTCGTGCAAAATACAACAACACATATATCGTTGTGAGTTTGGATACATATATATATACCAATCAGAAGACGTCACAATGACACCTTACATAAAGGTATAGTCAAAAAACTGCTTTTAGAAATTAGAATCTTTGGGAAGTGCTCAAGAAAACCTTCATACATGGGAGGCCATGCTTTTAGGTTATGGTAGATATCATATGGCCACGTAATTATCCTTGGTTGATTCTAATAAACCCCAAAGAAAAACGCGAGAAGATTACTATCATATTCTTCCCAATGGTGAGTCTTCTCTTGACATATCATTATCTCCACTGCCTCTAATTGGGTATTATACTCCAAACAAACACCGAGATTATATAGGTAGTGCTTGTAAATATACTCAAAGAAGAGTGAATGAGCACAACCATGTCTTATGATAACACGAGGTCAGTATGTCATTAGACATCTTGTATGATAGTGACAAAACACCCCTTCCAAGTTAAATTCACCTCACCTCAACATCTATAGACCACCACTCTATTCCTCGCTATCCCCGCCGACCCAAATACACTTTTTTATTACATTCGAAGGAATCAGAAACAAAAGGGTGAGCACAACTAGCTCAAGAAAAATATTATGACTAAAGATAAATAAATTATCAATAGTCTTCATCAAGAATAAATCGAGATTTAGAACATATGGTAGATGATAAAACTTTTCAACCATAGTTGCAGTGAATGAAGCAATCCATTAGAAGAGTCAAATAGACTATAAAGTCTATTGTCTTCTCCATGTTAAAAATCCACCAACAATGTTTTATCCTCAGTAACATCAATCAACAATTCCTCGCCCACAATCACGTGTATAACTTATAATCGTAATTGTAGTTCTAAATTCCTTTCCTCATCCAAGACAAAGATAATTTTCATCACTTGTCTTTACCCAAAACATCAAAGATCATGGTTATACCAAATCACAGCCTGCTCATAATCATACTAATAAATTCATCTTTGCACCACGGGCCAAAGATATTCATCAACATTTCATCTTTACACTACAAAGCAAAGATATTCAACAACCAATCATCTTTGCATTACAAGCCAAAGATATTCATCAATAATTCATCTTGCACTTTCTACAAAGCAAAGATATTCAACAACATGTCATCTTCAGATTACGAGCCAAAGATATTCATCAATAATTCATCTTTGCACTACGTGCCAAAGATATTCATCAACAAGTCATCTTTGCATTACAAGCCAAAGATATTCATCAATAATTCATCTTTGCACTACAAAGCAAAGATATTCATCAACAAGTCATCTTTTGCATTACAAGCCAAAGATATTCATCAATAATTCATCTTTGCACTACAAAGCAAAAGATATTCATCAACAAGTCATCTTTGCAGATTACAAGCCAAAGATATTCATCAATAATTCATATCCATATTTATAACACCTTAATCCAAATGTTATAAATCACTTAGAAATCTCATAATCTAATATTATTAATATTATAATAATATTTTAATCATTTCTTAAACTTATAAACAATTTAATTAAATTGTTTACACTTTACTAATTAATGCATTTAATCATCATAAAATGCCAAACTCATAAAATTTCATCACCAATAACCAAAACCCTCATCAAAATCAGATATATACTCATATATGATTCTCAAACCATAAAATCATATTTTCTAATTTTCTTACTTCACATAACATATTTAATTCATTTACTCATAACTAGAACATTTTCATGAAAAATACCAAATCGGCCCAAAATATTTCTTTTACGGGATTTAGCATAAAATAGTCCCATATTGAACATATATTTTTCTCGAAATTTTAAAAATTCATTTACTATTTTTTTATATGGCCAAAACCAATCGAATATTTAAACATTTATCATAAATTGTACTTTTATCCAAAATTCAAATTCACAGAGTACAATCGATATTATATAGATGTACTCTCAATAAAACTTTCATCAATTTTGGAGTTAACCGCAAGGAGTTATAAATAGTTACTTTTAAAATAGTCTTTTCTCATAAAATCCATAACTCCTAATCTATACATCCAAAATACCTCAAAAATAATCATAGTGATGTAAAATTCAAGAATGATCAAAACACTGGATACAATCAAAGCTAGTATCCGAATAGATATTTTAGACGAAAAGAAAAAATTTTCATTTTTCTGAATAGTCAAGCCGTATTCGTGAATAAAGGCTGTGATATCGTGAATAATCTCAGAGTATATCGTGAATAAGTAACTCCGACACCAAAAGATAGAAATTCCACAAAAAAAACATCTTCACGCTTCATTTAATAGTACTGTGAATAAGAACTCGTGAATAGTAACTCATGAATAAGAACTCGTGAATAGTAACTCATGAATAGTAACCCCATACATGAAAAAGTTCCAAATTTGATAAAAACTTCAGATCAACATTTCAAAGATAATGATATCAAGAAATAATATCATTTACTGAAAAAAAAATATCCCTTACTATCCCTTACCTCAAAAAGAGCAAAGACTTCCGATTTGGATATCTGATATGACGTCAAGGAAACTTGCACCGATGAATATCAACTCACCAAGTATCTAAATACTCACAAAATACACTCAATAATCTAGAGAGAAAGAGAGAAAGCTTATGTTTCGGTGTGATTTTCAATTCTAACTTAGCCCTCTATTTATAGGAAAATGTTAGCCCACCGGCCGCATTCTTGACCAGAAACTGATGGCTTTTTACCGCTACTATTCCACCCACCAAAATCAGCCATCTTCCCCAACAACCAAGAGTGGGGCCCACTCAATTCTAGAATTTTCCACCAAAACCTAATTTCCTAATCAATCACCTCTTAAAATTCATAACAAATCATTCGTTCATTTTAACGGTTCAAAATTTGTGGACATATACTCAACTTATGTATGTATAACATATCCAAAAATTACAACGATCCAACTATTCGGATTAAAAATATAACTCACGCAATATAGTCAAGAACAATCGATTTTTCTGACTATTAGTCCTTCTGACCTTTCATTCAAAATTTCACCACGAAATATCTACAAAGAATTTTGGGTGATTCAAATTTCTACAGCTTAGCTTACTTCTAGGGCTTTCTTTTGATATATGGATCATCTCTTAACTCATTATACATTAAAGAGTTATGGATTTTACAAAATCAAGTAATAAACTAATTTTTCTCGAAAATCCCATATTTTGTTCTCCATTTCGACAAATAATCGATAAAACACCTCATCATTAATTCCTTCACTTATAACCACATAAATAAATCCATCATTTATATCCACATCAAATAAATATTTTCTTATCATATGAATCAATAATTAATTATTCACAAATAATATTACGTAATCACAATTATGACAACCGTGCCGCTCCTCAGAAAGAGGGGGGCTTTCCAATAAGGATCTCTCCTTCATCGGCCGCAATTAGGTGACCAAACCTCTCCTTAGATGTAACTTTCTAGACATTGCCAATAATGTTATCTAATAATATTATTCAAATAATATGAATTATTGATCCGATAATGGGAAATACTCAAAGCGTTGACAATTATTGAACAACAATAATATAAAATATCAACGCAAAGAATTATCGAATCAATAAAATAAAATATTGAATAAGAATTCATGTGGAAATTATTGAGTAGTGCCATCTTACGTAAGGATCAATAATTCAACAATATCGCAATACCGCAGCGCTCATTGTGCGGCAACCACGCCAGACATCAGATTTTAACCAATTTGTATTCCAACAAAGTTAGCACCGTAACGATTACGCCGCTATTTATAAAAACTTAATTTTGTCGCTTTTCTTCATCCGGCGCTTATTCTCATTATGGGGCCCAAAAATGGTCTGCCGTGGTATTTAATATTCCCTACGTAAAGAATATTCCACGACCAAACGAATATTCCTCGACAACAATGAATATTTTATAACCACTCATGTATTTTGAAAAAAATTCATATATCACCCTTAACTTTAACTTTTATCAATTTAACCATTTACCTAATAGTAATTATAAGAAAATTGAATACTTTTATTTCATAAAATTCGGTCTTACAATCTCCCTCCTTATAAAATTTCGTCCCCCTAAATTTACGCACTCGGTATTTCAAAGAGTTGAGAATACCTTGCTTTCATTTCAGATTTCATCTTTCCCCACATCATGATTTCTCCATTGCTCATCTCCTCGTTTTCGGATATCATTCTAGAATACAACTTCAAAACAAGGGTTAATTGAATAAATTAACATATCACATAATATCCCGATATTATGACCGACCAACAAATAAGCTTAGGTAGGACACACTAACAAGGATTTACTCATCTCTCCCTCCTAGTTCTATTCCCCGATCTCCGCCAGAGATCATATCCCTAAGCTCGATACCAAATGTAACAACCCCAAAATAGGTCCATTCCATCCAACCCATTCTCGAGTCGCCAAATACATGGTACGTAAAAACAACTACAACTTTATTACAACAATTGTCGTGGCAAAATACAACAACACATATGCCGTGAGTTTGATACAAATATATACCAACTCAGAAGACGTCACAATGACACCTTACATAAAGGTATAGTCAAAAACCTGCTTTTAGAAATTAGAATCTTTGGGAAGTGCTCAAGAAAACCTTCATACATGGGAGGCCATGCTTTTAGGTTATGGTAGATATCATATGGCCACGTAATTATCCTCGGTCAATTCCATAAACCCCAAAGAAAAACGAGAAGATTACTATCATATTCTTCCCAATGGTGAGTCTTCTCTTGACATATCATTATCTCCACTGCTCTAATTGGGTATTATACTCCAAACAAACACCGAGATTATATAGGTAGTGCTTGTAAATATACTCAAGAAGTGAATGAAAGACAACCATGTCTTATGATAACACGAGGTCAGATGTCATTACACATCTTGTATGATAGTGACAAAACACCCTTCCAAGTTAAATTCACCTCACCTCAAACATCTATATAGTAGACCACCACTCTATTCCTCGCTATCCCCGCCGACCCAAAATACACACTTTTATTACACCGAAAGGAATTGTGAAACAAAAGGGTGAGCACAACTAGCTCAAGAAAAATATTATGACTAAAGATAAATAAATTATCAATAGTCTTCATCAAGAATAAATCGTAGATTTAGAACATACGGTAGATGATAAAACTTTTCAACCATAGTCATGCATGAATGAGCAATCCATTAGAAGAGTCAAATAGACTATAAAGTCTATTGTCTTCTCCATGTTAAAAATCCACCAACAATGTTTTATCCTCGTAACATCAATCAACAATTCCGCATCCCACAATCACGTGTATAACTCATAATCGTAATTGTAGTTCTAAATTCCTTTCCTCATCCAAGACAAAGATAATTTTCATCACTTGTCTTTACCCAAACATCAAAGATCATGGTTATACCAAATCACAGCCTCGCTCATAATCATACTAATAAATTCATCTTTGCACCACGGGCCAAAGATATTCATCAACATTTCATCTTTACACTACAAAGCAAAAGATATTCAACAACGGGTCATCTTTGCAGACAAAAGCCAAAGATATTCATCAATAATTCATCTTTGCACTACAAAGCAAAGATATTCAACAACATGTCATCTTTGCATTACGAGCCAAAGATATTCATCAATAATTCATCTTTGACTACAAAAGCAAAGATATTCATCAACAAGTCATCTTTGCATTACAAGCCAAAGATATTCATCAATAATTCATCTTTGCACTACAAAGCTAAAGATATTCATCAACAAGTCATCTTTTGCATTACAAGCCAAAGATATTCATCAATAATTCATCTTTGCACTACAAAGCAAAGATATTCATCAACAAGTCATCTTTGATTACAAGCCAAAGATATTCATCAATAATTCATATCCATATTTATAACACCTTAATCCAAATGTTATAAATCACTTAGAAATCTCATAATCTAATATTATTAATATTATAATAATATTTTAATCATTTCTTAAACTTATAAACAATTTAATTAAATTGTTTACACTTTACTAATTAATGCATTTAATCATCATAAAATGCCAAACTCATAAAATTTCATCACCAATAACCAAAACCCTCATCAAAAATCAGATATACCTCATATATGATTCTCAAACCATAAAATCATATTTTCTAATTTTCTTACTTCACATAACATATTTAATTCATTTACTCATAACTAGAACATTTTCATGAAAAATACCAAATCGGTTCCAAAATATTTCTTTTCTCGGGATTTAGCATAAAATAGTCCCATATTGAACATATATTTTCTCGAAATTTTAAAAATTCATTTACTATTTTTCATACGGCCAAAACCAATTTAATATTTAAACATTTATCATAAATTGTACTTTTATCCAAAAATTCAAAATTCACAGAGTACAATCGATATTATATAGATGTACTCTCAATAAAACTTTCATCAATTTTGGAGTTAACCAAGGGAGTTATAAATAGTTACTTTTAAAATAGTCTTTTCTCATAAAATCCATAACTCCTAATCTATACATCCAAAAATACCTCAAAATAATCATAGTGATGTAAAATTCAAGAATGATCAAAACATGGATACAATCAAAGCTAGTATCCGTATAGATATTTTAGACGAAAAAGAAAAATTTTCATTTTTCTATGAATAGTCTTAGATTCGTGAATAGTGCCGATACGTGAATAATCTCAGTATCGTGAATAGTAACTCTACACCAAAAGATAGAAATTCCACAAAAAACATCTTCACGCTTACTTAATAGTACTCGTGAATAAGAATCGTGAATAGTAACTCATGAATAGTAACTCGTGAATAGTAACTCATGAATAGTAACCCCGATATGAAAAAGTTCCAAATTTGATAAAACTTCAGATCAACATTTCAAAGATAATGATATTGAAGAAATAATATCATTTACTTAAAAAATAATATCCCTTACTATCCCTTACCTCAAAAGAAAGAAGACTTTGACCGGATATCTGATATGACAACAAGGAAACTTGCAGATCGATGAATATCAACTCACCAAGTATCTAAATACTCACAAAATACACTCAATAATCTAGAGAGAAAGAGAAAAGCTTATGTTTCGGTGTGATTTTCAATTCTAACTTAGCCTCTCTATTTATAGGAAAATGTTAGCCCAATTAAGCGGATTTTGACCAGAATCTGATGGCTTTACCTGCTACTATTCCACCCACCAAAAATCAGCCATCTTCCCCAACAACCAAGAGTGGGGCCCACTCAATTCTAGAATTTTCCACCAAAACCTAATTTTCGAATCAATCACCTCTTAAAATTCATAACAAATCATTCGTTCATTTTTAACGGTTCAAAATTTGTGGACATATACTCAACTTATGTATGTATAACATATCCAAAAATTACAACGATCCAACGGTCGGATTAAAAATATAACTCACGCAATATAGTCAAGAACACCGATTTTTTGGACTATTAGTCCTTCTGACCAGATTTCATTCAAAATTTCACCACGAAATATCTACAAAGAATTTTTGGGTGATTCAAATTTCTACAGTTAGCTTACTTCTAGGGCTTTCTTTTGATATATGGATCATCTCTTAACTCATTATACACAAAGAGTTATGGATTTTACAAAATCAAGTAATAAACTAATTTTTCTGAAAATCCCATATTTTGTTCTCCATTTCGACAAATACTGATAAAACACCTCATCATTAATTCCTTCACTTATAACCACATAAATAAATCCATCATTTATATCCACATCAAATAAATATTTTCTTATCATATGAATCAATAATTAATTATTCACAAATAATATTACGTAATCACATTTATGACAACCAAAGCCGCTCCTGTGAAAGAGGGGCTTCCAATAAGGATCTCTCCTTCATCAAGCGCCAAATTAGGTGACCAAACCTCTCCTTAGATGTAACTTTCTAGACATTGCCAATAATGTTATCTAATAATATTATTCAAATAATATGAATTATTGATCCGATAATGGGAAATATCAGGCAAAGTGACAATTATTGAACAACAATAATATAAAATATCAACGCAAAGAAATTATCAATCAATAAAATAAAATATTGATAAAGAATTCACTGTGAAAATTATTGAGTAAAGTGCCATCTTACGTAAGGATCAATAATTCAACAATATCGCAATACCGCAGGCCATCGCATCAACCACGCCAGACATCGTATTTTAACCACCGGGTATTCCAACAAAGGTTAATCTGTAACGATTACGCTATTTATAAAAACTTAATTTTGTCGCTTTCTTCATCCGGCGCTTATTCTCATTATGGGGCCCAAAATGGTCGCTACTTGTCAGAATGCATTTAATATTCCCCGATAGAAAGAATATTCCACGACCAAACGAATATTCCTCGACAACAATGAATATTTTATAACCACTTGTGTATTTTGAAAAAAAATTCATATATCACCCTTAACTTTAACTTTTATCAATTTAACCATTTACTGAATAGTAATTATAAGAAAAATTGAATACTTTTATTTCATAAAATTCGGGGTCTTACAGAGGATACCTATTCTTGATGGTGACATGGTTCAATTCCAGATAATCAATACTGAAAGTCGCATACTCCTCGCTTTCTTCTTTACAAATAAAACAGGAGCACCCCGAGGAGATGTACTTGGGGCCAATGAAACCGATGTCCAACAATTCCTCAGAGTTGGACCTTTAACTCCACGAAGTTCAATAGAGCCATTCGATATGGGGTTTTAGAAATGGGCTTTGTACTGTGTTCAAGATCAATAAAGAATTCAACTTCACGCTTACGGGGTAGG
This sequence comes from Panax quinquefolius, assembly GCA_020205615.1. Classification (NCBI taxonomy): domain Eukaryota; kingdom Viridiplantae; phylum Streptophyta; class Magnoliopsida; order Apiales; family Araliaceae; genus Panax; species Panax quinquefolius. The sequence goes on from CM035167.1 coordinate 146,038,677, forward strand.
CCAGGAAGTTCTTGAAAATACATCGGAAAGTCAATAACAACAGGAATATTATGCAAATTTGACGTGTCTTTATTCAAATCCATAACATGGGCTAAGAAAGCTTGACATCCATTTTTCAATAAACGAATAGCTTTATGATTAGATATGACAGTGATTGATTTTAATGGTTTAGTTGTGAGACCCCAGATTTTATCAATAAAGATTTAAATTTTGTCGAAATAATTTTTAATATTATGGTGTGAATTTGAGAAAAATATTATAGTTGTGGGTAGTATTTATAAATTTTGCAAAGTATGCAAGTGGTTATATTATATTCGATTGGTCTGGGAATATTCTTTTAGCGAGGAATATTCGCATAACTACTCAATCATTGGTGGACCCCACAATGTAATTATTGTTTGATTGAGAAAATGACAAAAATATTTTATTGAAATAACGGCGGAAGTTTTACCGTGGTTATCGCTGAACTACTCGAAGAAGAAAAGTACAAGAATACGTGTGGTCGATAAAGAAATACACTAGATTGATTATCGATGCTTATGTGAGAAGTCACTCGATTTGATTCCATTATCATCGATTAATAATATGAATTATTATAATGATAATGACGCTTTTGTTTTATTCGTATTATTAACGTAATAAAATGAAACATCTTTTCATATAAAATAGAATACTTTATTAAAGTTATTCTATAAATAGAATATATTATATTTTATTATGCATAGTATTGCATAGTGTTTTGCATAGTATTGCATAAAATATTTTGCATAGTAAAATGTTTTTATATAAATAGAATATATTATATTTTATTTAAAAGATTTTTCTTTAAATATGGACCGTCGATTAAAGTAAATCAATCTGACCGCTCATGGATTAATTACTTATGCATTCCATTTTCCTATAAATAGAAGCTCATTCCTTCATTATTTTCTTACTTAATTCATTGAAACTCTAGAGAGAGAAATTATAGAGAGAAGCTATAGAGAAAAGTTATAGAAAGAAGAAGAGTATTCTGCTACTTCACTACTTCTATATTCAGCTTTTTTTACGGTGAGGGGTGTTATTCTTTCTTCTTGAAGAGAACATCATTATTCCATTCATTATCATTCTCATTTGGAATAACTTTTAGTAAAAGTGGCATACCCTATACATAACTTTGATACGCAGATACCCTATACTTGGTGAAATCCTTATGTTATTCCATTACTTATTATTCTGCTTTGAATAACTTTTGATACGCGGTTTACCCTATACTTGGTGACATTCTTCTATTATTCTGCTTGGAACATCCGTCTGTGTTTTACAATTTACCGGTTCCGCTTTTATTATTCTGTTGGAACATCCATGCATGTGTTTTACACCTGACCGGTTCCGCCTCTTATCATTCTCGCTGAATATCCTATCTCATGTTTTACACCGGATCCGGTTCCATCTTTATTATTCTCATTGGAACATCCCGTCGTTGTGAATTTCACCGACCGGTTCCGTTATTATTATTCTCGTTGAATAACTTTGTCTACGCAAGTACCGCATGCATGGTGATTTCTTTTGTTATTCCATTCTTTATTATACCCAAATTGTTTAAAACTTTGACTTATACTCCATGAAATTAGTAGAATATCCTTGATATTTGCGTTTCATCCAAAGATCTTTCATGGAAATATTCTTCCGATCATTCTTGAATTTTACTCTACGAAACAAAGATCATGTCGACAATTTGGACGTTAATAATTCATGGATTAAATAATTCTTGAACTTGTTTTATTGAATTACTATGTCATTGTCATCATCCTCATGTTATATTATGTTATCTTTGCTTACGTGCGTAGATGAACTTAGTATGATTATGACCAGGATCATCATTCGGTATAATCACGACTTGATATAAATGATGTGACAAAAAGTCCTCGGTGGCACCTTGAATGCGATGATGGATAGTTTTTGGTATGATTATGACCGTGGTGATTCTTATAGTCATGACCATTGATAATTTGATGAAAATCCTTGACCGTGGTACGGGATGATTAGATGTGGTGGTTTATTATTGTCGAGTCTCAAATGATAAAATTGATGAAAACCTTTTAAAACCTAAAAGATAGTAGACTTTATTCTCTACTTGACTCTTTTAATGGATTATTATTCCACTGCAGCTTAAACCGGTTGTCTATTGTATTTTATCGCTTTAACATTGTTGAAGGCTAATGATAATTTATTCTGCATTATCTTAGTCATAATATTTCTTCTTTTAGGCTAGTTGAGCTCACCTTTCTTTCACTTTTTCTCTTCGAAATGAGAACATAAATTTGACGAGTCCTGGAACGGAGTAATGGTCCGAGAGGATAGCATTAGTAGTCCTCACTATTCGTGAAATAGTGTGATAATAGTTGTAATGAGGACTCCTTTTGAGTTTGTATAATATCTAGTAGACAATATTTGTATTCAAACTCACGCTTTTTGTCGATTGTACACGGCAGCTTATATTAGTAAGTTGTATTTGAATTTATGTACCATGTAAGTGGCGACCAAGATGGGTGACGTATACCTAATTTTGGGGCGCCACGGTTAATATCGAGCTTAGGATATGATCCTGGCTAAGATGTGAGACAAGAACTAGGAGGGAGAGACGGGAATTCCTTCGCTAGTATGACCTACCTAAGTTTATGTGGTATTTATTTTGTCGGTCGAGTATAGGGATAATATGTGATATGTTATTTAACCCATGTTTGGTGGCGATATTTGAAAATGACATCCAAAATATTGAGATAAGCAATGAAGCACATGAGATCAGTTGAGTCACCTCAACCAAAAGGTAATGAACAACAACACGATAATAATCATACCGGTGGCAACGGTCATCGGAACAATGATAACCATCGTGGGGGAAATTATCATGTCAAGAATGGTAACCATTTCGGTGGTAATCATGGCCAAGATAATAAGAATGGACATTTCAAGAAGAGAGGTTCAACAATGACGTGAAGGCGTCGGCGTCGACACCCGTTTCAAAGGAAGAAGAACGACCACCGGTCATATGTTTCAAATCTTGAGACGGGAGGGACACATCCGTCCAAACTTTACGCAGTAATCCAAAGCGTGTTTTAATTGCGGAAGAGAAGGTCACTTAGCTCGATTTTGTCGTATGGTGAAGTCAAGTCCAGTTGAGATAGTGATGCCAAAGGATGTCCCGACACAAGCCAAAGCCGTTAGTTTAAGAGAGGCGTTTTTTTTTCTCGTGACGAGGAACACGAATAAAATTATCACGGGTAAGTTAATCATAAGCTCTTGCAAAGTCTATATCGTATTCGATCTGGGTTCTACCTATTATTTTATCTCTCTTGCTTGCGTTCAACGTTTAAATTTGACTCGGAGAAATTGGACTTTGATTTATCTGTTTAAACTTAGTTGGGAGAAACCTTCGTTACCTCCATTGTTTATAAATCTTGTTGATTCAAATCGAAACTTTCACGTTACTGTCAATCTTATTTCTTTGAAAATACTTGCCTTTGATTTTAGGAATCAATTGGTTAACTACTCATCATGCTTTTAAATAAGGTTGTTAGCTTTTATATTTATAACAACCTCATTACACGAATTCAAAGTAACCAAACCCTAAAATTAATCATTGTATCGTATCAAGCCATAAGTAAAGAGCCCCCGAACCTTTCGTTGTTGACTTCCTTGTATGGAATGCACCGCTTCGGACTTTCTCGTAGGCAACATCGTGAATGAAGATGGCAAGTTTATAGGTATCATTGTGAGAGTGCTATCTAGGTTAAGGGATAGAAGTCACAGGTTGGTATCAATGTGACGTCTTATCCAAGTCTTGGATGAGAGTCACAGCTTTGAATGATATTTCTATTATTAATAAATTTCTGGCGTATTCTTGAAGACTTCTTAGCCTACTTAGAGCGTGAAATCGAATTTTGTATTGACCCTAATGACAAAAACCCATTTCTTAAACCTCAAATATTTCTTCAACTAAAAGGATCATTTTACGTGGATTATGATGAAAGTCATAATAAAAGCATTGGACTAATGAAAATCATTGGTATCACGTGGTATTAGTAAGTGTTATAATGAGTTATGTTGGTTAGTATGTGAAAACATGAAAGTTTCTTAGAAATCACAAAGAGTTGAAAATCGATTTTGGTGAAAAAAGCGTAACATGAAATTCAATTGACCATATCTCCTATTATATTTTGAATTTTTGAATGTGGTCAAGTCCTAGAGTTAGATCTATGAGTTACCTAACTAATCCAAGTGCAATTACTGGAAAAGGTGTTGTAGATTTTTGTGTGGACTGATTTTAGCAAAGGAGTGCAAAGCTGCAAAAACCGAAAAAGCTTACTCGCCATGATTTTAGAGAGGCTGTTTCGGCCACTTAAATTATGAGAAAAATTCTGGCCTTTTGGGACATGAAGGTATATGGTATAAAGTACCTCCTGTCCAAAAATGAGCTCATTCGACTTAAAATGAGCAAGTTATGACTATTTCAATATTTAGGTTTTTCCGAAATTAAAAGCTATAACCGAGTTCTATAACTCAGATGACCATGAAATTTAAACTAGAAGCGCACGTTAACATGTGTAAGATTCTGCCAAGATTTGGGAATTTTGGAGTTATCCTTGAGGTAGCTAATTTCTTAAGGAATTAATTGGAAATTGATTTTTGAAAATAGTAAATGAATTTTAAAAATTCCGAGAAAAATATATTTTCATTATGGGACTATATTATGCTAAATCCCAGAAAAGAAATATTTTTGGGACTGATTTGGTATTTTTCATGAAAATAGTTTAATTACGAACATATGAGTTAAATATGTTATGTGAAGTAACAAAGTTGAAAATAGGATTTTATGGCTAGAGAATCCTATATGTAGAGTATATGCATATTTTTTTGATGAGGATTTGATAATTGGTGATGATATCTTATGAGTATGACATTTTTGAATGATTAAATGCATTATATGGTAAAAGCGTAAACAATTGAGATAAATTGTTTATAAATTTAAAAGTGATTAAAATATTGTTATAATATTAATGATATTAGATTATGAGATTATTAAGTGATTGATAACATGGGGATATTCTTGAATCTGGATAAATTATATTATAAATGTTTAATATTTATCCTTTATCTCATTTGATTGATTCTTTATATCATTATCCTCACGCTTATATTATTTGAAAGTCATCTCAGGCACATGAGTGCGTAGATGGACTTGGTATGATTATGACCGTGGATTGTTCGGTATAATCATAACCGTAATTGAAAACACGATTATCTTTGGTAGTAGTTCATGGATAATTGGTGGTCGTGATACTAATGAATACACGATTATCTTTGGTAGTAGTGCATGGATAATTTGTGGTCGTGATACTTAATGAATACTACGATTATCTTTGGTAGTAGTGCATGGATAATTTGTGGTCGTGATACTAATGAATACACGATTATCTTTGGTAGTAGTGCATGGATAATTTGTGGTCGTGATACTTAATGAATACACGATTATCTTTGGTAGTAGTCGTGGATAATTGTGGTCGTGATATCTTAATGAATACACGATTATCTTTGGTAGTAGTGCATGGATAATTCGTGGTCGTGATACTAATGAATATCCTTGGCACGTAGTGCGGGGGATGATTCGATGATATGGATTAATTATTGAAATGAGTCTAAGCAATGAAATATTAATTCATGGATGTGGTAAAAAGTCATCTTTAGTAGTAGTGCATTGATAGACTTGGTATGATTATGACCACGGATTATTCGGTATAATCATGTCCGTAATTGAAAACACGAATATCCTTAGCCAAGAGTGCATGAATAATTCATGGTTGTGATACTATTAAGTCGAGTCTCAAAGATTATTAGTTTCTGACAACAGTATATCTTTGGCACCTAGTAGTGCAAAGATGAATTGTTAATGAATATCTTCGTAGGATTGCAAAAATGAATTTAATGTTTTCAACGATAAAGGTATTCAAGGTATCCTCATCTCTTATCATACCGCAGTCGTACCCTAATTTTGAGGCGAAATTCCATAAAGAGGGAGATTGTGAGACCCAGATTTTATCAATAAAGATTTAAATTTTATCGAAATAATTTTTAATATTATGGTGTGAATTTGAGAAAAATATTATAGTTGTGGGTAGTATTTATAAATTTTGCAAAGTATGCAAGTGGTTATATTATATTCGATTGGTCTGGGAATATTCGGTTTAGCGGGGAATATTAGTACTGACTCTCAATCATTGGTGGACCCCACAATGTAATTATTGTTTGGATTGAGAAAATGACAAAAATATTTTATTGAAATAACGGCGGAAGTTTCACCGTAGTTCTTGTTGAACTACTCGGTAGTAAAAAATACGATGTCGTGTGGTTGCATAAGTAAGCATTACGGTATTGATTATTGATGCTTTATGTGAAAGTCACCTTCGGTTTGATTCCATTATTGTCGATTAATAATATGAATTATTATAGCGATAATGACGTTTTGTTTTATTCAGTATTATTAACGTAATAAAATGCGAAACATCTTTTCATATAAAATAGAATACTTTATTAAAGTTATTACATAAATAGAATATATTATATTTTATTATGCGTAGTATATGCATAGTGTTTTTGCGTAGTATTGCATAGTGTTTGCATAGTAAAATGTTTTATATAAATAGAATATATTATATTTTATTTAAAAGATTTTTCTTTAAATATGGATGAGTCGAGTTAAAATAAATCAATACTGATACTTAAATGGATTAGTTCTTATGCATTCCATTTTCCTATAAATAAAGCTCATTCCTTCATTATTTTCTTACGAATTCATTGAAACTACAGAGAGAGAAATTATAGAGAAAGTTATATAGAGAAAGTTATAGAAAGAAGAAGAGTATTCTCGCTACTTCACTACTTCTATATTCAGTTCTTTTTTACGGTAAGGGTGTTATTCTTTCTTCTTGAAGAGAACTTCATTATTCCATTCATTATCATTCTGTTGGAATAACTTTTGTAAAAGTGGCATACCCTATACATAACTTTTGTCTGTGACACCCTATACTTCTTTGAAATCCTTATGTTATTCCATTGCTTATTATTCTGTGGAATAACTTTTATATCTGTGATTTACCTATACTTGGTGACATTCTTCTATTATTCATTGGAACATCCATGCATGTGTGTTTTACACCTACCTGGTTCCATTTTTTATTATTCTGTTGGAACATCACATGCATGTGTTTTACACCGACCGGTTCCGCTTTTATCATTACATTGGAATATCCTATCTGTGTGTTTTACACCGGATCTCGGTTCCATCTTTATTATTCTCGTTGGAACATCCTGTCGGTGTGAATTTCACCGACTGGTTCCGTTATTATTATTCTGTTGGAATAACTTTACTATCTGCAATCTGCATGCATGGTGATTTCTTTTGTTATTCCATTCTTTATTATACCCAAATTGGTTAAAACTTTGACTTCTATACTCCATGAAATTAGTAGAATATCCTTGATATTTGCGTTTCATCCATGTCTTTTTCATGGAAATATTCTTCGATCATTATTGAATTTTACTCTACGAAACGATGTATCATGTTGACAATTTGGGCGTTAATAATTCATGGATTAAATAATTCTTGAACTTTTTTTATTGAATTACTATGTCATTTGTCATCATCCTCATGTTATATTATGTTATCTTTGGCTTTACGTGCGTAGATGAACTTAGTATGATTATTACGACCAGGATCATTCTTATATAATCACGACTTGATATAAATGATGTGACAAAAGTCCTCGATGGGCACCTGTAATGCAAAGTGATGGATAGTTTTGGTATGATTATGACCGGGGTGATTCGGTATATAATAATGACCATTGATAATTTGATGAAAATCCTTGGCCAGTAGTACAGCGAGGATGATTAGATGTGGTGGTTTATTATTAAAATTTGAGTCTCAATGATAAAAATTGATGAAAACCTTTTAAAACCTAAAAGATAGTAGACTTTATTCTCTACTTGACTCTTTTAATGGATTGCTTATTCATTGCAGATTAAACCGGTTTATTATTGTATTTTATCGGTTTAACATTGTTGAAGGCTAATGATAATTTATTACTGCATTATCTTAGTCATAATATTTCTTCTTGGGCTAGTTGAGCTCACCTTTCTTTCTTTCATTTGTTCTTCTGAAATGAGAACATATTTTGAGACAAGTCGGGAACGAAGTAATGGTCCGAGGATAGCATTAGTAGTCCTCACTATTCTCGTGAAATAGTGTGATAATAGTTGTAATGAGGACTCCTTTTGAGTTTGTATAATATCTAGTAGACAATATTTGTATTCAAACTCACAGTTTTTGTCGTATTGTACACGACAGTTATATTAGTAAGTTGTATTTGAATTTATGTACCATGTAAGTGGCGACCCAAGATGGGTGACGTATACCTAATTTTGTGGGCGTTATATTAGTTGCTTGAATTCGTACAACAGGTTGGTTAGGAATATGAAAACTAACAACCTTACGAAAATAATCAATTTTGGCATGATGAGTAGTTAACCAATCAATCCCTAAAATTACATCAAAAGCAAGTATCTTTAAAGAGATAAGGTCAACGGGTAAGGTAATGGTGCCAACTTGAATCAAACAAGATTTATAAACATGGATGTGATGAAAGTTTCTCCTAACTGAGAGTTTCCACAGATAGGTCAAAGTCTAATTTCTCCTGAGTCAAGTTTAAACGTTGAGCACAAGTAGGAGAGATAAATGAATGGACCCCAGATCAAGTAAGGTATAAACTTGTAAGAATTTATAAATAGCTTACCCGTGATCACCTCGTTTGGGTTCTCGCATTTTGACCAATCCACAACAAACGCTCTTTCTTCCTAATCGTTGACTTTGACTTTTTTCGGGACGATCTTTTGAGTCACCGTCCCCATTGAACTAGGTTTCGCTTCTGCATAATCTCGGCGATATGTCCTTCCTTTCCACAATTATAGCATACCTTGAATCTTGTTGTGGGCAGTTTAGACCGATATGTCCCTCTTTCCGCATTTATAGCATATGACCAGTAGTCGTTCTCCTCCCTTAGAACCGATTCTTCTTGCAAGACCGCTCCTTCATATAATGGTTGTTAAATCTCCTCTTTTAAAATCTCCTCGACTTCGCTTCTTCATTTTTCATGGCCATGATTACCACCAGAGTGGTTACCATTTTTGTCCGTCTGTTTCTTTCTCCATTGGTTATCATTATTACATTGATCGCTATCTACGATGCGATCCTGGTTGTGGTCCTCGATTTGGTAGTACTTTCGTTATCTCGCTTCTAATAATTGAGCCTCATTTCTGACATCCTAATAGAGAGAAAGTTTATGAGAAATGAGATCTTGACGTATCTTGGGGTTTCAAACCTCTAAGAAACATCCGCGTCATCGTTCCTCATTCTCCACCAAATGAGGTCTGAAACTGGATAACTCGCAAACTTTGCCTCGTCTTTGAGACACCGTCGTATTGTTTTGCTCTAATCGATGAACTCCACTTCCTTCATATAGACGAACACTTTCGTGAAAGTATTTGTCATTAAATAGTTTCTGAAATGTTTCCCAAGACATCTTTGAGTGCGGGTGGATGGAGTACGCCTCGTAGACTCCCACCGGTGAGTCACGCCTGCGCCGGAACATAAAGGTGGCGAATGGAACCTTCTGTTCTCCGTCATCCCAAGACATCGAATATCTTGGTAATTTGTTTGACACATGTTTCCGCCGTGATCGGATCTAGCTTTCCCTTAAATTCGGTGGTCCCAACTCTTTGAATCTGCTTGCATTGTGACAACCCGTGAATTGCTATCATTTCCTCCTCAGATTTTGAACACGAGTCTCCCTCAATCGATTGTCGTGAATCGCAAAAAGCTTCTAAACATCCCTCGTTCATCATCTCGCTTTCAGTGGTGTTGTTCACAGGAGGAACATTGCCCGACTGTTGCGCGTTCTCCTCGTTGGTGAGTCAAAGCGTCTCCACGGCCTCATTTCCATTGTTAATATTCTCGGTCGATATTCTCAAATCACCATCATAAAACAAGGGTTAATTAAGAAATCAATATATCACATAATATCCCTATATATCTTGACTAACTAAAAAAATAAGCTTAGGTAGGACACACCACTAACGAAGGATTTACTCGCCTCCTCCCTCTAGTTCTATTCCCCGATCTCCGCCAGAGATCATATCCCTAAGCTCTTATACCAACTGTGGCGCCCCCAAAATAGGTATACATCACTATTCCGAGTTGTCAATACGTGGTACGTAAACAACTACAACTTTATTATTACAACAAGAAATCATGAGTTTGAATACAAATATTATCTTCTGACAATATCTATACTCAAATAAATCCTCATCACATTTATTGATACATTATTTTACAAAATGGTGAGGACTACTAAACAATCCTTTCTAAAACCTTCATTCCATACCCCAGGCTAAATACTCGCTTATATTCTCGCCTCCGAGAAGAAAAATGGAACAAAAAGGAAAAGGGTGAGCTCAACTAGCCCAATAAAAGAATATTATGACTAAGATAATATACAACAAATTACCGTTAGTCTTCAACGGGGAAAAATCTAATAGAATACAATAGACAACAAATTTTAAATCAATATTCGCAATGAAATAATAATTCATTAGAAGAGTTAAGTAGAGAATGCAAACTACTATCTTCTATGTGTATGAATTTAAAAGTTCATCGTCTATCTTTTATCCTGTAACATCAATCAATATACATCCGGAATCAAATATTCATCTTTTTACTACAGTGCCAAGATATTCATCACTTAGTCATGTTCATCTAAACACTGTTCATCTTTACTTTCTGACCAAAGATATTCTTGAAAATCATTCATCTTTGCATTACAGTGCCAAAGATATTCAATAATATCATCATTTAAGATCGAGGATGATGAAAATATTTTTTTTAAAGAAACGAATCCAAAGAAGCAAAATGACAAGGATTAAGGATTAAGGATTAGTACTTTGTTTTATCCATGTTCAAAAATACCTCAAAAATAATCATAGTGGTGTAAAATTCAAGAATGATCAAAACATGGATACAATCAAAGCTAGTATCCAGAATAGATATTTTGGACAAAAAGAAGAAATTTTATTTTTCCTCAAAGCTAGTATAGTGCCGTATACGTGAATAGTAACTCCGACACCAAAAGATAGAAATTCCACAAAAAACATCTTCACGCTTTATGAATAGTACTCGTGAATAGTAACTCGTGAATAGTAACTCATGAATAGTAACTTTCGTGAATAGTAACCCCGACATGAAAAAAGTTCCAAATTTGATAAAAAGTTCCAACCAATATTTCAAATAATGATATTGAAGAAATAATATCATTTGAGAAGAAAATAACATCCACTTACCTCGAAAGATTAAGACTTACAAATTTGGAATACCGGGTATAGTGCTAAAGGAACTTACAGACCGCTAACAATACTCAAAGTATACTCAAAATACTCACAAGAATACGCTTCGATAATATAGAGAGAAAACTTCAATTTACGTGTGATTTTCAATTCTAACCCAAGACCCTATTTATAGGAAAAATCTTTAGAACACTAAAAGCGAAAATTTAATAAAATATTAATATATATTATAAATTTCCTTAGCCCATCTTTGAAGATCTGATTTTAGCAATTAATATCACATGTTAGCCCACTTAAATGCAAAAAAAACGTTTTCTTTAAAATAATAATTAAAACTTCCAAAATCAATTATTTGAGCTTGAACTTCAATAATTCACAATAAATAGCCCTTTTATCAGAAAATTTGAATCTCGCGTGTTTTTATAGGAAATTCAATTCTCTACAACTTTGCGAGAAGAAAGTTTTTCCGAATTCCAAATGCAAATTGACCAAAAATCCACAAGCGGGCAATTTTACAAAGTATAATCAAATTTCAATCGATAAATGGGGTCAACCAACATGTTTAACATGTTTTAAACATTTATTGCAACAAAAAATACTCTTCCTCCTCGTATACTCATATATCCCACATTCGTTGTAAAAATATCACCATTATTATATTATTAAAATATAATAATATATTTAAATGAATTATTTTATCGAAAAGAAAAAATTTCAATTTTCAACAATTGTCACATTAAAAATTTTCTCTATCTATATCCATATAAATTAATATTTTCCTCATCATATGAATCAATAATTAATTATTCACAAATAATATTCTGAGAATCACAATATTGACAACCAGGCGGTTCCCGAAGAAAGAGGGGCTTTCCAATAAGAATTTCTCCTTACTTGCGCCAGCAATTAGGTGACCAAACCTCTCCTGTAGGCGAGAACTTTCTATACATTGCCAATAATGTTATCTAATAATATTATTCTTTATAATATGAATTATTGCTTCGATAATGAAAAATATTGTGTAACGACATTATTATCAAACAACAATGATATAAAATATCAACGCAAATAATTATTAACTCAATAAAATCTTTGAGCGAAGAATTATCGTAACCATTATTGAGTAGTGCCTTCTTACGTAAGAATCAATAATTGGTGCAATACCGCAAATTATCTTCTTGTTTTTACCAACCGAGTATTTTAACAATTATAATTGTAATAACTACGCCAGATTATTTTTAACCAACTTATATTTGTCGCTTTCTTCATCCAATCGCTTTCAGGTTATAGGGCCATACATACGGGTCACTACGGTAAATACGAATATTCCCAGAAGCAGATCACGAATATTCCACGACCAAACGAATATTCCCCAAACAACAATGAATATTTTATAACCACTTGCTTATTTTAAAATATTTGCGTATTTTACCCCTAACTATCCACATTAATCACATCAACCCTTACTATTTCAAAATAATAAATAGAGAAAATTAAATTTTATTAATAATAAGTTGGGGTCTTACAATAATCGTGTATTCATTAGTATTACGACCACAAATTATCCATGCAATACTGACAAAGATAATCGTGTTTTCAATTACTATATGATTATACCGAAACAATCCCTCATTATAATCATACCAAGTCCATCTATGCACTATATAGCCATGAGATGACTTTCAACATAATATAAACATGAGGATAATGATATAAAGAATCAATCAAATGAGATAAAGGATAAATATTAAACATTTATAATATAATTTATCCAGGATTAAAGAATATCCCCATGTTATCAATCACTTAATAATCTCATAATCTAATATCATTAATATTATAACAATATTTTAATCACTTCTTAAATTTATAAATAATTTATCTCAATTGTTTACGCTTTACCATATAATGCATTTAATCATTCAAAATGCCATACTCATAAGATATCATCACCAATTATCAAATCCTCATCAAAAAATATGCATATACTCTATATAGGATTCTTTAAGCCATAAAATCCTATTTTCAACTTTCATATTTCACATAACATATTTAACTCATAAGTTAAGTAACTAAACTATTTTCATGAAAAATACCAAATTAGTCCCAAAAATATTTCTTTTCCGGGATTTAGCATAATATAGTCTCATAATGAAAATATATTTTCTCTAAATTTTTAAAATTCAATTACTATTTTTCAAAAATCAATTTCTAATTAATTCCTTAAGAAATTAGCTACCTCAAGTTTAACTCCAAAATTCCCAAATCTTGGCAGGACCTTACACATGTTAACGTGAGCTTCTAGTTTAAATTTCATGGTCATCGGAGTTATAGAACTCTCGGTATATAGCGTTTTTAAATCGGAAAAACCTAAATATTGAAATAGTCATAACTTGCTCATTTTAAGTCGAGAATGAGCTCATTTTTGGACAGGAGGTACTTTATACCATATACCTTCATGTCCCAAAAGGCCAGAATTTTTCTCATAATTTAAGTGGCCAAAATAGCCCCTCTAAAATCATGGCAGCGAATTTTTTCGATTTTTTGCAGCTTTGCACTCCTTTGCTAAAATCAGTCCACACAAAAATCTACAACACCTTTTCCAGTAATTCCACTTGGATTAGTTAGGTAACTCATAGATCTAACTCTAGGACTTGACCACACTCAAAAATTCAAAATATAATAAGAGATTTGGTCAATTGAATTTTATGTTACGTTTTCACCAAAATCGATTTTCAACTCTTTGTGATTTCTAAGAAATTTTCATGTTTTCACATACTAACCAACATAACTCATCATAACACTTACTAATACCACGAATACCCATGATTTTCATTAGTCCAATGCTTTTATTACGACTTTCATCATAAACCACGTAAACCTGCTTTATTTTAGTTGAAGAAATATTTGAGGTTTAAGAAATGGGTTTTTCTTTTCGGGGTCAATACAAAATTCGATTTTACGTTCTAGGGTAGGCTAGGAAGTCTTCAAGAATACGCCAAGAAATTTATTAATGATAGAAATATCATTCAAAATCATTATTCTCGTCGAAGACTTGGATAAGTCGTCACATTAATACCAACTGTGACTTCATCCCTTAACCCGGATAAGACCTCACAATGATACCTATCAACTTGTCATCTTCATCACGGCGTCGCCCACGAAAGTCCGCTTTTGTGCATTCCACACAAGGAAGTCAACAACGAAAGGATCGGGCCTCTTTACTTATGGCTTGATATAACAGTGATTAACTTTAGGGTTTGGTTACTTTGAATTCGTATAACAGGTTGGTTAGGAATATGAAAGCTAACAACCTTACAAAAAGCATGATGAGTAGTTAACCAATCGACTCCTAAAATCTCATCAAAGGCAAGTATTTTCAAAAAGATAAGATCGACAGGTAACGTGAAAGTGTTTATTTGAATCAAACAAGATTTAAAAATAGTAGCGGTAACGAAGGCTCCTACTAATGAAGTTTCAACCAATAAGTCAAAGTTTAACTTTCTTGAGTCAAATTTAAACGTTGAACACAACTAGGTGAAATAAAAGAGTGGGTAGAATCGGTATCTAACATGGTATAGACTTCATGAAGAGCTTATGATTAACTTACCCGTGATAATTTTATTCGGGTTCCTCGTCAATCACGAAAAAAAAACGCTCTCTCTTAAACTACCGACTTTGGTTTATGCAGGACAAACCTTTGGTGCCTCCATCCTAGTTGAATTTGTCTTGATGAAATGACACAAAATCGAGCTAAGTGACCTTCTCTTCCACAATTATAACATGCTTTGACGATTGACAACCCCAAAATAGGTCCATTCCATCCAACCCATTCTCGAGTCGCCAAATATATGGTACGAAAAAAACAACTACAACTTTATTACAACAATTGTCGTGCAAAATACAACAACACATATCTTTGTGAGTTTGGATACAAATATATACCAATCAGAAGACGTCCACAATGACACCTTACATAAAGGTATAGTCAAAAACTGTTTTAGAATTTAGAATCTTTGGGAAGTGCTCAAGGAAACCTTCATACACGGGAGGCCATGCTTTTAGGTTATGGTAGATATCATATGGCCACAGAATTATCCTTGGTTGACCCAATAAACCCCAAAGAAAAACGAGAAGATTACTATCATATTCTTCCCAATGGTGAGTCTTCTCTTGACATATCATTATCTCCACTGTCTCTAATTGGGTATTATACTCCAAACAAACACCAAGATTATATAGGTAGTGCTTGTAAATATACTCGAAGAAGTGGATGAAAGACAACCATGTCTTATGATAACACGAGGTTGTATGTCATTAGACATCTTGTATGATAGTGACAAAACACCCTTCCAAGTTAAATTCACCTCACCCTCAACATCTATAGACCACCACTCTATTCCTCGCTTATCCCCCGCCGACCCAGCTACACTTTTATTACCTGAAAGGAATTGTGAAACAAAAGGGTGAGCACAACTAGCTCAATAAAAAATATTATGACTAAAGATAAATAAATTATCAATAGTCTTCATCGATAATAAATCGAGATTTAGAACATATAGTAGATGATAAAACTTTTCAACCATAGTTGCGGCGAATGAGCGATCCATTAGAAGAGTCAAATAGACTATAAAGTCTATTGTCTTCTCCATGTTAAAAATCCACCAACCATGTTTTATCCTCGTAACATCAATCAACAATTCACATCCCACAATCACGTGTATAACTTCATAATCGTAATTGTAGTTCTAAATTCTTTTCTCATCCAAGACAAAGATAATTTTCATCACTTGTCTTTACGAAAACATCAAAGATCATGGTTATACCAAATCACGCCTCTGCTCATAATCATACTAATAAATTCATCTTTGCACCACTTCAAAGATATTCATCAACAGCTTCATCTTTACACTACAAAATTTAAAGATATTCAACAACAGTCATCTTTGCATTACGAGCCAAAGATATTCATCAATAATTCATCTTTTTGCACTACTGGGCAAAAGATATTCAACAACAGTCATCTTTGCATTACGAGCCAAAGATATTCATCAATAATTCATCTTTGCACTACTGTGCAAAGATATTCAACAACAGTCATCTTTGCATTACGAAAGCAAAAGATATTCATCAATAATTCATCTTTGCACTCTGGGCTAAAAAAGATATTCAACAACAAAATCATCTTTGCATTACGAGCCAAAGATATTCATCAATAATTCATCTTTGCACTACAAAGCAAAGATATTCAACAACAGTCATCTTTGCATTCTGAAGCAAAAGATATTCATCATTAATTCATCTTTGCACTACTGGCAAAAGATATTCATCAACAAGTCATCTTTGCACAACGAGCCAAAGATATTCATATATCAAAGAAATACATAATCATTTCAGAAGTTATATAACAATAATTATAACCATGTTGATCAATTCACCTTTGCACTTAAGCTAAAAATATTCAATTGTAAATTCAATGGTCATGATCATACCGGTCCAACAATTCAACTTTTGCACTCTCGGCCAAAGAGAACCTATGGTCACGATCATACCAATAATCTACCCATCTTTACACTCAAGTCAAAGAGAAATATCATCATTAGAGTTATAAGAATGTTATATAAAAAAATATAATCAAAACACGGTTTTAATTTCAAGAGTAAGATTCATAAATCAACGATAATTTGGTGGAGAAAAAACCAATTTGTTGTGAATAGTACCGTATTCGTACATAGTCCCGTATAATCGTGCGTAAGTAACCTCGACACGAAAAGATAAAGTTTCATAATAAAATTCATATCCATATTTATAACACCTTAATCCAAATGTTATAAATCACTTAGAAATCTCATAATCTAATATTATTAATATTATAATAATATTTTAATCATTTCTCAAACTTATAAATAATTTAATCCAATTATTTACACTTTAATAATTAATGCATTTAATCATCTAAAATGCCAAACTCATAAGATTTCATCATCATTAACCAAAACCCTCATAAAAATCTGCGATATATCTCATATATGATTCTCAAGCCAATAAATCATATTTTCCAATTTTCTTACTTCACATAACATATTTAATTCATTTACTCATAACTAGAACATTTTCATGAAAAATACCAAATCAGGTTAAAAATATTTCTTTTCCGGGATTTAGTATAAAATAGTTCCATATTGAACATATATTTTCTCGAAATTTTAAAAATTCATTTACTATTTTTCATATGGCTAAAACCAATAGAATATTTAAACATTTATCATAAATTGTACTTTTATCCAAAATTTCAAATTCACAGAAGACAATCGATATTATATAGATGTACTCTCAATAAAAATTTCATCAATTTTGGAGTTAACCGCAAGGAGTTATAAATAGTTACTTTTAAAATAGTCTTTTCTCATAAAATCCATAACTCCTAATCTATACATCCAAAAATACCTCAAAATAATCATAGTGGTGTAAAATTCCGAATGATCAAAACATGGATACAATCAAAGCTAGTATCCGAATAGATATTTTAGACGAAAGAGAAAAATTTTCATTTTTCTATTGAATAAGCCATATTAAGTGAATAAGTCAGATATCGTGAATAAAGGTAAGTATACGTGAATAGTAACTCAAACACCAAAAGATAGAAATTCCACAAAAAACATTTTCACGCTTCATGAATAGTACTCGTGAATAAGAATCTCGTGAATAAGAACTCATGAATAGTAACTCGTGAATAAGAACTCATGAATAAGTAACCCAGGCATGAAAAAGTTCCAAATTTGATAAAACTTCAGATCAACATTTCAAAGATAATGATATTGAAGAAATAATATCATTACAAAAAAAAAATATCCCTTACTGATCCCTTACCATCCCTTACCTCAAAAGAGCAACACTTCGACGGGATATCTGGATATAATGAAAGGAAACTTGCAGCGATGAATATCAACTCACCAAGTATCTAAATACTCACAAATTACACTCAATAATCTAGAGAGAAAGAAAACTTTGTTTCGGTGTGATTTTCAATTCTAACTTAGCCTCTATTTATAGGAAAATGTTAGGCAACCAAAGCGAGACTTCGACTGCACACTGATGACTTTACTCTGCTACTATTCCACCCACCAAAAATCAGCCATCTTCCCCAACAACCAAGAGTGGGGCCCACTCAATTCTAGAATTTTCTACCAAAACCTAATTTACGAATCACCACCTCTTAAAATTCATAACAAATCATTCGTTCATTTTAAACGGTTCAAAATTTGTGGACATATACTCAACTTATGTATGTATAACATATCCAAAAATTACAACGATCCAACGGTGGGATTAAAAATTATAACTCACACAATATATCGTAAAAATAATCGATTTGATTTTAAATACCTCCATCCGATAAAATACTTGATAAAACACCTCAACACTAATTTCTTCATTTATAACCACATAAATAAATCCATCATTTATATCCACATAAAATAAATATTTCTTTATCATATGAATCAATAATTAATTATTCACAAATAATATTACAAAATCACAATTATGATGACCAGTAGTTCCCTCAGAAAGGGGGCTTTCAGATAAGGATTTCTCCTTCAACGCCATGATTAGGTGACCAAACCTCCTCGATGTAACTTTCTAGACATTGCCAATAATGCTATCTAATAATATTATTTAAATAATATGAATTATTGATCCGATAATGGAGATAATGTGCAAAGGACAATTATTGAACAACAATAATATAAAATATCAACGCAAAGAATTATTGAATCAATAAAATAAAATATTGAATAAGAATTCATGTGAAAATTATTGAGTAGTAGTGCCTTCTACGTAAGGATCAATAATTCAACAATCACGTGCAAATACCGTAATGCTCTTGCATGCAACCACGCCAGACATCGTATTTTAACCACCGGGTATTCCAACAATCTTAATTGAGAATAACTACGCGTTATTTTTAACCAACTTATATTTGTCGTTTTCTTCATCCAATCGCTTTTTAGTTATATGGGCCCATACATGGTCACATGTCGTCGCATTTAATATTTCCGACGGTTATGAATATTCCACGACCAAACGAATATTCCCAAACAATAATGAATACTTTATACCCCACTTGCGTATTTTGAAAAAAAAAATTTCATATATCACCCTTAACTTTAACTTTTATCAATTTAACCATTTACTGAATAGAAAAATTGAATACTTTTATTTCATAAAATTCGGGGTCTTACAGACGGCATGGCGCAGTTCGGACTAATGTGTCCCTCTCCTCCGCATTTGAAGCATATGATAGGTAGTCTTTCTCCTTCCTTAACAACGGGTGCTGGTGCTGACGTCTTTCCATCATCGTTGAATCTCCTTTTCTTGAAATGTCCATTCTTATTATTTTGGCCCCGATTATCACCGAAGTGGTTACCATATCGGCCCGTTGATTCCCTCCACGCTTGTTGTCACCGCTTGATGACTACTCTCACCGGTATTATAATTTTGCTTGCATCGCTTCTTTTTAGTTCGGCTGACTTGTTATCGCGCTCCACTAATCGAGCCCTATTTACAACATCTCGAATACAAACACGGTTTATGAGAAATAAGATGTTGACGTATCTCCCGAAACAAACCTCTTAAAAACATTCGCGCCATTCTCTCTTCATTATCCACCAAGTGGGGCGCAAACCGTGATAACTCCGTAAATTTTGCCTCGTATCATGACACGGTCGTATATTGTTTTGTTCCAACTTGATAAACTCCACCTCCTTCATGTGGCGAATACTTTCGGGAAAGTATTTGTCGTTGAAACGACTCTGGAACTTCTCCCAAGATATCTTCAAGACAAAGAAGTTGAGTACGCTTTCTGGATTCCCACCAATGTCTGCTCCTCCGCCAAGCAACAAAAGGCGTGAAGGGAACCTTTTGCTCCTCGGAGCATCCCAAGATATCAAATATCTTGGTAATCTTTATCCATGCTTCCGCGAAGTGGTTTTTGCTCTCCCTTAAACTCCGGTGGTCCCAGCTCCTTGAATTGTTTAGCGGTGACCGCCGAGAGTTTTCCGTGTTTCCACCTACGCTTTGGATGTAAGTCGCTTTCGATGTGTTGCATGAATTCTAAAAACCTCTTAAACGCATCTGTGTTTAATTAATTGATCGGTGTTGTTGTTTACAGGAGGATTATCGCCATCCTGTTTCACATTGTCTGATTATTGATCCGTGGAGAATCAATGATCTCTTGTGCTCCATTCTTATTCTCAACATTCTCGGATGCCATTTTCAAACACCGCCACAAAATAAGGGTTAATTGACATGCAACATATTATCACTATACTCGACCAGTCAATTAAATACCAAATAAATTTAGGTAGGTCATACTAATGAAAAGAATTCCCGCCTCTCCCTCCTAGTTCTTATCTCACATCTCACCAGGGATCATATCCCTAAGCTCGATATTAACCGCGACGCCCCCAAAATTAGGTATACGTCACCCATCTTGGGTCGCCACTTACATGGTACATAAATTCAAATACAAACTTAATTATACATCCGTCGGTATAACATACGACAATACATAAACCGAGAGTTCTAATAGAATATTGTCATTTAGATAATATCCATACTCAAGAGTCCTCATTACAATTATTATCACACTATTTCACGTAATAGTGAGGACTACTAATGTTATCCTCTGGACCATTACTCCGTTCCCCGACTGTCTCCAAATTTATGTTCTCATTTCACGAAGAGAAACGATTGAAAGAAAGGGTGAGCTCAACTAGCCCAAAGAAGAAATATTATGACTAAGATAATCTTTGAATAAATTATCATTAGCTTTCAACAATGTTTAAACCGATAAAATACAATAGACAAACCGCTTTAATCTGCGGCTGAATATCTAATCCATTAAAAGAGTCAAGTAGAAAATAAAGTCTACTATCTTTTAGGTTTTAAAAGGTTTTCATAAATTTTTATCACTAAGACTCGCTTTTAATGAATAAACCACAATATCTATTCATCCCTCGTATCACTATCGAAGGATTTTCATCAAATTATCAATGGTCACGACTATACCGAATCACCCCCGATCATAATCATACCAAAAACTATCCATCATCGCATTACAGTGAATCGAGGACTTTTATCACATCATTTATAACAAGCCACGATTATACCGAATGATCCTCAATTATAATCATACTAAGTCCATCTACGCACGTAAGCCAAAAGATGACATATTATAACATGAGGATGATGACAATGACATAATAATTCAATAAAACAAGTTCAAGAATTATTTTATCCGAGAATTAAGAACGTCCAAATTGTCAACAAGATCTTTATTTTGTAGAGTAAAATTCAAGAATGATCGTAAAAATATTTCCATGAAAAGATATCGGATGAAACGCAAATATCGAGGATATTCTACTAATTTCATGGAGTATAAGTCAAAGTTTTAACTAACCGGGTATAATAAAGAATGGAATAACAAAGGAAATCACCACGACGCGATTGCTTGATGTATGCGAGTTATTCCAATGAATAATAATAACGGAACCAGTCGTCGTGAAATTCACAATCGGGATGATCCAATGTAATAATAAATCTTTGAATAATAATAAACAATGGAACCGGTCCTATTTAAAAACACACGCATGTGATATTCCAAAGAATAATAAATGCGAGAATAATAAACAATGGAACTGTGTCCCGTGTAAAACACACGCGATGGATATTCCAAATGTAATAATAAAGAATGGAATAACGTAAGAAGATCACCAAGTATAGGGAGTCCACAGTATACAAAGTTATTCCAATGTAATAAATAAGAATGGAATAATATAAAGGATTTCACCAAGTATAGGGTATCTGCCGTGATACAAGTTATGTATAGGGTATGCTTAAACTTTTTACGAGTTATTCCAATGAATAATAATGAATGGAATAACGAAGTTCTCTTCATGAATAAGAAAGAATAACACCCCTTACTTTAGTGCAATAAATAATACCCCCTTACCTGTAAAGAATCAATATCGCAAAGAAGTGAAGTAGCGAGAATACTTTTCTTCTTTCTCTATAGTTTCTCTGTAGAGTTTAGGATGAATTAAAAGAAAATAATGAAGGAATGAGCTTTCTATTTATAGGAAAATAGAATGCATAAGAATTAATCCAATGAATCGGTTCAGATTGATTTACTTTTAATCGTGATTCATATTTAAAGCAAAATCTTTTAAATAAAATATAATATATTCTATTTATATAAAAATATTTTACTATCAAAACACTACGCAAAAACACTACGCAATCACTACGATCATAATAAAATATAATATATTTTATTTATGAATAAACTTTAATAAAGTATTCATTTTTATATAAAAAGATGTTTCATTTTATTACGTTAATAATACTGAATAAAAGCAAAACGTCATTATCGCTATAATAATTCATATTATTAATCGACAATAATGGAATCAAACCGGTGACTTTCACATAAACATCAATAATCAATACCGCTAATATTCTTATCAACCACACGACATCAGTGTTTTTTACTACTGAGAGTAGTTCAACGAAGATCAACCAGTAAAACTTACTAGTTATTTCAATAAAATATTTTTGTCGTTTTCTCGATCCGAATGATAATTACATTATAGGGTCCAACGATGATTGGTAGTTATGCGAAATATTCCCCGCTAAATCGAATATTCCCACCAGATATCGAATATAATATAACCACTTTGATACTTTGCAAAATTTATAAATATTACCCACAACTATAATATTATCTTAAATTCACACCATAATATTAAAAAATTATTTCGACAAAATTTAAATCTTTATTGATAAAATTTGGGGTCTCACAGATAATATTTTGAATTGAATAGCTAAAAAGTCACTCTCTCACTTACATTAAAAATAATTAATGATATATTATTAAGACCAATTTTGTCATTTCATTCGTCAAGTAATCATTTTAGTCCATATGACATCAATAGATGTCCTATAGTCTTCAATTCTTCCAGCAGATGGACTATCTCGTGGACTATAATATAAAATATTAAAATAATCAACGAATTCAAAAAAACTCGAAGGACCATGATTTTTCATCTAAAAAATAATACATCGGACGACCATAATTTTTTATTAAAAAATAAATTAAAGATAGATTACCAAAAAATAAAAATCAAATATAATAAAAATATAAATTATTATTAATAAAATATTTATAATTACTAAATATTGGAATAATTGATTGAAAAATGTAAAATTTATTGAATTATTATACATATTTATAAATTTTCCAATTACCCTAATAATTGTATCTATCCGTTCGTTCTGAAATTCTATATGTTGCTGCCGACTCTTCCCATTTTGTCTTCTTTATCTCCTTCTTCACCTTCTTCTCCTTCATTTTCTTCTTCACAGATCTCCTCCTTCTTTTTCTTCTATCCTCTCTCTTATTTAATAATATTAAAATTATAGTCCATGAGATTTTGGTTCCTTGATTTAGTCTTTTTGAATTGCCGGAAAAATGGCTGGACTAAATATAGTCCATCTGTTGGAGTAGTCTAGGATTTTCACAACTCCAGCCTGCTGGAGTTGCTCTTACACACTGACTGTGAGATAGAGGTAGTAGTTGAACTCTAATCTCTATTCTCTAGCAGAAGCAGTTGAGAGAGAAAGGGAGAATGGTAGGTCCAAACAGGCCCCAGTTCGTTCTGTTCGGGTCATCCATAGTCCAATTCAGCTTCGGCAATAATGGTTGGGGCTCTATTCTCGCCGAAATCTACGCTCGTAAAGTACTCTCTCTTTCTCTCGCTCTCTCTCTCTCTCTCTATATATATATATATATATATATATATATGCTTTGGAATTGTTGTTATTGTTGTTGAGTATTTTGAGATCATGATGATCGGTTTAAGTTTTGTTTTTGATTTAATTTTGCCGGCTATTCATGATTTTACCAATTTTCTTTTCCAATAAAGCATTTTGGTTAACTATTGTACTCCAGTCCTGCCTATTGGGTTAAAGTCCACGTTGATTAAGTTAAATCCGGAACGGAGCTACCGTTTTGTCCGTGAACCCATCCCAGCGAACTAAAAACAAAAACTAAGAGGGTGTTTGATAAAAATTGAATGAATCTGAATCTGAATGAGTTGAATCTGAATCTGAATGAGCTGAATCTGAATGAAAAAAACTGTTTGATAACTGATATATCTTAAAGATCTGAATGACATAATTTTAATATTTTACCCCTTTGAAAAAATTTAAAGTTGTTGTAAATTTATTTAATATTACATAATATAATAGTTAATATTTTTTTATTATTTTTAATTTTTTTTACTTCATTCAAATAATTCGCATCAAAAAATTCGGACTTAACCATTCATACCAACGATCTCAATCGATTCAAATATTCGAGATTTATTTTTTTTCAAAACAAACGCACTTAATGATTCAGCCACTTACTGATTCAGCCATTCAGACCCATTAAGTTCTAAACAAACAGCCCCTAACTTTAAAAAAAACACGCGGGTTGTGTAAATGGACCAAACTCATCCAGATCCGGCGATTTTGACACTGCTCCAGCCAAATCGACACCCCACCCGGTCATTTTGACACTCCATAAGTTCTCTCTGATCAAATCTTTCGTCATTTGGGTAAAGATTCTATTTTTCATGCTTTTTGCCCAATGTTGTGTTTGTGAATTTCTTCAATCTTTTTTGATTGATAGTTATAATTGTTTTTTTTTTGATTAACTTATAAGCTAAGTAATTTTGTTTACTGTCTCTTGTGTGATGGGGACACGTAGGGGGTGTATCGGGTTAAAATGTTACACCTATAACTTAATATATACTTGAGAGACCTCTTCACTTGGTATCAATTAGTTTTTTTTAGTATTTGAGCATAAATAAATGCAGATGTCATTAATTATTTTTAATGATTCCATATATTAATGTGTTCTACTCTAGATTAAATTAAGTATTTGGAAGCTCAAATCCATAGAGTATTTGGAAGCTCAAATCTATGGAGTAATGAATGAGATATTAACTCCCAAAGATCACACTTGGAAATGATAAATGATAATAAATACATGTGGGAAAAATCAAGTCCCACATAGGTTAAGAATTAAAGTTTTTATATGTTTATATACAAAGAAAGTGCTCTTGGGTTTGGGCCCCAAGGGGTACCCCACTTTTGTGGAAGGGAGAGGACCTAGCCAAAGCTAGGTTCGAATCCATGCGCCGTCGACCAGTCGGCCTGGCTCGTGGCACGGGGGTCTGGGTCCTGTATATATAATTTTTTAGACAAAATTTATTTAAATTTTTTAATTAAAATTTATTTAATTTTATTTATTTAATTTTATTTTTTTAATTCTATTATCAAAACTGTGTTGTTAAGGGTATAAGCCTGAACGGGCGGCCCAAAACTACGTCGTTTTAAGGGTCCGAATAGATGCACCTATTCTGCAAATGGTCAAAACAACGTCGTTTTGACCAAAAGATACAAATAATACATTTTCAGTGGCATCCCATGCCTTTTCAAGGGCTAAGTGCCCATCCGAAAGGGCACCAACCCCTCCTATAAATAGATAGGAGGGGGCAGCCTTCATACTCACTCAAATTCACAAACATTAAGCATTAGTTCCATTAGTTTCATAGTCATTTAAAGAGAGAGCTAGAGCATTTATTTTTGGTTCGTAGAGTATACTTTTTGTAGTGCTGCAAAAGTATACAGTATCATTGTATCCTGAGAGACGAGTGCTATCAACTATAAGCACCATACGGAGGGCATAATTATCTTAAGGACATATATAGTACCAAGCAGTTACTGCAATATAAGTTCATATAAATATATATATATATATATATATATAATTTCCTTTAAAGTTCCTAACAGTTTTAAGTTGGATGTTTCAACACTGCCGTCTATAAGCCTACCCATAATATATAGTATTAGGTTAAAGTCCCACATCCATCGATTAGACCCATAAACTCACTATATATATTTGAGAAACTTCTCCACTTAGTACGAATTGGTTTTGAGTTAGATGTTTAACACTGCCGACCCTAAACCTATGCATATACTCTATCCATACCACAAAAAGAGTCGCATTTGTTTGTAAGGAGATTGTATATGCATTAACATATACTCGCTTTGTCCCACGAAAAAAGTATCATTTGCAAAATTTACAATAAGAATGTATTTTTATTTCATTTTTATCCCTAAAAATAACAAGTTGTTTGTTAAGTTGTAGTGGCGTAATAATGAAATTATATGATATTCCCAGTACATTGAATCATTTTATACTAGTATCAACTAAAAGACTACTTTGGAATATTTTTTTTTGCAAATGAGACTCTTTTTGTGGATCAAGGAAGTATATGAGGAATGGTCCATAGCCGCTAACCAGCATTAGCTATAGATCTAATTTCAGCTCACCCATCTATTACCATTCATCGTGATTATCAAAGATTAAAGATTTAAAATGTCTGCAAGAAGTTCTTCTTTAGGCGCACGATAATTTTTTCTCATTCCTCAATTTTTCAATATTTCACAACTTTTTTTTTTGCAGATCTTCAATTGTTGATCCGTATGAGTTCGCAAAAAAGATTTTCTAAACGAGAGGGTGTAACTAAAATGACAAAAAATGCAATCTGTTTCTCCACTTTTCAAGTCTTTAAGATGGGCTTTAGCTTAAGACCAGTTTGGATCACTAATTCATTTTGAGACATAATGTAATGGACATTAGGAATGTAATGAAGCCTTAATGTAATGGTATATTGTTACTACAAATTTACGGTGCATGGCTGCATGCATGTGGTTCGTACTTGCTAATGTAATTCGGTGGTATACTATATGTATTATATTGAAGCGCATAATTGGTTGAAGATCACGAGAGCCTGCTTAGCTCAGAGGTTAGAGCATTGCATTTGTAATGCGATGGTCATCGGTTCGATGGCCATCGCATTAAAAATGCGATCCTCTAACCATTGTGTAGTATCTAATGGTAATGTGCTATGATATTACAAGTACTGCAGGTTTGTTTTATTCCATTAGAATAAAACATTATAAGTGAATTATAATCCAATAAACGAAGCATAATCTAAGTTGAAATGTCATATCAAGAGTAATTATCACTTTTCCACATATTATGTACATTGCCATTAGTGCGCCTATGCTCCTACCCTAGAACACCAGAAAAAAATAAAAAAATAAAGTAATTACCAGGAATGATTGCTGCTGAGTTGTTTTCTTTTCAAATGATGCGCCTTTGTTACCCTTCTCACCTTGAGATTCAAATGTCTGATAAATCATAAACCTTAACTTCTTCAGAGGTTTATGAAAGTTAATTACACTGTTAATCCCTGTCTCATGACTCAAACATTTAACCACTGAACAGAAATTTAATAATTTGATTCCTTATTTCATTTGATAGAGAAATGGTGTGTAAAGTGATTTTTAATTATATTACTTTTGCCAAACCTTCTAACTTGCTCAAAATAAAAGATTACCACCTTCTTTCCATAGGGACTCATATGGTGCTTAATCAAAGATTGTTCTTCTTTATTATAACTTTATTTTGCTTGCGCTTGGTATAGGCAGATATAGTGCTGCGAGGATATGCTGGTCGGAATTCAAGGTTTGCCCTCGAAGTTCTGGATCAAGTTTTCCCCAAGGTTTTATATCTATCAAATGAGCCTTTCAATAATATTTGATTATAACTATCCACAGGTGCTGCATTTTTCCAATGCGATAATGAAGTAGCTAGCATCCCTACAACAAGATAGTCCATCGATTATATTAGTTCAAGCTCATTATACTTAAAAACTTGAGCGCATGTTAATGCAATTTGACATTCAGCAGAATCAGCACTCATAATTTGACTACATTTTCTCCTTTCAAGATGATGTATTTGACACATTGTTTTCTTTTTCCTTTTCATTTATTATTATTTGAATGCAGGATGAACCCGTACAGCCTTCACTAGTAATCGTATATTTCGGGGGTAACGATTCCGGGAGTCCTCATTCATCTGGCCTAGGTCCTCATGTACCTCTTTCTGAATATATTGAAAACATGAAAAAAATTGCTATTCATCTTAAGGTAGTTATTCTGGAGAGCCTGTTATCTTCTTAATACTGGAAATGGGAAAATGACATTGGCAGTCCTCTCATACTTCTATATTATCAAAATAGGACAGTTATACCATTTACAACTTCATAGATAAGATGTTCCTATAAACATATATTTAGATAAATCAGAAAGAGGATAAGTTATGAAAACAAAAATAGCCGAGTGCTTTATGGTATAAAACATACGGATATACCTGACTGGTTGCTCTTGACAAATGAAAGTCTGGATCACCTATGTTGTCTATATAATTTGTCTTTTGCATTGCCAGTAAATAGTGTACCTTTTCAATCACACGTGACAACTGCACTTTCTGATTGTTGTGGCAACTGGTGATTTGATTTTCTAGTGATTAAGCGTATTCAGGAATGTTGACAGTATATGAATTGAAGAACTTCACCTTTTTAATGTATTCAACTTGAATAGTATGATTTGATAAGAAAAAAAGGCACTGAACCACCTTAACAATTAGTTACAATTGCATTGGTGCATCGTAACAAAAATTTGTTCTGTAAACAGAGTTTGTCGGAGAAGACGAGGGTAATCTTCCTAAGTACTCCTCCTGTGAACGAAGCGCAAATTTGTGACCATTTTGGGTAATATGATGCTTTATTGACGCATTTTCTTTGCTTTCTGGAAATTGTGAATTCTGATTTCACGACACTTACGAATTTGTAATCCCCCTCAAACTCAGTTATAGACTTGGTCAGCTGAGACGAAAAAACGAGTTATGCCGGATATATTCAGAAGCTTGTGTAGAGCTGTGCCGGGAGTTGGAGGTGAAAGTTATTGATCTTTGGAGTGAAATTCAGAAGCAAAGTGATTGGTTGAGTACTTGCTTTACGTAAGTCTGCTTTCATATAAATACAATTCTGGTGTTAATTCTTTCCCATCTCATTGAGAAACTTTCATGTTGTCTTGTAGATTTCATACTTTTTCCTTCTCCAGGGATGGGATACATTTATCATCTGAGGGAAACAAGATTGTGGTGAAGGAGATACTGAAAATGCTTAAAGAGACAGACTGGGAACCACGTTTGCACTGGAAATCGTTATCGACTGAATTTGCAGAGGATTCGCCACAATATCCTTTATGTCCTGATGGTAAGACCACCTTAAACTTAAGCAACTGCAACTTCCACTGGGAGACTAATTGGGACTAGACCCAGCAAAAGTTGATTAGTTTCATGTTGTGCAAGATCTGTTCCATGTGCAAGGAAGTTGCTATATTCGTAGATTATTGAATTTTATCTTATTATGCTAAATATCATGTAATGGCTGGAGAAGTTGCGGCAAACCATCCCTACCAAATCTGTTCCTTTTTACAAGGCAGAATATATTTAATTTGAGTAATTTTGAATTGGTTAGTGATGAATTTTCCTTTTTATAAGATAAAATTGATTTAATGTTGTAAATTTGGCAGCATTAGGGAATTCTCGATTTGCGAAGCCTTTGATGGTATTCCAGTTATAAATGGTAAGAATTAAGTTTTTCTGGAATTATGAAGTGTAAACTGTAATAACAGTTCCTGCCCAAAAAAAATTCAGTAATCTATACCGACTTAATGCATATATATGTAGATGTAATTAATTATACGTAATGTATTACACACAACTGTTAATTACAACAAATGGTGGGGTCACTTTTCTTCTATTGTGCATACTTGTTAGTCCAATAAAGCTGGAGACTGGAAAGAAGACGGAAGAAAAAACGGCCAGAGCAGACCAAACCGGCCCAGGCTTTGGATTGTTTTTGTAGGTTCAAGTCGAATCGAGTCGTGGACTAGTTCTCTCTTCCATATGCCAGAATTTTTGGAGAATTTTGGTGAATATGGATAGACTAGTTTGTCAGCCTTCCTTTAGCCAAAAACCTTTTAAAAAAACAAAAACACACACACACACATATATATATCGCCCTTTCAAATCCTCAAGCCAACTGTTGTTATCAAAAGAAACAGCGGTATATTTAAATAGCTTCAAGGGAATTGTATTTCCATTTTGTTCAAAATCATGTACTCCCTCCATTACTATATGCAAGTCGTTTTAGACTTTTTTTTGTTATTCTTAATTATTTGTCGTTTGTAATTATCTAGAAGAATTAATCACTATTTTTCCCAAATTGTCCCTTATTACTCCACCTAATTTTTTGATCCATATTTATGAGATAAGTGAGATGAAAGGTATTATAGACAATTGATACTATAGTTAATGCTTTTTAATCATTTTCTTAATTTGTTATCAAAAGAAATACGCCTAAAAAAAACGAAGGGATTATATATAAAAGAATCGGATGGGTATATACTTTGCAAGTTCCAAGCTAAGAATACAGAGCGAGCGAGCATAAAATTCTTTGTTCTCATCGACTATATATTACGGGAAGTTCCCACCACAGTCCGCACATCCCCCAACCCCAACCCCAACGTATAGAACAAATCAAACAAGGAAGAATGATACACATCCAAAAGGGTGAGGAAACAAGTTACCAACCATATTTCTCCACTTCAAACAAATTTTACCCACATGGTTTCTGACAACACCAGGCTTATGCATCCTATGTCAGTCAGATACACCTATTAAATGATAAACTGAAATTTCTATCCAAAATAGTCGGTTAGGTGCATGATCTTCAGCATAGTACAACTTCAAGTGGAAAGTTGAAACCTGCCACTAGGCTTTTTTCTCCTCCATCCCTAAAATGTTGGAGAGAGAACAATAATAAACATTTCAGTTCAATCTCCATAAATTTGTCACAAAAATAAATATTTTTTTAAAAAAAACATCCAGGCGGAGAAACACTTACGAAGGCCGCATAATACGCAAACGTTAGGCCAGCTAGAACAATAAATGCAATTTGGAACACGTTATACCTGAAATACCATTCCCAATATTTACAACTCCATATTATATAAACAAGTCTCATCAATATCAATTTCAATATTTAAAAAAATAATTTGACTAACTTGTATAAATATTTAATCCCGCGGAGAGATTGCAACGTGTGACTAAATATTTCTTGAGCAGCAGTAGCTTGAGCATAGTATGCAAATGCAGTGGAACAGAACTGAATCACACTGAAATCACAAAAACAACAATGATCACTACCGAAAGAAAGGACATGCAACATATTATATATTTCATAAAGAAGAACATGATCACTACCATGTACTAACAAGAGCTAGTATGTAATAAACAAATAACTACAGAAAGAAAGGACATGCAACAATAAGCGACATATATTTCATATAGAGACAGTTCCATGATTTTTCTCAAAAAAATAAATTGAGCAGGACTATAAAAAGATCAAGTCTGTAAATTATTTCACAGAAGTTAAATATCCTATATACTGCTATTCCAATTCGAGTTTAACAAGAAAAATACAGGTGGCGCCAAAAGTACGAATTAAAAGAAGGCAGGAACTGCATCACTATAAGTTTATAACTAAGTTTTAAGATACAAATATAACTTGAGCAGACAAGCTAACAGGCCATCACATTTTCCTTTGTGGATAAAACAGACTGTCACATTCATACACATGCACAAACTTTCAACATGATTTGACTTGAAACTTTCAAAGCATATGATAATTGTCTGGGTGGATACCAAAACATGGTTAAATTCTGATTGTTAGTCCTGAACTTCTTAAAGGTTACCAAAATCATAAATTAATCTAATAGAAATTGAAGAATAAATAATACTCGTAAATGCCAACCTGATAGAGGAAAGAAGAATAAGCCCCACATTAAACAGAAAGGAGTTCATGAGAGTGGCTCCCCACCTGTTACAGGTTCAATTGTTAGGCACTCACTCCAGAAATAGTCGGCTATATCTAGAGATCAATAGAAATCTTAATGTAAAGTACACAAAAATTACTCAGGCACCAGATAGATAATTACTTCATTGGATGAATAGTAATAAAAACTAATTTCAAGCCAAGCATCATTTCCCCAGCAGTCACAGCAAGAAGAAGATAGAAGCAGAAAAATGCAAATGCAGCAGTACCCAGAAGACCTGGTGCAGAGCACATTACATCTCATCACACTAAATCATTATTCATCAAACAAGTGGATTATATATATATATATATATATATATATATATATATGTGTGTGTGTGTGTGTGTATGCATGTATTTTAAGTTTTTTTTTTTTTTTTTTTTTTTTGGGGGGTGGTGGGGGGAATGGATGGGGTAGGAATTGAAAATGAGGTGCATTAAATTTCAACAGTACCCCAGACGTCATCCAAATGGATGAAAACCTCGTTTAGGAATGGAGAAAAGGAGGATCAATCAATAGATATATCACAATGTGTGCAACCCAAGCCACTGAGACAATCAATCTGTCAAAAAGCATTATATTGTCATGTATATATATATATATATATATATATATATATATATCTGGTAGAAGCCATATAGCACAGTAAAATTATGAAGACTTAAATAATACAAGAGAAAGCATGATAAAGTTAAAAGCATTTACCTAAAATTCCCAAAACAAGTTTGGCCAAATACCCAAGAACAGTCATAGCCCATGTGGTCTCAGCCTGAAAAAATAATGCAATGGAATAAATATAACCACACATATATATATATATATATATATATATATATATATATATATTGTATGCCAATTACGAAAATAATTTTTCTGTTCGATCTATAACCTTTTCACCTTGAGGGTACATCTCTTCTAATGCCTTGACATCTTCTTCAAGAAGAAGCAACTCCTGCATAGGGTTACAAAGCATAATTCAACATCCACAAATCATAGAAACTTATTTCGAGACACACCATGCCATTACACCCTTAGTCATCAACTATCCATTCTCAAAATACGGCATATGTTTATTGGCAAAGAATAATAAATATAACTTGCTATAAATTATAAGACCAGTTTAAATACATCATTGAACAAGCCTTTCTTCACCATCAAAACTTGTTGGTGTGTGTCTATGCAAGGCTGAACTAAAGCGTAACCATGCTACATGTACCCTACCATATACAAAGGAGAGTTGAGTGATCCACACAGAATCCAAGGGAAAATCTAGCTGAGAACCATTTTGTTGAACATACACAGTTTACTGTGTTTAGAAAGAAAAAAAAGCCTCCCCCTTTTTCCTTTTTCTTAGTTCCTGGTTTTCTGGAAGGGGAATGAGGCAGTAAGCAGTCATTTTGGAACACATACTAGGATCAGTGCAATCTCATTTCACACCTAAAAGAAACCCAATGTCTAATGCAAAACTAACATTAAGCTTAAATACCAAGGGTTAAGATATACCTTCTCTACTGCCTTGGTATTTTTACGCCACTTTCTTCCCTTGGAGCCACTTCTTTCTTCTTGATGCAGCGCATCAGCCGCTTTCTTCAACTCTCTGGCCTTTTTACCTAGTTCCGTTGCTTCCTTTTTAACATAGAGTCAAACATCTCTCTATAAACAACTTATCAATGCAGCCATCATTGAGTCGAAACGACTCAAGTAGTTATTGTATATAATTATAACTGAGCAGTCCAATAAGTACCTTGATATACTGCGAACGAGTAATAACAGCCTTTGGGCGCCTAATGAAGGAAAATATAAGTCCTAAAGGTAAACAAGCAATTCCAACACCGCCGAATATCTGAACAGGAAAGATAAATAACAAAATTCATTTAAGAGAGGCAGGGAAACAACAGAAAACAAGAGGAGAAGAACACCTAACACACAACAATTTCTTTCCTTTCGAAAAAACAATTGAAAGCATAATCATTTTGTTTTCATGAACTGTGCAGTTTAATGATCTGCAAAAATGCTAAAACTAAGACAGCACAGGTAAAAGATCATATTAAAAAACAAAAAGTAAAGATCATATTCTTTCTTTTGGACAAGTTATTGATCATCTTAAGCCAGGCCAGACAGAATATTCATTCTACATACTGTTTTCATGGGCAAAGCCAACATTCCATCATGATTAACAACTCTCCACCTTCTCATTTTGTAAATGAAAAGATTATGAGGGTTATTACTTTTTTTTACAAGGAAAGAAAGGGTAAAAGTGGCACAATTTATAACTTCAATCCTCCTTGACTATGAATGAATGAAAGAAGAGACATTCTCTTTAAAAAACGCTTTTGGAAAAGGGGGGTTCCACCCCCAAAGTGTCTACATTTGTAATATTCTGTAACTATCTCACACAGAGGAGGAATTTTTTTTCTAGTATATATATATATATATATATATATATATATATATATATAAGAAGAAATTTTATTAGATGAAAACAAGAATCTAAGTATGAACATACTGAGAAAAGTACAGATCCAGCTATTGTAGCCAGAGCAACAACATATTCCGGGAAGGTGGCGCGCATTGTCCATGTTGTCTCTGATGAAGCATTAGCAGAATATGCAGAACACTGTAAAAGGAGAGGAAACAATAGGTATATGTAACAAAACAAGTAACAAGTCACTTAAGGATGTTCCAAACATGAACAATAATGACTGAAAGCACTAATGTATTTCTCCCAACCTGATGTTCGCCACTTCCAACACACTGTTGGCTACTTGAGAAATCCCCCCAACTACTTGGAAAGGAAGTTGTGGCCGAAGATAGGTGTCTAACGGTGAAGTCCACTTTTCCAACAAGCCCTGGTACCATCAAATGAGAACAAATAAGTGGTCTGCAATCAACAAATCTAAACAAAAAATCTGAGAAGTCGTTAAATTATGACTCAACAAAGCTCTCCAACTAAAGCACTTCCTCTTCTGATTTAGCAAGTGTCATATAGATCAAGGAACAAGACTATGGTCCAGCGAAGGTATACAATGATAAGGTGTGAAGAAGAAAGATGCCTTCTTGATCATCAGTCACTTCTTTTCATCGATAAATTAAACCATACAAACCCAAAACTACTGATAGGCACAACACAGCTGAGATGTCCTTTAAAAAAATTGATCTCTCATCGAGTTAACTACCACGTGTGTAACAAACCTCTAACAAGTGTCTAAATAACACGGGGGCACATTCACCTTGTACAATGTTAAAACAGTTCAAATGATATAGGATTTGTGATTAAAGTCTTTGCATTTAGTCTAATACCAAACTGGCTGAACACAAATTTCCTGCATAAGCTATAAAAGTGATAGTCTATGTTATTCTACATTGCAATCCAATAAGCTGGGGATGCAAGAAGAATAGTTCCACTATTACATTTACAATACACTTGCTTGTAAGCTTAACGAAAGAAAATTTCATAATCAACCTCAACGTAGCTGATGAGAGCTTGCAACACTCCGAAATGCTAACAAGTGAATACTAACCATATAGAATCCCGAGCACGAGAGCACAAACAATGGCTGTAGTTATAACCCACAAAAGAGCACTTTTAATTCTCTTGCCAACAGTCCTGCATATACGTTTACATATGTTCATGAATACATACATATCATACACTTCTAACAGCAACATTGATAATTTAAACCCTAGGAAAGTACCGACTTGTCCTGATCGCCTTCGTAATAAAACATAGCGAATGGAATAACGAAGAAGACGAGGATCGCGTCGAGAATGTAGATAGCGAGCCACAGATCCTTCATCGGCAATGTTAAATTACACGCGCCGCTGTATATTGCGTGCTGGCACGCCTGCCGATTGGCAACATCGGCCGGCAACATCAGTATCGAGAGAGCGGCGACTGAAAGACCCAAAACGACGACAAATTTGGGAAAATACGCCTGATTTTTGTCATCAGGGTGCTGGTAGTTAACGAGGAGGTAGACATTGAATATAAATACCAAAACGGAGACAACTATTGCTACGATCACAAGAGCGAGATTAAAATCGCCCATTGTGAGGGAGAAATGTTTCGATTCGAATCAATTTGATTCGAATCGACAGAAAATTAGGGTTCCGTGGTGGTGGTGTGGTGGTTTGAATTTTACTGAGGCTTTTTGCAGATCTGAATGGTTTTGGGAGCTTCTTTTTTTCAAAAACTAGAGAACAGATGAGAGAGAGGGTGATTCTATCCGGCGGGAATTATGTTGACCTGTGGGGGAACCGAGTGGGCCCTAACGTGTTAGCTGAGGATTACACTATTTTATCCTTTTCACTGAGTTTTTTTATGACGTATATTGTGGTGTGGGGGGTTAATTGGCAATTCAAGTGTCTAATTTTCACTTTGTTTCTATCAGCACATATTTAACTATAAAAATGATTATACCAATCATATTAATAATATATTTATTAGAGACAGTAAAATTTAATTTTGTCACTAAAAATGTGTGTTGGGAAAAATTAAATAAAAAATATAATGAACGAGTTTGGAACCCTTTTTTACTAATTTTAATTTTGTCACTGTTAGGAGAAATTAGACCAAAAATATAAAGAAGGAATTTCAAAACGTTTTTTATTTTCCAACTTACATATAGTCACCCAATTTTTCATCATCTCAATATGAGACATGCTACATATTACGACAAATTTACGTTTAAGAAACTCGCGCATTATCTTCCAATTTATATAGAATTTCACATTAGTTGCAATTCAATTTCATTATTATATTTGTTGATATGTATCTCATTTTCCCAAAAAATATAGTTTATGTGATTATAATTTAAAAACTTGAAGTTAACAAGTGCCTGAACAAGAAAATAAAGATGGGAAAAAAGGAGAGTTTGACTCAATTGACAGAGAGGACACACAAATCTTGAAAATGACAATATTGCAATGTTTTTCCTCTGTTATAATAATTAGTCTTCAATTTTCTTGCTTTCAATAAATAAATAAATAAAACCGCACAATTGGGCAGACCACAACCAAAATATATGCTTGAAGCCCACAATTAATTCAAAGAAATTGAGACCTGCACTTTTCATAGAACTGATATTTCTACATAAAAAAATTGATATTTCTACCTAAGTGGGTTTCACTTCCATATGAGAAAGACTCGTGTAAAAATATCATTTTAACATGTGAAAATATCAGTTCCTTCGAGAATTATTATATGACAGACAACCATAAAATTGCATGAGTTTTACAAGAGTCGATAGTTATGCATGCTTCTTCGTATTTCTCTCCATCTCTCTGTGTTTAAATGTTGAGATTGCGACGAATTCTGTACCATCTTCTCTTGCAAAAACCGATTAAACTCCATACTCCTCGGTTTAGATAAAACACCATTTTGCTTCTCTTTATCATTTGCTTGTTTATGTTTGCCATGATCACAAAAAAAAAAAGAAAAAAAAATTATGATTAGATTCTAACGGTAGAAAAATCCCTTACATTGTTGTTTTTATTTATTTGAATCAAAATAAGAATGTGCAGTTTCTCATCCTCATAAATACAGCTAGTTATGAATTGTTAATTTTCTTAATTCTGATATCTCCAACTCGACTCTTACCTGTTAACAACTTTATTTTGATGTTATTTACCCAACAATTAGTTTGATTAGATTTTGAGGAAGATATATGCTTTTCTATTAGGCGGGTTTCTAATATTAGTTATTGTAGGTGTTTTTTAAAGTTTTGGGTCGTTAGAATTTCAAGTCGATTCTAATAATAGGATAGGTATTATAGGTGTTTATTTCATTTAATTTCTCTTTTCGTTTTCTGATGATGAGCACCTCAGTGGTGTAGTACTATTACGTTTTATTAACGATAGAGTAGGTTATGTATTAATATCGTTTTACAACTATCCATACATAGAATTGGTATCAATTATTATATATATTTTTATAAAAGTAAAGTTTCACCATTACAAAATATATTTTTACTAAAACAAATATAATGTAGTAATAGAATTTGCTTTGACAAAGACAACAAAATATAGCAATTTGCTTTCACATGACTTATCATTTTTTTTAGAAATAAAACTTAATTAAAACTAGTTAAATTATAGACTAAAACTACTCAGCCCAACATATAAACAGCAGCGCAGCACATCCAACACACGACTGCTGTTGTGGCTCGACTGCATATCCCATAGTCGATGTGGTAGTTTGACTAATTTATAACTCACAATCCACTCGTTAGTTTAAAACAAAACTTTGATATGCTATAAAGGACGTGACAAAGAATTTTTAGAAAATATACCATTCTTCGTACAAGTATTCTAAATGAGTTTTATATAATGAAAAAGGTACTCTGTCAAAACAGTTTTTTAAACTAACATTAACATGTTGTTTTTCTTAAAATAGCTTTCCCATTTAACTTAATTCATACAACCCAATTAATTAACTATACATAATGTCCTTACATTTATTCTTAGCATTAATCTCCACTCAATTTCAACATTTGAACAAAACAGTCCTTATTATGACTTTTAACAAACACCACATGTGCGTCTATTTCCAAAGCAGAGGTCAGAGATGTTTGCACTTATTTTTATGCTATAATTTCATCCCTTATTCCTTCGCACAACAACAACAACAAAGCTCTTTTACTAATACTTAGATACCACAGCCACAAATCGCATCATATCATTTAAATTTTTTATATCAATTAGTATTTTTTTTATATCAATTAGTATTTAGTATTATGATTTTAGTATTTTAGTGATGCAATTTGAATTTTTGTTGTTTTGATTAATTAACAAAATAATTTGAATTTTAGTATTTTTTTTAATTTGATTTTTTTAGTATTTTAGTATTTTTAATTAGTATTTTAGTATTTTTTTAATTAGTATTTGATGTAAATATGTTATGTTTTGAATTTTAGTATTTTGATTAAATGATGTTAATATGTTATACAACTTATTTTATTTAATTAGTTGTTTTGATTAGTTAACAAAATAATTTGAATTTTATTATTTTGATTAAATGATGTAAATATGTTATGCTTTTTTTTATTTTGAATTTTAGTATTTTTTTGTTTTGATTAAA
The DNA here is from genome assembly GCA_020205615.1 of Panax quinquefolius. Taxonomy (NCBI): domain Eukaryota; kingdom Viridiplantae; phylum Streptophyta; class Magnoliopsida; order Apiales; family Araliaceae; genus Panax; species Panax quinquefolius. Next base: position 146,078,095 of record CM035167.1, read on the forward strand.
TGATATATATTGTTTTATTTAAAATATATTTTATATTTAAGCCTGCCATGTCATCACATTTTAACCACGTTTGTCTTCTGTTAACGGTAGGGGCACGGGCGACCCAAAAAATGTAACGTTAAGGATACTTTTGGAAAAAAAATTAATTTAGACTACAAGTGGGACATCAGGATAAACATCAGGGTCCCAGGATAAAAGTCCCGGTGGACTTTTCACGCATATTAAGAAGATGAATAAAATGACCAAATTGTCTATAATAATGTCATTAAATATGGAGAGAATTAGAATAACAAAAATATGAGATATTTAATGCTACGGGTATAATTGGAAAATATGTGTAAAAATTTGGTTATTAAAGAAAAATGAACATTTAACATGTGACTACTCAAAATAGTAATAATGACTTTTATTATGGGACGGAGGGAGTAATTAATTGTCCTTCACGTTATAAGTTAAATCGTAAAGAATATTTAAGATTTGTTCGACAGTTACTTATAATTTAATTAAATTAACTTATAACTAATTTTTTAATATTTGTGTATGACTTATTTTATAACTTATGAATTGACTTATAAGTATTACTTATTGAGAAGTAATAATTTATTATTTATCAAAAATAGTTTATAATTTATTAAAATAAATAAGTTTAATCAAATAGAAGGACTCTTTTATCCTTAGTTTAGTAATTTTTGCCATTCATTTTGACTTATAAGTTTGATAGTTAAACACAATCTCAACTTATTTTAACTTAATTTCTAATTTATAAATAAAAACAACATTAAGTACAATTATTTACAAATTATAACTTATAATAATTTATAAATTATTTTAATTTTAAGTTATTTTAAAATAAGTGATTGCCCCTTGAACAAACATCACTTTGCCAAAAAGAGAGCAACCACCAGTCCTAAATCCGATAGAAGATCGAAACGACTGATAGGTGGAGAGAAATTCAGTTGCCATCAATGGAGATTGTTTCTCAATTTATTAACGAAGGTAATACATTACACATTCAGAACTATTGCTAGGTATTTTTTTCAATTCCTTTTTTCTCTCTCTCTGATCTCTATCTCTGTCCCCTTGTGATCAGAATGGAAGAACCAAATCAACCTCAATCACAGCCTGATTCTTCTTCTACTACAATTTCTGCGGAGGAATCAAGGAACGGGGAATTTTACGGTGCTGCATCCGTATCGGCTTCAGTATCACAGGTTCGACAGGAAGAACAAAGTCAGGCACAACTTCCATCGACCGAGAATGAGGCATTTACTTGTACTATCAGCGATGATTCCTTCTCCTGCATCATCGTTATCATCACCTTCTGTTTTTTGGGTTTGTTTTTTCTTTACGCTTATTTACTTCTACATTATATACTACTTCTACATTGATGGTTTTGTCGTATTACAGCTTAAGTCTAAATTTTGTGATTGAAAAGCAAATGTGTTGACTGCGTGTCATTGAAAAACTTTATTCTCTGTAAAAAGTTCAGATCGGATCATGGGACTATAGTCTGAAATGCAAAAGTAACCCTCCTATGTGTACCTCTTTTGCAAAACTCACCCTTCAATTTTTATTTTTGCAAAACTCTCCCTCCAAGATGTATGAATTGTGCAAAACTCACACTTTATGTACTTTTTTTTAACTCATATTATTTTATTCCAATTCGTCACTTAAGAATCTTACCTTTTGAATATTTCTTTTATTTCATTCAAACGACTTCCAATTAACAAAAAAAATTCTCACAATACGTACCAACAAATATATTTGCAATAGTACTTAATTCATACATCTCACTCTTTGTATGTGTTATACGTGCAATAGTACTTAATGCAATAGTCTTTGATGCATTTTCTTGTAGTGTTAGTAATGAGGGAAATTGATCGGCACGTGTTTATATAATTCATATAATCCATTTTCTTGTAGTGTTTAACGAAATATTTAATGATGACTGCACGTGTTAAAAACCGAGAATAAGATTGACATTTTAATATATATGAGTCTTGTGTGCGAGACATTTATCAAAACAAAATAATAATCAATTAGATATAGCAAATGTAAAGATGAGATTTATGCATTAAGCAAGGGTTCCAAATATAATGGTATTGTGATTTCCTCCCCTTAATTTGAAGTCATTTGAGTGAAATAAAAGGAGTATTCTAAAGTTAAATTTTTTAAGTGGTGAATAAGATGAAATAATTTAACTATGTGAGGATTTTTAACAAAAAAAATACATAGGGTGAGTTTTGCACAATTAATACATCTTGGAGGGAGATATTTGCAAAAATAAAAGTTAGAAGGCGAGTTTTGCAAAAATAGTACAAACTTTTGCATTTTAGTCTGGGACTATAGTTTTGGAAGAGGGAGTATGTGGAAGTGTATTGTCTAACTGTATATTTATATCATATTGTGCTGTTTAGTTTTAGAGTCCTTATTGATACTGCTCTTGTTATGTTTCACTTTCATCTCAGTATCTATTGTTCTGGTTTTGGGGGTTTATGGATCATTGACTTTAAGACTTGGCTCTAATTGTTCACTTCTAATTAAAGCCAATCCCGTGCTCGTCAAGTATTTAAAGGTAATCTTATGCTGCTTTTAATCCTCCTATTCAGGGAAAATTCTATTAGGTAGTTAGTACTGACATATCTCTAATATGATTTCGATTTTTAATAGTAGGTGCAGGGATTTAAAAATTTGTTTTAAGGTCTCTTAATGAAATTATGGTGGGATAAAACTATGCCATTTTCTTACTAATCATTTCCCCTTCAATCTGTAGTTATATATTATCGGCTTGCATATATGAGTTTGTTTCGCTTCGAGCAGATTAAACAAATCCTTTTTTTTTATAAAAGAAAAGTTGGATCTTTACCAGGTTAAGCAATTTGATGATACTATTAATGGGTCAAGGCTATATGGGTTTTATAAAGATCCTCCTCTTGATGTTCTAATTGATTCGTCTGAATTGCATAGTACCTCTCTCCCAGCTAAGTCTCAAAAGGCAAGTTACCTATTTAAGTGCTTGAATTTGATCTGTTGTAGTTGGTTGTTGTAGATTATTTTTTTCCCTCAAACTGCAGGACTGGATATATTTCCTGAATAAGGGGTCCCAATTGAATATTTATGCAAGTGTGAATTCTCCAAGCCCGTCGCCTTTGGTCCTTGTAATTGCAGATGCAGAAGGTATACTTAAATTTGTTGGACAGAATTGCTTGCGTAGTGTAATTCGTATCGTGTGAGACTATAATCATTATACACTATAAAACCATGTAACTTGAATCATTTTATCAATATTCTTGCTATTCTGTAGTCCTTTTTTTTCTTTCTTGCTTTTGGCCCTCTGATGACTAATGTTTAATAACTTCACAATTTTGGTTCCCGTTGATTGTTGATTATTGATTTGCTGGGGGACTATTAACCACTGCACACTAAGTTTGTGCTCTTTTTCTTTTGATATTTTGAGGACTTGGGTCTGGCAAAGAGGAAGTGAGTGGGTTATGTATGCTTGGGCATGATTCTAGTAGATTGGGATGTAATTAAATTTTGAAGGGCATGCATATTATGTACGTTAAATAGGCACATGCCCTTTTCAAGAATTTGGACGAAAGTTTTTTTTTTTAATTTATATGTTTTTGTTTCGTTTCTTTAGTGTCCCCCAAAATGTAGAGTTTTGCTTTCACTTCTACAAGAGTATATATAACCAATATATCTATCCCCTAGTAATTCATTACCTCTTTTTTATAGATACTATATTTGTGTTTGTGAATGTAACACCCCATTGTAATATGTGGGATACATATAAGGACTCATCACTCAAGTTGCTATCATTAATACATTAAGTTATGATCTTTTAGGTGAGACTGTGAGTTAAAATGATCCAAAAAGATATATAAGTGTTTTGGTTGATTTGGACTTGGAATTTGAGCAGACTCTCGAAACGTCCGGTCGGGTCATCTGATTGGGTTGTTGGAGGTGGGGACACGAAGACGGACCTGGTAGGCCGCTAGAATTATTCCACAATGGCTAGGGTGGCAAAGATCTTGGCTGTGTGGGCTATTTGTTAGGCCTGACTAGGATGTTAGGTATTTAAGTGTGGTAGTTTATAACACCCTAATCTCACATAGTAACATATGAGATACTTAGATGTATATGGATATGTAAGTCTGGAGTTGATTAGTGAGGGTGAGCTAGAGAGATGAAAGATCCACGAAGGCAGGAAGCTGAATAAAGAGAGCTAAGGGGAACATGCAAGAATGACTCGATAGTAGGCATATAATATTCTTTCTCTAGACTAGGTACACTGAATAATCTCTCAAATGTCAAATCATGACCCCATTTATAGTGAATAGGGATTGAGGTCCAAGTGTCACATTTTGGTAATGCCATGTGGTAGGTCATGCGTACGTTTGATGTTAGATGTTCGAGTGGGTCCCACAGTACTGTCAATGTCATTCTCGTCCTAGAGGGTTCCAAGAGGATTCGAACCCTCTCGACAATTTTTTTCTCCTAACCACCAAGCTAAGCCCTTAGACAATTATCCTAATATTATTCCCAAATGTCCTAAGGCTCTCTGTCGGAAGCCCTAGGAAACAATCGAGGTTTTATTACAGGTGTTATGTAAGTTCATATGTACAGGTGCATTATTATTATCACAAAAGAAGAATAGTGGGGCCTAGCATGAGGGGCCAGAGAAGCCGTGATGCCCGACCCGAGAGGTCCAAAATTGGCCGATTCGAGAGGTCATGTGGCCGGGTTCGAGGTGGTTATGTGGCGAGGCATGAGAGGTCCACATGCCATCGAGATCTAGCTTGTGGGTCCATGCACAATTCCCAAATGGGCCAACGTGGCGAATCCAGGCACACATTTTGCCCCTGTGCGAAAGCTCGATCGTCGAGAACGGATTTCGTGCAAAATTTGGAGTGCGGCAACTAGGCACGATACCTTGGTTCTCGCCCCCCTCTTGGGATCCGTGTCCCACTTTCATGAATATGGATTGGTGGTCCCTCATTTGCCCAACAGTTTCTTGGATTTTACCTCACTTTTCTTTTTTATTTTATTTTATATTTTCTAGATTCCTTCCTTATCCTCCCTAGATTCTCCTTATCTTTTTTAGATTCTTTCCTTATTCTTCCACCTTATTCTTTCTAGTTTCTCCTTCTTTACTTATCATTTTTCTTTTCCTTGTTGTTACACCCCACTTCTCGGGTCTTGCTTCTCGGCTCATATTTCCTCTCGGATTATACATGTATGCACATTTTCTTCCCCTTTCGTTTATTCGAGGCTAATTGTTGTAAACATACGGGTTGGAGGTCATTTTCAACTTGGCCATAATATCCTCAATTATATGAAATTGTCACTTGTGAGTATGGATGATAATGGTGCGGTTTTGATTTTTCAATGATTTGAAACCGTACCAATCTTAAAAAAATCTTAAATTGGAACCGCATTAGTAGCACGGTTAAAGATTTTTCTATACCAAAACCGCATTTGACCAATTTACATTTTGAACTACACCAATACCAAACTTGCACTATCTAAAAGTTAATAATATTTTTGACTTAATATTTATTAAATTAAATTAATATTTTTACAACGCATATAATAATAACATTCCTTGAATAACTAAAGAAATTTAAATAGGTACCATATGAATATATGTTCAATTAAAATTAAGATAACATTGTTATAATTTTGACATTATTTATAGTTTTAATATATATCAAATATATATAAAAAAATATTTATAAATTAACTTTTGATATGCAAATTAAAAAATAATAAAAATATACGTTTGAGTTACTCTATGACTATATATAATCCAAAATAAAAATAATAATACTATGAAATATAGAGATATTATTAAAATAAATAAGTATATATAGAGCGTTTTAAGGACCAAATTACCGCTTTCAGAACTCAAGGTCACGCAGTCTTGTTTGGTAGTTCGAGAGGCAAATACCAAAATCAAGACCGCATCTGCACTGCACCGATCCCATTTCAAAAATTGTTGAACTAAAACTACACCGGTGAGGCCAATGGTTTGAATAAAAATCCGTCGATTCGATGCGGTTTGACCGGTTTTGGATCGGTTTCGATTTAAATTGTCATTCCTACTTGTGGGCTGGTGAGTGATTTTTGAGTTGGTGGAGCCCATCTTCCTAGTAGCTTGTTTATTTAAATTTCGAGATTTTTTAAACTTGGCATGTAATTGAGGGTTGGTCTTGCCTTTCACGCTCTTGGGTTCTCTAGTCCATAATTCGGCTGAAGGACTGCTTTTCACCCTCATGACACTCCCTCTATCTCGGCTCCTTTTTCTTTTTCTTTTGCCCATTTGAGATCACTTGTTGAAGCAAAGTATACGTGGGCCAAAGTTGTGCTTTCATGAATTGAGACCCAACTAAGACCTCTCAGGTCCTCTCTATAGGATTTCTCTTTAGTGTACTGGGGTTGTGAAGGGTGTAAGGTGGGGCTCCTTCGATATGGCGAGAGGACTTAGCTTGAAACAATAAAACAAATGAATGTCTCGACAATTAATAATGAAAAAAACATATAAACAAGAGAAAAGAAAATACTTGCATAACAATCCCAATGAACAAAAGGTTCCTCTTCGCAATCCTCAGAAGTAGATGTTGCCCTTGTGGGACCCTCGGGTGGTGCCCTCACGGGACCCTCGTGCAGTCCCTTGGGTGTGGCCCTCGTGGTACCCCCATAGGGGCTCGTGGATTGATCAGGAGAGGTGCCCTCCGAGATAGTGTCCATCATCAACTTGTCAACAACTTGAGATGGCCTATAGGACATGTAAAGGATATTAGAACTCATGACTAAACAAAGTATTAAGGAAATACTTAAATAGTGCTAAAAAAAGATAAAACAAATTAACTTATCCGAGATTTCACTAATCTCCATCTCCTACGAGGAGAAAAGGGCCCTTCCTGACTGTTGGTACGCTTAACCAAAGCACGAGTAGCCTGTTGGTTGGGCTTGACAAGCTCAAGATGCTCGGACTTGATGACCCAAGAGAGGGCCTTCCTGACCTCTGGAGGGCTTGGTGAGATGCTTGATTCTCAAAGAAATTGGTCGATGGTACATGCATCTTTTGTTAACCCGATTACCCGACAGTCAGAACGGCTTTTCGCAATGGCATGAAGGACCCGAGCATCATGAAAATTAGATAAGGGTCGTGGCACCCCCAACTGCTCGACATGTGCCAACCAGGAAGAAAGTATCTTGCCCCATTGTGCACGATTGCTAGCCAAGCAACACTAATGCTTCTGAGATGACGATATCTCGATTAGGTCTGGAAGTACATCAAAACTATAATAATCAGAGTGACGTAAGAAGCTCTGAAGCGATTACTCTAATGAACGAAGAGACATAAAGCATTGAGAGACCTCTTGATCATATCTGAACAGGCGGGCAACCTGCTGAGGACTATAGATCACCGAACTAGACCCCTATCTCAAGTAAATAAGGGAGAGGTATTGGACAAAACATATGTCAAAGTTGTCTGAAGGAGGCTCAACAGTGTTAAAGTAGACTGAGAGCGGCTCCTCCGAATATGCTGAGAAAAGTTTATCCCCGCCAAAAGGAGTGGCAAACGATTTCCAATTGTAAGTGTTCGGGTCATCAATGAAGAGCCGTAAATTCGAGAAATCATAGTGATCAACCCAGCGGGATATCCTCCTCGAAACCCTAGGATGAAAGTGATTCTCAACTTTCCTTTTCCCTTTCGTTTTCCCAGAGGGCATAGGAAAACCCTTCAACCGCTCAAATAAAAATAAGTGCAAGAAAGGATGTGGGAAGGAATGAGCATACATCAAATTTGCCCAAAACATAGCATAACATTAAACGAAAAAGAAAAGAGATATCTTGTAATGAAACAAGGTAACGTAGACCTGCCGACTAAAGCTTGCATTGACTCAACGGTCTCCGTAAGTCTCTTATACAGATTCCTAAGAAAGAGACCCCTAGAGAGAGTTCATAGCCCCGAGAAAGTAGAAAAGCCGAAGGGAAAGCCGATGCCGAGATGCCATCCAATGGGGGGCCAAATAATATAAACTTGGATAACCAAAGAGCTAAAAAGCTACATAAGAATAATCTTCCTCTGGGATGTAGTGACAAGAAACCTTCACATGAACGAGTGTCGTCGGTGAAATCCTTGTCAAAGTCTCTGAAAAGGTAGCTTACTCAAGCTGCCCAGGAACACTTGTCACCCAGAAATATAGTCCAAAAGTAAAATAAGGTGCACAACCCCACTCGCCTCAGTGGGGCACTCCTCACAATTGGGGAAAATTCTGCTAGAGGCTCTCGGGAGCCTTTCCTCCATCGGCTTTTTAACTTTTTGGCCTCTTTGAAAGCACGCCTCAAAAAAATTAAGGCACCGAGCATCCTCTTCTGTGTAAGCCTCCTTGAGTACATCACCATCATCACTGCTGATTGGAGGGAGTTGATACATAACAGCCGCATCCTCTAATGTGGGAACAAACTCACCCCAAGAGCAAATAAATGTAGAAGTGACGGGACACCACCGACTCACCGAGAGATCAAAATGTTCAGGTTATCAACATCCTTGAGAACCCTCAGATCACGACATAAAGCTATCGTTGCCAGTAATTCTAGATTGCTTCATTAAAGTTCTGAAATTAGTGTTGCCCAAGATATTGTCGGTCCACTCCTACCACCCCAATGAAGGAAGATCAGATGCATACTTTGTATAGGAAAAAGGAAACTCTCCTCTTTCAATTTGAAATCGAGGTATCTCGGCGACGGCGACCTTAAAACCCTTAGTGGGGTAAGAGCAACAACGGATCAAGAGAGGAATTAAATGCCTTCACCTTGTCCCAAATATAGTCCGCTGCGTAAAAATAAGGTGCAAAACCCCACTCGCCTTGCGGGTGCACCCCTCGCGACCCCTCCATGAGTGGTTCGGGAAAGAGAAAATGAAACGGGAGTCGCACCCCCGAGAGCCTTGCAGATCCGAGAATGAGGGAGGGCTCGAAGAGTGTTGTACCTCAAAATATCCTCTTTTATTTTATTTTATCCCTAAAACCACATTGGGAAGGAAATTACTGTCATCAAACCAAAATACAAGTCACGAGAATATATATTGGGAAAATATAAACAAAAACTATGAAACATGCGAGAACAACAATGGGAATTCGCTTACCTGCCGATAATCATGGTTAGCAACGCCCCAATGTTATGCAACCCGAGACGGGGAAGAGGGATTCTAGAGGTCTCGGTCGTGATCCCTCACTAATATTAGAATGAAGATTCAAGAGCCTCAATTCATGAAAGCAGCACTTTGGCCCGTGTATACTTTGCTTTAACAAGTGGTCTAGGATGGGCAAAAGAAAAAGAAAAAGAAGCCAAGATAGGGGGAGTGTCACTCGAGAGGGTGAAAAGTTTGACCTTAGGCCGAATTGTGGACTAGAGAACTCGAGAGGGAGGTGGGGTGAAAGGCAAGATCAACCTTCAAGCTCATGCCAAGTTTGAAGAGGCTCAAATTTTAAAGGAGCAAGCTACTAGGAAGATTGACTCCACTAGCTTGGAAATCACTCACTATGCTAGTAAGCGATGATTTCATACAGTTGAGGATATTAAGGCCAAGTTGAAAATGACATTACAAGTTTATGTTTTTAACAAATAGCCTCGGATAAATGAAGGAAGAAAATGTATATGTATGATTTGAGAAACAAGACTCGAGAAAGGGGTGTAGCAACAAGGAATAAAAGAAAAATGACAAGTAAAGAAGGAGAATCTAGAAGAAATAAGGTGGAAGGATAAGGAAAGAATCTAGGAAGGATAAAGAATAAATTTAGAGAGGATAAGGAAAATCTTGGAATGGTGCGGTGGGGGAAAAATGTGCATGGGCCCATTTGGGCAGTACGTGTGGACCCCAATTCTCGACGATCGGGCTTTCACACAAGGGAAAAAAACGTGGGCCTTGATTCACCACATACGTGCATGTTCCCATTTTGGCACTACGTGTGGACCCCACGAGTGAGAACTCGATGACATATGGACCTCTCTTGTCTCGGCACATAACCACCTCAAACCCGGCCACATGGCCTCTTGGATCGACCAGTTTTGGACCTTTCGGGTTGGGCATCTCGGCCTTTTGGGCTTGACCATATGGCCTTTCGGGTCCAACCTCTCGGGTACTTGAGCTTGGCCTCGTGGGCCCCTCATGCTAGGCCCCACTATTCATCTTCTGTGATAACAATACTACACCTATACATATAAACTTACATAATACCTCTAATAAAGACCCCGATTGTTTCTTAGGTCTTCCGGTTGATAGCCTTAGGACATTTGGGAATAATATTAGGATAACTATCTAAGGGTTTGGCTTAGTAGCTAGGAGAACAAAATTTTTGAGAGGGTCAAGACCTTCTTGGATGAGAATGACTCAGGCATGTGACGTCAGATGTACGCATAACCTGCCACGTGTCACTACCCAAATGTACCACATGGACTTTGACCCCTACTCACTATAAAAAGGGTCATGATTTGACATTTGAGAGATTATTCAGCCCACTTAGTCTAGAGAGGAAATATTATCTGCCTACTGTCGTGTCGTTCTCGCTTGTTTTCCTCCCTTTAGGTCTCTTTATTCAGCCTGTTCCCGGCTTCATGCATCTTTCTCCAACTCAACCTCACTAATCGACTTCGGACTTACAGGACTCAAGTTGTTATCGTTAATGTTAGGATATGATTAAATTCAATAATATGTATGATTGGTTTTCAAAAGGTGTCTTCCATTATTTTCATGGTGGAGCTTTAGTCATGATGATTAAATTGGTGGAGCACCAAGACTAATGATGGATGTAGGTGTGGGTAGTGGACATAAGGCTCCATTTTTTGAATTAAAGGGATGGTAGATATATAGAAGACTAATGATGAAGGTAGGTGTGGGTAGTGGACATAAGGTTCCATTTTTGAATTAAGGGGTTCACTTTACTGTGAAAGCATTATGGGTGGAGTTGGTGTGTTTGTGAAGCCTATAAATACCTTTCCTTGTTGTAGACCAAATGAATATCTAAAAGTAGAAGAATAAGAGGTATCCAAGAGTTAGAGAATTTTGTATGAGGAGATTCTTTTGGGAAAATCATCTTTCTTGTGGATGTGAGAAAATTTCTGATTGTGAGTTACTGTAATATTATTCACATAGTGAATTTTCTTTTGTTGTCTTTGGAAATGAAAGTGGTTTTTTCTCCGAGTTGGAGTTTTCCACTATAATTCTTGTGTTGTGTGATTGAATTCTAAATTCTAAATTTTCTATTTTTCTATATCATAGAAATTTTTTGGTTTTTACCTAACCGATTGATATCTCTGCATTCTATGGTCGGTTTTTTTTTAAGTCTGGGTTTTTCGGTATTTTAACACTTTTCTAATGCTCTGCAGTAGTGGTAATGACTTTTTTGAATTTGGTAAAAACCGAAATACCGAAAATACCAAAATTTAATAATATAATAATTAATAGTTAATGTTTTAATTGTAGTTTTATTTGTTAAATATTTATTTTATATATTAATAATTTCTATATAATAGTAGTTTTATAATTTTTTTATATATATTAATAATGTTTTGTAGTTTTATTTTATATATTAATTATTATTAATAGTGAATGATATCTTAGTTTAAAAAAAAATTGTTAATATATAAAAAAATTATTTAATTATTATTAATAATTATATATATTACAATGCGGTATAACCGAAAACCAAACCGAAACGAAAAAACTCATCTCTGGATTTTGTAATTTAACCCAAGCCTTTGGCCGGTAATTCTATATGAGCTCTTTCTTGCTTTTCCGGTAATTTCGAATCGGTACCGGTTCGGTATTTTTGGTACTGGTTCTGTTTTTTACCGATGAGCACCCCTAATTGTGAGGCATATTTTCCCCAACAATTAGTATCAGAGCTTGGTTGTTTAAGCAAGATATCTGATATGAAATTCGACTTAGAGAAATTTAATGGGAGAATCAACTTTCACTTGTGGCAAATTCAAGTCAAAGATATGATGAATCTAAGTTACTCAAGGCGTTGAAGAGGCGACCGACCCCTGATTCTAGCAAACAAGGTTCTGCATCTGATATGAGCGATGAAGATTGGGAAGAACTCGATTTGAAAGCTGTGAGCATGATTCACTTGTTTTTGGCCAAAAGTGTTCTTGCTAATGTTTATGGAATTTCAAAAGCCAAGGAACTTTGGGAGAAGCTTAAAGAAATGTATCACGCAAAAGGCATCTTCAATCGGGTATATCTCAAGGAGTAATTTCATATTTTGTGTATGAATGAAGGCACATCCATTTCTAACCATCTGAGCGTCTTAAATGGTATCGTCTCTGAACTGGAATCCATTGGAGTAAATACGGATGATGAGGTTATAGCGTTGAGGCTCATCTGGTCTCTTCCAAATTCTTACGAACTCATGAAGCCCATTTTGATTCATGGGAAGGAGAAAATTGTGTTCTCAGAAGTTACCGCTAAACTTTTCTCTGAAAAGAAGAGGTTGAGCGGTGGATATGGTGTTTCACCTGAAAACGTAGCTTTGATGGTAGCTGGAAACTGGAAGAAGAACAACTCTATGAACAAGAAATCGATTTGTTGGAGGTGTGGACAATCTGGACACCTAAAATAAATTGTCCGAAAGGTGGAGCTCATTCAACAAATAGCTCCAAGTCAAGATCTGACGGTGAAGTTAACATTGTGTCTACCTATGGTGAGGGAGACGATCCTGATCTTCTCTGAAAGAGTATGAACTCATAGCATGCCGCTAGTATCCAAAGTTGTCATGAAAGATGATGTGTTACTACTAGCGGATTTTTTGCACATGGGCATTGGTTGACATTGATGCAAGGTGTGTGGTGATCTTGATGTCGGTGACTGATGAACTTCTTGGAAAGCCAACGTGGAAGTAGCACCATATTTTTTCAGCAAGTTTGTTCGACCTGAACAATCTTTGAACGGTTGATTCTGAGTGTATGTGTACTCTTTATGGTGGAGTATGATAATTCTCTATACTGAGAATTATGACTGTTGGTGAAGACGGTGATAGCAGAAGCTATGGTGATTATTTTATTTTAACCAAGGTGGAGATTGCTAGGATATTGGTTAAATTCAAATAATGTATGATTGGTTTTTTAAAGGTGTCTTCCATTATTTTCATGGCGGAGCTTTAATTATGATGATTAAATTGGTGTTGCACCAAGACTAATGATGGACGTAGGTGTGGGTAGTGGACATAAGGCTTCATTTTTTGAATTAAAGGGATGGTGGAGATATAGAAGACTAATGATGGAGGTTGGTGTGGGTAGTGGACATAAGGCTTCATTTTTGAATTAAATTGTTCACTTTAATTTGAAAGCATTATAGGTGGAGTTGGTGTGTTTATGAAGCCTATAAATACCTTCCCTCGTTGCAGACCAAAATAGAAGGATAAGAGGTATCAAAGAGTTACATAATTTGTGTGGGGAAATTCTCTTGGAAAGAATTATCTTTATTGTTCACATAGTGAATTTTTTGTGGTCGTCGTTGGCAACGGAAGTGGTTTTTTCTCCGGTTTGAAGTTTTCCACTATAATTCTTGTGTTGTTTGATTGTGTTCTAAATTCTTAATTTTCTATTTCTCTATATCGTGAGGCATATTTTTCCAAACAATTAATATCTTTAGTCATGACCTTTTAGTTGAGTCTGTAGTGAGCTAAGATGACCCAAAAAGATATTATAATTCGAACTCATGATTTCATTCGGATTGACAATTTATAACCATATTCAAATAGCATGTGCACAACTTGTCGGCTGAAAGTTCAGTCAATTAAATGCATAGGACTGGGTAAAATTGTAAATGAACCTAGTCGAATTGAGTATTGAGATGTTCAGATTTGGTTCACAAAATATATTGAGTATGAAATAAGGTTTGATTGAGGCTCGTTTAGCTACCGAGTCAAGCACGATCTCGAATCGAGTCCAAGCAGTTTGAACTTTTCGAAAGAATATTATCCTATAGAAAATTGCAATTTGAGGAAGTTCGAGTAATTTATCGAACTTTAAAATTTGCTCATACTTGAATCATTTATATTTCGAGTCGTGCTCAAATCGGGTTAAATACTTTTTTGGTCACTGTACTTTATGTCAACTTACAAGTGAGACACTCAACCGTTTTTTCTTACAGTCAACTCACTCAACTTTTGTTTTCTTACAAAACGTTACAAAATCTATTAAGTCATGTTGACTTTAAACGGTATGACCACATAGGAGAGAGAAAACTGATATGGAATAGTGACGTGTAAAAAAGAAATAGTTATTAAATCCTAGTCATTACATACAAGCTATAGCCCACCCATAAAAACAAGTATACCCATGTCCACCCATCCTAACAAACCTGACCCGGCCCAACTACCATAATAATAAAAAAACTAAAAAAAAATCCAACAATGTCAAAAAAAATAATCCAAAACCAAAGTTATGTTATTTTATCTTCAAAGTAGATCATTTTATCTTCAAATAATTCAAAACTAAAAAAAATCCAAACTAAAAAAAACTAATAATTCAAGGCCCCATTCACCTCCTTCACACTCTCCTTCTCCTCTAGTCCTCTGTTCCATCCTCTTCGCCATTTTCACCTCCTTCACACTCTCTCCTCCTCCCTTTCCGCCTCCTCTTATCCTCGTGCGTCGCCGCTCTAGCATCAGTTTCTCTCTACCAAAGCACAGTTTGGCACGAGCGCCGTCGTCCCGTCCACCACTCTTTCAAATACTCCGTCCGCTACGCCCTTTATGACCCTTTGTTTTTTCTTGAAAATCCAAAATTTTTGGTTTGAAACTGAGATAAGAAGATGAAATTTATTTTGATATTATGTTTAATTTATTATATTATTGAATATAAATTATTGAAATGTTTGCTCATTTGAGTCTGTAGAGTGACTAAATTAATTGTTCATTCAAGTGTGTGGTTGCTTCTGATTATCGGTTTTAATCTCATTTTGTATTTGATTTTTCTTTGCTTAATGAAATGAGAGACAGAAAAGTGTACATTTAATCAATGTAAAAAATTCATTTGAAATATTATTTAAGTCTTACCTAAAAATTATTTCCAATTAAGTACAAAAATAAGTAAAAAAAATTATTTTTCCATGTTTTTTTCTTAAATTTTTTTTTTTTTAAAAATTCTTTCATATTCCCCTTAATTTTAATTAGCTTATTTTTAGTTTTTATGTCTTATAATTTCCTTAATTATATTTATCTATCACTTGATTAAATAAAAAATAATTTGATATTAATTACAAAAATAATTAAATAAATGTTTCATTTATTTTTTTTGTTTTTTTAGCTTAACTTTTCTAATTTATATTGTACTTTAAAATATTTTTTTCATAAATTTTTCCCTCCAAATCCACATAATGAAGGCCATGTAGGATTTTCTAATGGTTTGTAAGTAAACAAAAGTATAGTGAGTTGACTGTAAGAAAAACGGTTGAATGACTCACTAGTAAGTTGACATAAAATATAGTGACCAAAAAAACATTTAAACCGCTCGAATTGAACTTTTAGTCCAGCAAGTACTTACAGGCTTAAGACTGGGTGATTGACATATTTAATAATATTCAAATACGAAATTTTAAAAGTTTGCTAAGTGTTTATGAGAGACCATTTCTGGAAAAAACCCATTTGACTTTTGTAGACTCCAACATTGATGTTGCCCTCCTTCTCCTGTTTTTTGTTGGTAAATACCGCCATCTCTTGGTTCAAGAACTATAACCCAATAGGGCCGGTACCCTGTTGTGCTGGTGCTGAAAGCACCACATCTCATATCCTCATAGGATTGACTAATCCAGTGTTTAAGAGAGGGTCTTTTGTAACTTCTGACATAAAGATGT
Source organism: Panax quinquefolius (assembly GCA_020205615.1). Taxonomy (NCBI): domain Eukaryota; kingdom Viridiplantae; phylum Streptophyta; class Magnoliopsida; order Apiales; family Araliaceae; genus Panax; species Panax quinquefolius. The sequence continues at coordinate 146,093,969 of CM035167.1, forward strand.
GCAGATGGGGATTCTTTTACTCTTCGCTGAGACTGGAGAACTCTATGTTAATAGTGAAAAAGTAGGGATGCGTTCTATAGATTTCTATTGTCTCTCTTTCTTGTTGGAAAGTTAAAACAAGCTTAACTAAAAATAGGGAGAATCCTTAAAGTTTTACAATCTAGTCAATTGATAAAAAATACTCTAGTAGTTCTCATTATTATGTAATATTAATGTGTTCATTGTATAAAATTTACTCAACTCTACAAAGCCTTATATTTCAATGCTTTACTGCTTGAATTCCCAGATGATTTCTTTTTCAATTTTCACCATATTTGAATGCTCTTGTCTATCTCTCTGTTTTTACGAAATTAAAAACAACTAGATTCTTGTTATTTAATCACTCTCTTCCTTTCCCTTCCTCTTTTCTGTTGCACTTGCTTCCTTAATATATTTAAGTGTAGTAGCTAGGTGGATTTGTAATTTCTCATTCAGCTATTTGCAATTCATGCAACAGTAATACTTATATAGAGGCATTGTCATACGTTTGCCATACCTGCAGAATTTTCTAAATTCTTGAAATGTGTCAGGGATTGACGGTCTTGTTCAGTGGCTTGACGACACATCATATTCAAACACCACCTTTTCGTGGAACATCCTCCATGGTCTGTTTTAAATGTAAAGAAAGTCTGTATTTTATGTGTTAATTAGTTTATACTAACAATTGGCAACTGATTTCTACAGGCAATGGCATGATCCAGCAGGATATTACAAAATCATCCAATTACTACGTGTCAGTGGCCAATTTGAACTCAGAAATTTTGGAGGTAAATCTGTTAAAAAATGCTTTCTACTCTATTGAAATGTGTTGATGGGTCATTGTGCAATTGCTTTTTATGACAGACTACGGAATTTATGCATCCTTTTTTTAAGTTTTTGTTCCTCCAGACGAATTTCTCTGAGAACTAGATGAGAGATGGTCATTCCTGTGTCTCTGTGCTTTTTTTTTTTTCATTTCCCGTTAGTGGAATTTTGCACTGCATCCAACTTTTAATTAGAAAGGATAAAGAATTAATAAAATATTTTTTGGATTGACTAAAGTTGACAAAGGGGTTTCAGAGCGAAGCATTGACGAGAGGTATTTATAGGAAGAGTCGAAGATGGGTGCAGTTAATTGGTCATTTGTAACCCTCAATAATTAATTAGTCAGTTGCATGGAAGAGATGCTATGTTATACAGGGCCAGCGCTAATGTGCATTCCTGCAACAAAAATGGTTTTAGTGGACTAGAGAAAATAAGTTTTAAGTTAATTAGGGAGAAAACAAGTTTTAAGTTAATTAGAGAGATGGAATAATATAACTTTTCTACACGTCTTTATTGAACCATTAGTTATCTTGTTTCTTTTACTATCATCATTGACAATTATTTGGTCTTTTTTCTCCCCTGGCATTTTCACTATTTCCCTTGTACTTAAGGCGGTGCTCAAGTGTATCATGGTCATTTAATTTATTTTGAATCATCTTATTCCTTTTAGAACCTTATTCTTTTGTTGCTTGCTTCTTTAAACAGTTGTGATGTTTAAATCCTTTAACAATTCTCCTGTTCACTCACATTTAACTATATGTCGACAGATACAGTTGAACCTCACAATAAGGGCTTTAGTTTATAATACATCTAAGGCATATTACAATTGTTCTCTGGCCCATGGTGAATGTAGTTTTACGATTTCCTTTTCCAATGGAAATGCAGCTGTTTTAACCACTCCAGGTACTAAGGCAAGTCTTTTTTCCCCCTTTTTCCTAATGGAACTGCGTTGCAAGAAATATTTTTAAATATAACAAATTAAGCATTGGTATTCTTGTACCCTTCTTTTTTATTCTCTTGGTCATTGTGATCAGTTTTCTTGCAACTCTTGTTTATGTATTCTACAATCCTCCATTACTAGAAACGTGGAATCAGAAAGTTAAAAGTTTTTTTCTTGTGCACAAACCTTATTTGATTGAAATTCATATTTGTATAAAATAATATGCATTGAACAAAATATGACTATTGTGAGTAGGACTTGGGCCAGAAATGCTCACTATTTTTTCTTACAAATATGGCATGCATGATTTCCTGTCAATTATAAAGTATGTTCTATTGTTCTGGATACACTTCATACCATTTACAAAAATCTGGTCAAGCATTTCAACAAATCAGCACGTATAATTATATCTATAAACTATGTCTCGAAGGTGTGTTCTTATATGGAACTTGAGTATACCGCTAGGTCCTACCCACCTTCCCTTTGGACAGTATTTTAAAGTATTTCCAAAACATTTCTGGGCAGCATTAATATATTAAACTAACGCTAGTTTATGTTTCTTAGGATGCATCTGGTGATGGTTGGTATGTTGAATTGTCCTACGGACCTAGATGGATCACTTATCTTGTTGGCATAGGTACACTATTTCTTCATGGGTGATGCTAGGGATCTCAAAATTTTGGTCTCAAATGATGTGTCACCATAACATTAGTTGTATAGATCTCATGTGATTGGCTATGCCACAAATTATCATTAAAATATTCAATGCCATGTCATTTGAGTAGAGACCAAAAATCTGAGACACCTAGCATTATTCTTTCTTCATTCTACAACTCAAAAGTTTCATTATATTTGGTTTTTTAAGTTCCTAAATTTCTTATTGTAGGTGGAACGACAGTCCTCATGTTCTTGGCCTTCCACCTCTTGTACAATTTTCAACATACCCATGATAATAGAACTGGCGTTCATTTTAGAGAAATGGGATCTGAAAGAGCCTCTCTGCTTTCACACAAAGATGATGGTCTGTCAAGTCGGGCTTCGTCTTATGATTCTGTCTCTCAAAATGACGAGGATCTCGGTGATGGGCAGCTTAAAGACTGTGCAATTTGCTTTGATGCTCCAAGGAACTGTTTTTTCCTCCCATGTGGGCATTGTGTGGCTTGTTTTGCATGCGGAACAAGGCAACTATTCTCTACCTTTACTTCCAAGTCTTTACTTCAAATCAAGATTTTACTTTATTATAAATAACAAATAGATTAAGTCTAGGTTTTCAACTTAAACCAAGGTATTCCCTGCCCTGACCCTGTGATGAAATCTGGGTAATCATTTGGGACCACCAACATGCGAGACTTGTGCATTAGAGAGGGGGAAAACATTCTGAGAAATAGATGCACATGGTTTAGCTATAGATGTCTTTCGAAATAGCAAGTACTAAGCCATTCTTAAAACTAAGATTCTGGCACGGATTCTTAGTTTATAATTTATAGTTTGTACCACATTAAAATAATGATGAAAAATAATTTTACTTACTTTTAACTTACCCGAGCCTAGCCTTAGCACACAGTGGTTAAGAAATCTTGAATTTGACCCTCTCCCCACCCAAATTGCTATTATGACCAACCTAACCATTTACTACTGGCATAAAGTTAAAATTAGATTGTCATTCAGAATGAGGGTAGAGTCTAGCCGATAGATGTTGTTCGACTCACGAAACTGAAAAAAATTGCTCTTCAAAATGTGCATATGCTGTTTATGTAGCCTAATTGTTATGTATTAAAAGGCGGCTTCTGCATTGCCCATAGTAATGGAGTAGGAGGGGAGGTTGATGAAAATTTGAAAACAGTTGATATTCGAGTTATGTGAATTCTGCAGGATTGCGGATGCTGCTGGAACTTGTCCTATATGTCGGAGAAACATGAAGAAGGTTAGGAAGATTTTTTTAGTTTGAGCAACATGAAGACTTTCACATTAGCCATAGTTACATGGTCACAGCCGGGTTAAAAACTTGTAATATACTCAATGTTCTATATCCAGCCTTCACTTTACGATAGCCTAAGCCTTCAGACATGGTTGGCTTACAACCAGGTATCAAATTATGAATATATTTTCCCTAGAAAACTGGTTGTACCTTTTTCTTTCTCAATTTTCCGTTGCTTATGATTTTGTTGACGCTTTATACTTTTCAAAAACAATTTACAAGTAGATAAGTCCGAGTGATTTTAGTTTTTAGTTACATTGGCATGTTTTTACGTGGGTGACATACCTAATTAAAAATGACAAATTATTTTTCAATAAAACAATTTATATATATAATACATACATATACGTGAAAAGTTTCTGCTTGCTTGCTTGACTGCGTTTTTATTGTCATACCAATTACCAGGAAAAATTAGAAATGAACTCTACTATAATAAACTTGTTCAGTTTGTCTTTCTTGGATAATAAATAAAAATAGTTGTCTGCTGTAGCGAGTGTCCAAGATGATGGCAAGTGGAAAATGCCTTTGGCTCTCTCTCTTGATGAATTATTTTGACTACATATGCAGAGAGAAGAGAAAATCTTGTTGCGATTGTCACGCTAAATCAAATTGATTATGATAAATAGTTTAATAGTATATATAACTTTAATTAATGAAATAGGAAATTACCAAAATCACCATCGATAAATATTTTTATTCAAAATCAATCAACTATGGTTGTCAAACCATGTCATCTCCACATTTTTTGTTGGTTTGGTTTGGTGTGTGTGTAAAATTAAGTAGTTATCCAAGTGGGGATGGGCAAGGCACCAAGTGGGGATGGGATAGGCATTGGGATGGATGTGGCGGTTAGCTTCTTGCTAATTCTGTCCCCAAACCAAAAGCATGGTCATCAATTGGGCAACAAAAATATGTGCGTAAACTTATTTAAGTACCTGAAGAAAAAAAAATGCTTTTGCGAAATAGGAGGAACTTGAGGTTGAAGTTTGATCCCCACATTAAGGTTAAATGATGAAAAATATAGATACACGTAGAATTATTATTTTATCGTATTAAAGATTAGTGAAAATTGTTAGTTCCTTATTTAAGAAAGAATCCTCCCCACGTCTCTCTGCTTATTTCACCTCCTTCGCCACCCTCTTCTTTCTTAGGGTTTACTCATTGGTGTAAAAAAAACCCATTCATTTGGAAACTAATCTCTCCTACAACAGACCAGAAATGGCAGGAACCGGAGTAGTAGCAGTGTACGGAAACAGCGCATTAACCGAGTCCAAGCAATCTCCCTTCTCCGTCAAGGTTGGCCTGGCCCAAATGCTCCGCGGAGGCGTTATAATGGACGTTGTTAACGCCGAACAAGCCCGTATCGCTGAAGAAGCTGGCGCGTGTGCCGTCATGGCCCTTGAGCGAGTCCCCGCCGACATACGAGCTCAAGGCGGCGTGGCCCGTATGTCCGACCCGCAGCTTATTAAGGAAATCAAACAGGCGGTCACGATTCCGGTGATGGCCAAGGCTCGTATCGGCCATTTCGTGGAGGCCCAAATCCTCGAAGCCATTGGAATCGATTATGTGGACGAGAGTGAAGTGCTCACGCTTGCTGATGATGAAAACCATATCAACAAGCATAACTTCCGGATTCCGTTCGTCTGCGGCTGCCGGAACCTCGGCGAAGCCCTCCGGCGAGTCCGGGAAGGCGCGGCAATGATTCGGACCAAGGGCGAGGCCGGCACGGGGAACATAATTGAAGCGGTTCGCCATGTTCGGTCAGTTATGGGGGCTATTAGGGTTTTGAGGAACATGGATGATGATGAGGTTTTCACCTTCGCGAAGAAAATCTCTGCGCCGTATGATTTAGTGATGCAGACGAAGCAGCTGGGGAGGTTGCCGGTGGTGCATTTTGCGGCGGGAGGGGTGGCGACGCCAGCGGACGCGGCGCTGATGATGCAGTTGGGGTGTGATGGGGTGTTTGTGGGGTCGGGTGTGTTCAAGAGCGGTGAGCCGGCAAAGAGGGCTCGGGCGATTGTGCAGGCGGTAACGCATTACAGTGACCCGGAGGTGCTGGCGGAGATTAGTTGTGGGCTTGGTGAGGCTATGGTGGGGTTGAATTTGGACAAGAATGTAGAGAGGTATGCCAATCGGTCCGAGTGAGTGAATGGACGAAATGCCCGGCCTGCCTTCTTATATTGGATATGATATGAACTTGTTTGTTTGTTTGTTTTTAACTTTTTATTATGTCGTCTTACAGTCCCTTAATTTATTTTTTGAAAATTAATTTTTGTTTCCATTTTTTGAAGAACAGTGTGAGAAAACCAATATATGGCTTTCAAAAAAATTGAACTCTTTAATTCCCTCCCTTCACATAAAACTAGCGTTGGGCTGGCTGGCTGGTATTGTATTGTCCATTTTATATGGACCATATTATAGTTTTCAAAATTCCATGATATTGAAAGAGTGGGCTAAAAAGGTTTTCACGTTGGGCCGTAGCATTTTCGTGCTTGTCCCGTCCCCCCTTTGTTTATCTTCCGAACTAGAAAAGTAGAAGAAGGTGGACTAAAAATAAATAAATAAACTCAATGTACAACATCTGTCTGTCTGTCTATAGCTTTTTTTGAAAGAATTATTAGTATTAAGATAATAAAATATTGCATTATTCTTTTGTTTTAATAACGTATCATATATCACATATCTTAAAAAACATCCCCAATACACTTTCCTTTTACCATTCTTACCCCTCCACATGATTATATGCTTCTACAATTATTACGCTGTCATTTAAAATTATATCAACTCTTTAGCCCGTGACAATTGTAATCACCAGTGACCGTATTGTAGTTGACTACTTTTTAAAAATTATCTAATTTATGCTTATAATTATGATAATTGAGTTGAGCTGTCCTAATTAATGACTAAGACTGAATCTAGTCCATCACTATAATTAATTTGTTTATGGAGAACGTACACTATTTTTATGTATTTTCACATAGTTCTTTTCTTACATGAAGGTGAGATTCACTATATGCGGGTATGAGAGAAGATTATATAAAAAAATATCAAAAATAATAATGCATGTAAAAATATTAGTTCCGTTTGTTTATAAGATGATAAATTAGTTTGTTTGTTTACAAAGAGTACAATTTTTGAGAAGAATTACATGTTGATGAATTATGATAAGGAAAAAGCAGTTGACATGCATGCATGTTTAATGTTTTATTAAATGAATTTTTTTGGGAGACAAACAACCGGCAGTGGTCCGGTCCGGTCCGGTCCTCATCTGTTAATAGTACTATAAATGAAGGACATCATACGTTTCAGCTACGAGAGCTGGAAGGTGATAATAACCGACCCAATTCAATTTATGACTAGTTTCATTTGTTTTTTATAATTTTTTTGGACATGAAATGAAATTAGTTCGGTTTTTCTCTGGACAATAATAATAAGCAGAGTCTTGTTATATATTACAATAATTTTATAATTATAAAATTTATTAATTGGTACATGAGATTGTATAGTATTAGAGCATCTCCGATCCAACAACCTCTTCACTCACTTTGAGACTCAAATAGGTGAGCCACGTCAGAAAAATCATATCCAACAGTCTCTATATTACTGTACCTGTAATGTATTGGGAAATTTCATGCAGCTGAGCTGTTGGCATGACAATCTGACTCTTCCTTTTTCGCTATATTCTCTACTACAATAGTATCACCACCCTACACGTGGATTCCCCAAATTGCCAATCATTGTCTGTCACGTCTCACATTATGTGCGATCTATATTACTAATACTAATATGTTCCCTTACGACAACACACCATCATCATTCATCAGCACACTTTCATCAGCGCCTGAAATGGACAAAGAAAATCTAGTGATAAAATGATGAACATTTATATATATATATATATATATATATATATATATATATATATATATATATAATTACAGTGTAATATGTCGATTATGACGATAGTTATTTGAATTATGACGACGGTTTCACCCATCGCCATAGTTATTATAGATTCTGTGGCTGACGGGTGAACAGTCATCATAAATTTCAAAAAATTATTTGTCATATCCGACCGATATGTCTGTGATTATCATCATATATATATATAAATTATATATATATATACACACGAAAATGATCAAGGGCTTATCCCTTGATCCTACATACCTTGCCTACCCCCTTTAGCGACGGATTGGACGACGGTTCGATCTGTAGCTATAGATTCGGTCTGTCGCTATAAATTGTCGTCACTAAAAGCTAAGACGACGGTTCTCTGATATAGCGACGGATCAAATCGTCGCTAAGCTAAAGGGGTGAGCATGGTATGTAAAATAAAAGGGTGAACCATTGAATTAAAAATATATTGTTAATTAGAGAATTTTTTGAGAAAAATTTGAAGAATTTTTTTTGTCAAAGTTAAAAATTGTGGGAGAAAATTGATCAAAAACTTGTATAACATTTTAAAGTATCAAAAAAATTATAATGATTTATCAAAAGTAATTTGGTAATGCTAAAGTTTTCTTCCAAAACTTTTAATAAATATTACTCTCTTTTCTTATCTCTCACAAATTTTAAGTTGTTACACAATATAAGAACAAGTGAATTATACATTTCACAATATTGGATAAATATTAATAAAATTGAGAAGAAGTAACATAACATGAAATAAGCTAAAAAAATAAATAAACTAATGCCTTAAGTTCTGTTAAGATGATATTTTTATATGGGTCAATCTCTGAAACTCATTTACTAGGAATCAAACGACCATAATAATGCATATATTTGTAGTGGATAATAATGAAGCCTCCTGTAAAACTGGAGTGCCACCGTACGTCGTCAAACTAAAACTTTTCCCATATATATCATATATCATGCATCACATAAATTTCTTTCCACCCACCGAATCACCTTCCACATTTCCATATAATTATAACTCCCTCGTATAACAATTTACAAAAGGCATACATTTTAAAATATATATTCCTATTATATATTTTTTGTATCAGTTAAGTGTTTAATTAGTAATATAATATTTAAAATTGTGATGATAATTAATTGAATATATTGTCATTTTATATTAATTTTTTTTAAAAAAAATACTCTATGTTTTCAAAAGGATGACTTGACTAAAACTGTAAAATCAGCAAACAGTTCGAGCTCAATTCTATTAAAAGATCGAGTCGAGTTTGACTTGAAATATAAATAATTCAAATATGAACAAATTTTAAAATTCGATAAACTACTCGAATCTCTTCAAATTGCAATTTTCTATTAATACTCGGATCATATTCGTTCGAAAAGCTCAAAATACTCGGGTTTGATTCGACATTGTGCTCGACTCGGTAGCTAAACGAGCCTCAATTAAACCTTGATTTATACTCGATAAATTTTGTAAACCAAATATGAACAATTCAATACTCGACTCGACTCGACTCAATTCATTTACATCCTTAGACTTGACGTATAATTTTTTTTTGTCCTAGAAAGAGTAAAGGCCAAATCTGTTATTTCGGGGAGTCCATTGATATAAATGAAAAAAATAACTCATCACTTTATATAATCTTGTGGAGTCACTTTTTTTAATTTTTGTATAAAAATACACTTGAGATATCTTTTGAAGACAAGGAAGTGTATATTTAAAATTAAAAAAAAAATCACAAATAAGACTCTTATATATATATGGGACTCGTATTACTCAAGGGAGAGAAACTAGAACGACCTATAAAATTTGTAATTAAGAATTTTGTAGAACACTGCCAAAACTTGCATACACGCTTTCTCTCTTTTCTTTTTTCCCTCTTTTAGAGTAACATATACAAATAGTAATATATAATCATAATATCAAAAGAAAGTTACGGAGTATGCTGGTGTTTCCGGCGACGGTTCAAGCTAAGCAGGGGCGGTTCTATGCCTGGGGCAGGGGGCACCTGCCCCCACTGAATTTTCATATCACGCATGGGGCAACTGTGCTATGCTATATGCCCCCATTTATCCTGATCATATCACACCTATGTTATGCTAAGAGTGCTCTAGACCAACATATCATACCTTTTACCAAATATATCACAACCTGACCCACATATCACATCTTTTACCAAACAATATTTCTAGGTCTATATAGCAATATGTTTGATTAAATGGTTTATATGAAAAAAGCAATTAGGATGAAACTTGAGTTTTTAACTTTTATTCTACTTTTTCTTATTAGCTGCTAGCAATGATTGGAGAGCACTATGATCATGGAGATGAAATATTTGGAGTTGTTGTCAATGTCAGAGCTAGCCAGGAAAAACTAGCTCTGTGGACTAAGAATGCTGCAAATGAAGCGGCTCCGTGTGACCTTATCCAAATCTTTTGAATTTGTCACATTTATACTACATTGAGTTTTTAATAATTAAAAATACTAATAAAAAAAATCATTTTAATATTTTCCTCATAAGAAAATTATGAATATATATATATGTGTGTGTTAAGTGTTGGAAAATTATATTGAATTTAAAAAAGTATGCATATATAGCTACAATTTTTATTCTTAAGGAATTTTTTTTTTAAAATTTGACCCTACTGACCTACGCGGCTGGATCCGCCCCTGAAGCTAAGCGAGGCGGAAGCACCGGCGGAAATCAAAGATATGTTTGAGCTTTACTCGGAGAACGGGATCATGACGGCGCATCATTTGCAGAGGTTCATGATGGAGGTTCAGGGAGATGAAAAAGCTACCATGGAAGTCGCAGAGGCCCTAATGGAGACTATTCTTAAGGAGCATAAACACCTTCATGTTTTTCACCGTAAAGGTCTCAACCTTGAAGTTTTCTTTCGTTACCTGCTCGGTGACATTAATCCTCCCCTACCTTCCCCTCCAAAGGTAAATTAAAATTGACTTAATTTTTTCGGATCCAGTTATTAGAGTTAATTTCACGGTAAGAGAAAGATCATCTCTCGATCTCGATTTACATGTCAATATTGTATTGGTCCAATTGACCAAAATATATAGAGTACTCCTTTCTCTCTATATACTGAAATCAATGAATAAGAGCATATATATAGTTTTTTAAGGTAGATATAAATCCTTGATTTGTAGATGAGGTTGTCAAAATTTGATGTTAGTGTAATATATTTTGAATTAAAGAAACGAATCCATTATACGATTATTTTTCCATTCTTTATAACATAAAAAATCGAACTTTCTACATGTTATAAATAGAAAAAACTTATAAATTTGATTCGTTTCTTAGTTCATTATTATATATATATATATATATATATATATCGATTTATCTAACTGCAGATATACTATCTACAACAAAAGTCTTAATGTTTTTCTCCCAATATATATCATCTTTCTAATATCTTTTTAAAGATTATTGTGGACAAAAAATATCTATATATTAGACTTTTAGCTTATTTTTCTTCAAAAACAGAGTATTTTTGGCATTACTATATATTTTCCTACCCCTGAATGAGAATCTTGTTTTATTTTTGTTCTCGTGTGTATATTTCATATATCTGAATGCTTTTCTTCATCTATTTTATTCTTTTATTTATTATCTTCTCAATTTTTTCATTGTTTTTACTTTTATTATTATTACTTTATTTATACACGAAATTTATATTAAGTTTTTAAGAATAAATAAATATAAGATATCCATGTTTTTTTTTTTTTTTGCTTGGGATGAGTTGATGCTTGAGTGTCGGTCATGTACATTAAAAAGTAAAAAGAGTAGGTCATTGGTATTTCGTTCCTGGACAAATATTATATAAGAAAATAATATATATGTCTATAAATACGTGATTGAACTTGAATGGCAATAAACATAAAAATTTAAACGATAAAATATAATAAATTAAAATAAAATAATTTTTACGTATTCATGTGTATATACATGTATAAGCTTGTACGATGTATTCGGCTAGGATGTCTACCTTTTTAGAGTCGAGTCGGACAAAGAAGATTCTGTGACCTTTTCTTTTCAGTTTTGTTTTCTACTGATTTAGCTTTCTTTGGCTTCACTTTTGGGCGATACCTAATCTTCTTTATTTAATCAAGAGACTGAAAAAACATGTGTTAATTGCTCATACTCAGGATTAACAGTAATTTAGATATATTTTTATTTTAAAATTATTAAGTCACATAAATTATTATTATGCCAGTATTTATATACTAGACTGAGTATTATCATATCAGCACTACTATATTTTAAACAAATTTTAAGAATATGTTTGAAAAAGTAAAAAAAAAATCTTAAAAATGGTGGTTTACACTTAAATGTCTGTATATATAACAATAAATAACTGAAAAAAATAATCTGAATTTCCATTACTAGTGTTGAGCCAATTAAAGCTGAGTTTTGTAAGTTGTAAATAATCTGAATTCTTCGTCATACAATTACAGGTGCACCATGATATGACAGCTCCCTTGTCTCACTATTTCATATACACGGGTCATAATTCCTACCTAACTGGGAATCAACTCAATAGTAAATGTAGCGATGTCCCCATAATTGATGCACTGCACAGAGGTGTAAGAGTTATTGAACTGGATATGTGGCCAAATTCTGCCAAAGACGATGTCCACATTCTTCATGGAGGGTATAGAAATTAGTAGTATGCATGCATGCATGCTTGTTTTCATGATAAAATATACCCCCCTCCCCCTCCCCCTCCCCCTCCCCCTCCAAAAATGAATGAGAGTCTCATTTAACATGCATGATTGTGGTTTGGAATCGATTCTTTATCAATGGTCCAAACGATGCCAAAGAAGTCAGTCTTCCCTCTATCCATTCTGGAAATGGCTACTCCTCGACGAGAGGAGGCTATCGAATGGATTGAAGGAATTTGACAAGCCAAGACATAATTTTTCAACAACTTTTGTTTGTTGCCAAATGGCAAGAAAAAATCAGAAGACGATGGGACGGAGGAGTCTAGCTAGATATGGCTACTCAGTCTGTTTCATTTCTCAACTAGTCTATTGCACAATTGAAGATTGAAAGCTAATAAGCAATTGTAACTAACAAGATTATAAATGGGAACAAATATAAGTATTGAGAATGTGTTATGGTGATTTTTTTTTGTTTTCAATATGTAGGACGCTAACAACCCCTGTGGAACTCATAAAGTGTTTAAAGTCTATTAAGGAACATGCTTTCGTCGCATCCGATTATCCTGTTATATTAACTCTAGAAGACCATCTTACTCCAAATCTTCAGGCAAAAGTTGCCAAGGTAAGTTTATTCATGCTTTGTTAGTAATATTCTCAAAAAAATTGTGCAGCACTACTACTACTGTCACACAAAGCAGAAATTTGTTAGTGTGACGCCCCAATCATATACATTTTTCTCTCTGCCAGTAACTCTATATTAGTTTCATTGTAGACGGTAACTGAAACATTTGGAGATGTACTCTTTACCTCTGGTTCAGAAAACTTTGCAGAATTTCCTTCCCCAGAATCATTGAAGAAACGGATTATTATCTCGACTAAACCACCAAAGGAATATCTCCAAAGTAATAGTATAAAAGTGACACATAATGAAACACACAAGGAAACAAATTCGAAAGAGGAAAATGCCTGGGGAAAGGAAGTCTCGGATATTAAAGAGAAACTCGAAGCTTTTGATGAGGAACGTTACATAGTTACATATATATATATATATATATATATATATATATATATATATATATATATGCTTAACATATACATTATTTTGTAACTAGTGCATTGAGTGTTTTCACTAAGTAATGAAGTTTCACATGGCAATAGAATTATATAGTCCCAGAGGATGGAGAATGTCTTATGGCGGAAGATCTTAAAGATGTGAATCCCAACTTGAAGCAAAATGCTGATACTGAATATAAACATTTAATTGCAATTCGCGCCCGGAAACGGAAAGGTGGAATCAAAGACTGGCTGCAAGATGATCCTAATTCAGTCACACGGATTAGCTTGAGGGAACACAATTTGGAAAATGCCGTCATAAATCATGGAGCAGATGTTATCCGGTAATTATCCTTATGAGTTCTTATAGGCTTCTTTGCAAGACTTCTGTAAATTCCTAACTGATGTTAATAGCTAATACTGTATGCTTTTGCTTCTTAATTCAAACATAATCATGTCTAATCATATTTTGAATTTTTTGATTATATGATATTTTTTGGATTCTTTAAGGTTTACTCGAAGGAACTTACTGAGGATATTTCCTAAAGGTTCAAGGGTTGACTCATCTAATTACAATCCACTAATTGGATGGATGCATGGGGCTCAGATGGTCGCATTCAATATGCAGGTTTTCTAACCCTCTGTTCTCTAGATGATATTAATTATTTCTTGGGTATTATGGTTTCCATGCTCGACTGAACAAATAATTTTGCATCTAAAGTTTCATAAAAGAATTAAATTCCTGTGTTATCACATCCATATCTACAATTCGAGGGATCTCTTGAAGACACATTCATATATTCTCAAATATATGTATATTATATTTACAACTACATAAAAGATAATTAGAAAAATGAATGAATATATCAAACACATAAATAATGTGTCACTCTTAGCAGGACAATGTAGTAATAAACACTAGTGTGCTCTGTGACAGGGCCATGGCAGGTCACTCTGGTTGATGCAGGGAATGTTTAGAGCCAACGGTGGGTGTGGTTATGTGAAAAAACCAGATATTTTACTGAAGGTTGGTCCCCAGAATGAGGTCTTTGATCCTAAAAGGAAATTACCTGTTAAAAAAACTCTGAAGGTGCGTGTGAAATACGAATTTTCACTTTCTTATTGTTGATGCCAATGAGTGTCTTTTAAATTGAGATTTCTGTGTAGGTGAAAATTTATATGGGAGAAGGCTGGCATTTGGATTTCAGTCGCACACACTTTGACTTATATTCCCCACCTGATTTCTATGTGAAGGTATCAGCACTGCATTTCCCCTTTACGAAATTCGGTTTGCTGTTACTAGTGAAGTATGAGGACTGAAAATTTTATTTATGCAGGTTGGAATTGCCGGAGTCCCTACTGATTCAGTGATGAAGAAAACAAAGATAATTGAAGACAATTGGATACCAATATGGAATGAGGAGTTTGAGTTTCCTTTGACAGTTCCAGAGCTGGCATTGCTTCGGATTGAAGTTCATGAGTACGACATGTCGGAGATGGATGATTTTGGAGGACAGACATGTCTACCTGTTTCGGAATTGAAAACAGGAATTCGAGCTGTACCTTTTCACAACCAGAAGGGAGATAAATACAAATCTGTGAAGCTCCTCATGCGGTTTGAATTTGTTTGATATAGATCTTTTATCAACATTAGTGGTCTGTGTGTGTATGTAATTTTCTCACCAGAAATCAAATATTTGGGTTGGATTCTCATTGTTTTTTTTTTCTTTGTTATGTTTTAGCACTTCTCATCTTGTGAATTGGACAAAAACCGGCTATTACTGAATCTACGTGTTAAGTTTTGTGCCTCAAATTGAATAATTATTATTCTGCTCTCGTATCAAAATGGTATTCTCTGGTCAAATATTGCCTCAAAACAGTCTTAATGGCTAAATCTAGAATATTGATCAGCTTCCTTTTAATTTGGACAAAATTTGGAGAAGTTTTAAGTTGGATCTCAAGCTGATAATCATAAGTTGTGACTAGTAGGAAATGTACACAAGGCAATAAAAAAATAAGAATGCTGCATACTGGCCATTTTCCTAATAGCATGCAGAGTGAATCCATGGAAATGATCAATAATAAGACGTACTCTAAAGCAAAAAAAATCACCTGAAACTACTAGAATGAAAGAGCTTTAACAATTTTGTGTCATTAGATCAGTTGTCCTTTCCCACAACCTGTAGTAGAATAAGAATTTGAAGAAAGTAGTATGAAACACCACCTATTGTGGCATACTGCAACTTTTCAGGCCCTTCAATATCTGCAAAATCTCCGTTGACAGAACGATTAAATCCTCCTGCCAACCATCCTAAATTCTTGTATCCTGCTCCATGAAGCTTTGAGATTGCCATCAGTGACCTGCAGTTGTAACAACAGAAACAGCAGAACTTTGTGTCAATAAAGTTCTTGCGAGACACTGCATTTGACAAGGGAAAAATAATACTAATAATATATTCTCCCAAAATGAGAGTCTCATTTGCAGTGAAGATAATGGCAGTTTAATCCAATAATGACCAACTAGAATAATTAAGTTCTGATCAAGTACTTTCTCCATCCCAAATTAGAGTCCCACTTGAAGTAAGCTAATTCGAGTTACTAAGTAGTGTCTCCGTCTCAATGCAAGAATCCAGCTTGAAGTATCTAATTGATTGTATCTCATCCGCTCATCACCAACTAGAATAACTAAATTCTTATTAACTACTCGGTGTTTCAAAATGAGGGTTCCGTCTAAAGTAAAGCTAGTTGCAGTTTCGTGACTTCATCCCGTAATCACCAACTAGACTAAGTATTTTCTGAGTCTCAAAATGAGAGTTCCACTTGAAGAAGCTAATTGCATTTGCATACATTGATCACTAACTAGAATTACTAAAGTTTTATCCCGTCCCAAAATGAGAGTAAGAAAGAGTTTCAATTTTTATTTTATTACCAACTCAATTCTGGTTTTTAAAAATTCCTAAATACGTCCCAAAATGAGTCTCATTTTTAGGAAAGCTAATAATAATTGCATACACAAATGCAAAACTAGAGTAAGTATAAACGGTTACCTTAATCCTTCTCCACAAGCTACAAGGAGCTTACTGTTCTTATCAGGAACCCCCACCTCCACTTGGGAAAGAAAATCAGGATTAATCATGGTAAAGCTCTGGCCAGTCCAAAGTCCAATGTACCCAAAATGAACCCATTTCTTGAGGAGGGTAATAATGCTGTTGTCCATGTCCTTGACAAAGAGTGGCACGTGCAATGACCCAGAGACACGTGCCTTCTCTCTCTCCCACTCCGGCCTAATGTCCAGGAGCGTGTAGCCTTCGGACTTCATAGCCATGGCTGCGTCCTTAGAAACTATTGGCCGGACCTTGCCAGACTGAATCAATTCCCGGGGACTGCCGGAAATTGCTTGGACACGTGACCGTTGAGGAGTAGTACCTTTTGGTTCTTTGATTTGGTTTAGAGTGAACGTGTGAAGGTGATTCAACTGAATTGCCATCTCTCTCTCTCTCTATCCCTACTTCTCCCTCTTATCCACCAAATTTAATTTAGAGAATTTTCATTTCGACTTGGACATTATTTTGGGGCTTTCCTATTGATATCCTTTAAATCATGAAAAATGATATTCCTTTTATTTATTTATTTTGTCCGTTAATTCGGAAGGGGAGTAATAAACTTATGACATTTCCTTCACTTATAGAGTCCATATTCTTTTTATTTTATTTTTTTAGGCAAAAGTCCAAAAATATTAGTTCAATTATATCTCTCCCGTTAAAAAAATTTCAACTAGACAAGCGGACATTAGTGACAACCTACGCTTGGTAAAAATAAAATTTAATACGTCGTTAAAATATTATCAATTATAAATATTCACGTAATACACAACAACAAAAGTGACATATAAAATTGTAAGATATATCATTTGTCATAAAATTGCAAGATATATCATTTGCCTTTATTTACTCTTAAAAACTCAAAACCATAGTGTTATAGAAAAAATTAATTAAAAATAGTAAAATATATATTTAAGTCTTGCAAAATTACACATAATTTAAAATAAGATAACAATGTCCACAACAACAACATTTTTCGAAATTTCATATCTTGAAATAAATGATAATATCTCTTGTATTGATTGTTAAAAATACTTATTTTTCAATGTATGTCATTAAAATTATTTATCCAAGCATCCCAATCCGATTACGTAATAAGCTTTTCACAATAATTTATTGGTGAAAATATAATTTTAATTAACACTTACATTTGCAACCCGTAATATTAGTATTAACTTAATCAACAAATAAACCAAAGAATAATCAATATGTCTCCTCTTCTCAAAAAATGTTTTGATTTTGAAAAAAGTGAAAGCAAAATCAATTTTAACAAAAATTAAAAAGAAAATTACAAAAAAGTTACTTATTCAATTTTGACAATCTAATTAGTCATTTCAACTCTAACAAATATCGAATCTTGTTAATAACAAAAATTCGAACCCTACCTCTTCATAAAATAAAATAAAATTAGCACTTAAAAATAATTATCAAACAATGTTGTCTAATTTTTGTTTTCACTAATAAAAGAAAGCAAAAACAGAAACATATGAAAACAAATATAAAACCCAGGTTAAAATATAACTTAACTATGATAACTATTTTTAAAAATAGAAATAAAAAACCAGGTAAAAATTAAAACTTAACTAATATTTTTTATAGTAAAAGCGACGTGGTCGGCAGGATTCGAACCTGCGCGGGACGAGCCCACATGATTTCTAGTCATGCCCGATAACCACTCCGGCACGACCACAATGTGCAATATAAAATATTCCTAAGCTATAGAAGTCCACTTATTTAAATTTATTTATTTATTTATTTTGCAAACAAACTACCATATATACACAAGTAACCAAACCAAAAGTCTAAATATATGAATGATACTATTTTATCATTTTAATCCACTGAATTATTTAAAAACTTTATTTGAATGATCTTAAAATTTAAAATTAAAAGAGTACAATATTTATTGATGCTATTTTTGTCTATAAATTTTAAATAAACTATTAAGAAACAACTCTTAATTCTTAACAATTAAAAGGCAAAAAAAATTACCAAACAATATTTACCTCTGATCGAATCGATGAATTAAGAGGCATTCAGACACAAACAAACACCATTTTAGTTTAAAACCACATAAGGGATAATTCTCCCTTCAACATCAACTAAAATTCAACTCAACTCGAGTTGGATTAAATTCGACTCAAACTTAATTAGACACAATTCATTTATAAACGACTCTAATGCATGCGAATAATATGTCAAAGTTCATTTAAAAACTCAATTTTATTTAAGTTCGTTCAACTTTTAATCGAGCTCAAACAAATCATAATTTGACTCGTTTATATTGAGAACTTATCCCAAACTATTCATAGAATACCAATTAAAAATAAAATACCCAATTATATATATATATATATATATGAAATTGAATTTAAAATACAACACAAATCAAATTAATTTACATACCATACCAATAATTTTTTTTTAATTGCAAGTGAAATATAATAATAGATGTCTAACAAAAGATGTAAGTCAAGATTTGAAGGTGGGATGGGTGTTAAAAATTTGGAGTGTTTTAATTTAGCTTTGCTTGCTCAGTTAGTTTGGCGTTTGACCATCTAGCCGAATTCTTTGGTGGCTTGAGTCCTTCTGAATAAATACTGGTAATTCTGAATTTTTGAAGTGCTCTTGGAAAAATGGTGACTCCTGGACGTGGAAATAAAGGCCTCATTCTCATAGTCCGGAGTTTAGTATTACGTTGAGCAGGATAACATCTTGTTAACGCTAGGATCTTCTGTCACGTCCCAATCACGTAAGACGCGCGATCCCCGCAGACAAGAAATACGATAAACACCACAAGCTTGACGGCGGGTTCCGTCAGGATAGCTTCGGCGTGAGAGTCGATATACGTGTTCATGCGAGGTTAAACAATGGAGAATATAATGTCTAGTGTCTTGAGAGAAAATAATAATTCTGCGTGTATATGTGATTATGAATGAATAAGTGTATTAGAACGTCATAACTTTGTGAAAGACTTCCTCTTTAAGTTATACTCTTTTCTTTCCGGATTACGTGTCACCCACTATTACCCGACACACCCTTGATCCGATGGGTTCCACCGATTGCGTATAGTTTATCCACCGCTTTTTGGTCATTTATTCCCACCGCCGTACGTAGGTTATAATCCCATCCACATTAATGCATGGCGTGAGTTCTTCTAGTCAACCGTAAATGCTTTTTTCATCATTACTAGTCAAAGATGTAGATATTTAAATATATGATGGGTCGACCCATTTGATTGGGTCCGATATTGTAGAAGAACTTAATAAAGATAATAAAGTATTTAGATCCAATAATGTCAACACCCAATAATGAAGACCCAATGGACTAATCAATATGTAGGCGTCCAATTCATTCTATAGGAGAAATATCACGACCCAACATTGCTTCTAGTTTTTATTAAACAGGAGGTTTAATAGGAAACTATAAATGGCATCGGTTCAGACAAAAAGGAACTAATATAAGACCAATGAAGGCCCAAAATACGACTACAAAAGCTTTATATCATGACGCCTCTAAAATTAGGTATACGTCCACCCATCTTGGGTCGCCACTTACATGGTACATAAATTCAAATACAACTTACTAATATAACTGCCGTAGTATAATACGACATAAAAACGTATGAGTTTGAATACAAATATTGTCTACTAGATATTATACAAACTCAAAAGGAGTCCTCATTACAACTATTATCATACTATTTCACGTATTAGTGAGGACTACTAATGCTATCCTCTGGACCATTACTTCGCTCCCCGACTCGTCCCAAATATGTTCTCATTTCCCAAGAGAATAAAGGAAAGAAAGGGTGCTCTCAACTAGCCCAAGAAGAAATATTACGACTAAGATAATGCGTAATAAATTATCATTAGCCTTCAAATGATGTTAAACCGATAAAATACAATAGACAACCAGTTTAATCAAGCTTGAATAAGCAATCCATTAAAAGAGTCAAGTAGAGAATAAAGTCTACTATCTTTTAGGTTTTAAAAGGTTTTCATCAATTTTTATCACCGAGACTCACCAATAAATAAACCACCACATCTAATTATCCCCGCACTACGGTCAAGGATTTTCATCAAATTATCAATGGTCACGACTATACCGAATCACCCCCGTCATAATCATACCAAAAACTATCCATCATCGCATTACAAAGCCACCGAGGACTTTTGTCACATCATTTATATCAAGTCATGATTATACCGAATGATCCCCCGGTCATAATCATACTAAGTTCATCTACGCACGTAAGTAAAGCGAAGATAACATAATATAACATGAGGATGATGACAATGACGTAATAATTCAATAAAACAAGTTCAAGAATTATTTAATCCATGAATTATTAACGTCCAAATTGTCAACATGATATCTTTATTTCAGAGTAAAATTCAAGAATGATCGTAAGAATATTTCCATGAAAAGATATCGGATGAAACGCAAATATCAAGGATATTCTACTAATTTCATGGAGTATAAAGTCAAAGTTTTAACCAACCGGGTATAATAAAGAATGGAATAACAAAAGAAATCACCACGCATGCGATTGCATAGACAAAGTTATTCCAATGTAATAATAATAACGGAACCAGTCGTCGTGAAATTCACACCGACGGGATGTTCCAATGTAATAATAAAGATGGAACCAGATCCGGTGTAAAACACACATGATAGGATATTCCAACAGAATGATAAAGATTTTAACCAGTCCTGTGTAAACACACGCATGTGATGTTCCAACAGAATAATAAAAAAATCGGAACCAGTCCTGTAAAACACACGCATGTGATGTTCCAACGTAATAATAGAAGAATGTCACCAAGTATAGGGTAAATCATGATATCAAAGTTATTCCAATGTAATAATAAGCAATGGAATAACATAAGGATTTCACCAAGTATAGGTATGCCACAGTATATCAAAGTTATGTATAGGGTATGCCACTTTTACAAAGTTATTCCAATGTAATAATAATGAATGGAATAATGTAAGTTCTCTTCAAGAAGAAAGAATAACACCCCCTCACCGTAAAAAGAACTCTAATATAGAAGTAGTGAAGTAGCGGTAATACTCTTCTTCTTTCTATAATTTTCTCTATAGCTTCTCTCTATAATTTCTCTCTGAGTTTCAATGAATTCGTAAGAAAATAATGAAGGAATGAGCTTCTATTTATAGGAAAATGGAATGCGATAAGAATTAATCCATGAACGGTCCAGTATTGATTTACTTTAATCTGACGGTCCATATTTAAAGAAAAATCTTTTAAATAAAATATAATATATTCTATTTATATAAAAACATTTTACTATGCAAACACTATGCAATACTATGCAAAACACTATGCAAAACACTACGCCACACTATGCATAATAAAATATAATATATTCTATTTATGTAATAACTTTAATAAAGTATTCTATTTTATATAAAGATGTTTCGCTTTTATTACGCTAATAATACTGAATAAAACAAAACGTCATTATCGCTTATAATAATTCATATTATTAATCGACAATAATGGAATCAAACCGAGTGACTTCTCACATAAACATCAATAATCAATACCGCGTGCTTACTATGCAACCACACGACATCGCATTGTCTTTTACTACCGAGTAGTTCAACAAGAACTACGGTAAAAACTTCCGCCGTTATTTCAATAAAATATTTTTGTCGCTTTCTCAATCCGACAATAATTTACATTATAGGGGTCCACCAATGATTGAGTATTGCATTTAATATTCCTCGCTAAACCGAATATTCCCCACCAATCGAATATAATATAACCACTGCATACTTTGCAAAATTTATAAATACTACCCACAACTATAATATTATCTCAAATTCACACCATAATATTAAAAATTATTTTGACAAAATTTAAATCTTTATTGATAAAATCTGGGGTCTCACAATCTCCCTCCTTATGGAATTTCGCCCTCGAAATTAGGGTACGATACTGGTATGATAAAGAGATGAGAATACCTTGAATACCTTTATCATTGAAAACATTAAATTTATTTTTTGCAATCCTACCAAAGATATTCATTAACAATTCATCTTTGCACTACAGCCAAAGATATACAACTCAGAAAACCAATAATATCTAGACTCAACTTAATAAGATCACTTACCACGAATTATCCATGCACCAATCGGCCAAGGATATTCGTGTTTTTTCAATTACTTGCTATGATTATACCGAAACAATCCTCAATCATAATCATACCAAGTCCATCTATGCACGTAAGCCACGTATGACTTTGAACGCATCCATGAATTAATATTTCATTCTTTGAGACTCAAATTTCAATAATTAATCCACATCATCGAATCATCCCCGCACTACGTGCCAAGGATATTCATTAGTATCACGACCACAAATTATCCACGCACTACGGCCAAGATAATTGTGTTTTTCAATTACTACATTATGATTATACCGAACAATCCACATCGTCATAATCATACCAAGTCCATCTATGCACGTAAGCCACGTATGACTTTGAACACATCCATGAATTAATATTTCATCACGAGACTCACCAATAATTAATCCACATCATCGAATCATCCCCGCACTACGTGCCAAGGATATTCATTAGTATCACGACCACAAATTATCCACGCACTACTACCAAAGATAATTGTGTTTTCAATTACTGCATGATTATACCGAATGATCCTCGGTCATAATCATACCAAGTCCATCTATGCACGTAAGCCATGTATGACTTTGAACACATCCATGAATTAATATTTCATTCACGAGACTCAAATTTCAATAATTAATCCACATCGTCAATCATCCCCGCACTACAAAAGCCAAGGATATTCATTAGTATCACGACCACAAATTATCCATGCACTACTACCAAAGATAATTGTGTTTTCAATTACTGCTTATGATTATACCGAAATGATCCTCAGTCATAATCATACCAAGTCCATCTATGCACGTAAGCCACGTATGACTTTGAACACATCCATGAATTAATATTTCATTCGAGACTCACCAATAATTAATCCACATCGTCAATCATCCTCGCACGCATACAAAAGCTAAAGATATTCATTAAGTATCACGACCACAAATTATCCATGCACTACTACCAAAGATAATTGTGTTATTCAATTACTGATTATGATTATACCTAACAATCCTCATCATAATCATACCAAGTCCATCTATGCTCTATAGGCCACGTATTGACTTTTAAAAAAATATATAAACACGAGGATAATGATATAAAGAATCAATCAAATAAGATAAAGGATTAATATTAAACATTTATAATATAATTTATCCAGATTCAAGAATATCCCCATGTTATCAATCATTTAATAATCTCATAATCTAATAACATTAATATTATAACAATATTTTAATCACTTCTTAAATTTATAAACAATTTATCTTAATTGTTTACACTTTACCATATAATGCATTTAATCATTCAAAATGTCATACTCATAAGATATCATCACCAATTATCAAATCTCTCAAAAATATGATATACTCTATATAGGATTCTCTAGCCATAAAATCCTATTTTCAACTTTCATTACTTCACATAACATATTTAACTCATATGTTCAGTAATTAAACTATTTTCATGAAAATATCAAATCAGTCCCAAAAATATTTCTTTTCTGGAATTTAGCATAATATAGTCCCATGATGAAAATATATTTTCTCGAAATTTTTAAAATTCATTTACTATTTTTCAAAAATCAATTTCCAATAAATTCCTTAAGAAATTAGCTACCTCAAGTTTAACTCCAAAATTCCCAAATCTTGGCAGGACCTCACACATGTTAACGTGAGCTTCTAGTTTAAATTTCATGGTCATCGGAGTTATAGAAACTCCTAAGTATAGCGTTTTTTTCATTTAAAACCTAAATATTGAAATAGTCATAACTTGCTCATTTTAAGTCGAAATGAGCTCATTTTTGGACAGGAGGTACTTTATACCATATACTTTCATGTCCCAAAAGGCCAGAATTTTTCTCATAATTTAAGTGGCCGAAACAGTCCCTTAAAGTTTCTGGGCAGTAGCATTTTGAAATTTACAGCTTTGACCTCCTTTGCTAAAATCAGTCCACACAAAAATATACAACACCTTTTCCAGTAATTCCACTTGTATTAGTTAGGTAACTCATAGATCTAACTCTAGGACTTGACCACATTCAAAAATTCAAAATATAATAGGAGATATGGTCAATTGAATTTCATGTTACGTTTTTCACTAAAATCTGATTTTCAACTCTTTGTGATTTCTAAGAAACTTTCATGTTTTCACATACTAACCAACATAACTCATCATAAAACTTACTAATACTTCATATACCCATGATTTTTATTAGTTCTATACTTTTATTATGACTTTCATCATAATCAACGTAAATGCATCCTTTTAGTTAAAGAAATATTTGAGGGTTTAAGAAATAGGTTTTTTTTTTTGTAGACTGGGGTCAATACAAAATTCGATTTCACGTTCTAGGGTAGGCTAGGAAGTCTTCAAGAATACGCCAAGAAATTTATTAATGATAGAAATATCATTCAAAATTGTTACTCTCGTCAAGACTTGGATAAGACGTCACATTAATACCAACTGCGACTTCTATCCCTTAACTCGATAAGACCTCACAATGATACCTATCAACTTGCCATCTTCAATCACGACGTCGCCTACAGAAAGTCTGGCTTCGGTGCATTCCACACAAGGAAGTCAACAACGAAAGGATCGGGCTCTTTACTTATGGCTTGATATAACAGTGATTAACTTTAGGATTTGGTTACTTTGAATTCAGTATAACAGTTGGTTAGGAATATGAAAGCTAACAACCTTACAAAAAGAATAATGAGTAGTTAATCAATCGTTTTCAAAAATTACCTCAAAGGCAAGTATTTTCAAAGAGATAAGATCGACAGGTAACGTGAAAGTGTTTATTTGAAACAACAAGATTAATAAACAAAGAGGTAACGAGGTTTTCTCCCAACGAAGTTTCAATAGATAAATCAAATTCTAATTTCTCCGGAGTCAAATTTAAACGTTGAACGCAAGCAAGAGAGAT
Source organism: Panax quinquefolius (assembly GCA_020205615.1). Classification (NCBI taxonomy): domain Eukaryota; kingdom Viridiplantae; phylum Streptophyta; class Magnoliopsida; order Apiales; family Araliaceae; genus Panax; species Panax quinquefolius. The sequence goes on from CM035167.1 coordinate 146,119,570, forward strand.
AAAAGAATGGGTAGAACCGGTATCTAATAAGGTATAGACTTCGCAAGAATTTATAATTAACTAACCTGCTAACTTCTTCGTTCGTTACCCACTTTTTGAGAAGTCACGAAAAACGCTCTTCCTGAAACCACCGACTTTGTTTTGTCCGTATCCGCCTTTGGTGCCACTATCCCAGCTGGACTTGACTTCACTATACGACAAAATCGAGCTAAATGACCTTCTCTTCTTGAAATTTCCACTTCTATTATCTTTGCCATGATTACCACCGGCGTGGTTACCATTCTTAGCATGATAATTTCCCCACGATGGTTATCATTGTTCGATAGCTTGCCACCAAAGATGATTATTATCGTGTTGTTGGTCGTTACCTTTTGTTTGAAATTTGAATCAACACTCTCATGTGCTTCATTGCTTATCTCAAAGATTTTCAGATATCATTCTCAAACACCGCCACAAAACAAGGGTTAATTAACATATCACATATTATCCCTATATACTCGACCGACCAATTAAATACCAAATAAATTTAGGTAGGTCATACTAGCGAAGGAATTCCCCGTCTCTCCCCTCCTAGTTCTTATCTCACATCTCACCCAGGGATCATATCCCTAAGCTCTGATACCAACTGTGACGCCCCCAAAATTAGGTATACGTCACCCATCTTGGGTCGCCACTTACATGGTACATAAATTCAAATACAACTTACTAATATAACTGCCGTGTACAATACGACATAAACTATGAGTTTGAATACAAATATTGTCTACTAGATATTATACAAACTCAAAAGGAGTCCTCATTACAACTATTATCATACTATTTCACAGAATAGTGAGGACTACTAATGCTATCCTCTGACCATTACTTCGCTCCCCGACTCGTCCCAAATTTATGTTCTCATTTCCTCAGAGAGAAAGTGAAAAGAAAGGGTGAGCTCAACTAGCCCAAGAAGAAATATTATGACTAAGATAATGCGTAATAAATTATCATTAGCCTTCAACAATGTTAAACCGATAAAATACAATAGACAACCAGTTTAATGCAATGAATAAGCAATCCATTAAAAGAGTCAAGAGAGAATAAAGTCTACTATCTTTTAGGTTTTAAAAGGTTTTCATCAATTTTTATCACGAGACTCAAATTAATAAATAAACCACCACATCTAATTATCCCTCGCATTACTTGGCCAAGGATTTTCATCAAATTATCAATGGTCATGACTATACCGAATCACCCCCGGTCATAATCATACCAAAACTATCCATCATCGCATTACAGCCACCGAGGACTTTTGTCACATCATTTATATCAAGTCATGATTATACCGAATGATCCTCGGTCATAATCATACTAAGTTCATCTATGCACGTAAGCCAAAGATAACATAATATAACATGAGGATGATGACAATGACGTAATAATTCAATAAAACAAGTTCAAGAATTATTTAATCCATGAATTATTAACGTCCAAATTGTCAACACGACATCTTTTTTAAAGAGAGTAAAATTCAAGAATGATCGTAAGAATATTTCCATGAAAGATATCGGATGAAACGCAAATATCAAGGATATTCTACTAATTTCATGGAGTATAGAAGTCAAAGTTTTAACCAACCGGGTATAATAAAGAATGGAATAACAAAAGAAATCACCATGCATGCGGTATTGCAGATGTATGACAGTTATTCCAACAGTAATAATAATAATCGGAACCAGTCGTGAAATTCACACCGACAGGATGTTCCAACAGTAATAATAAAGATGGAACCGCATCCGGTGTAAAACACACAGATAGGATATTCCAACAGAATGATAAAGATTTTAACCAGTCCTGTAAAACACACGCATGTGATGTTCCAATGAATAATAAAATCGGAACCAGTCCTGTAAAACACATGCATGTGATGTTCCAATGTATAATAATAGAAGAATGTCACCAAGTATAGGGTAAATCACAGCATATACAAAGTTATTCCAATGTAATAATAAGCAATGGAATAACATAAGGATTTCACCAAGTATAGGGTATGCCACAGATACAAAGTTATGTATAGGGTATGCCACTTTTACAAAAGTTATTCCAATGTAATAATAATGAATGGAATAATGTAAGTTCTCTTCAAGAAGAAAGAATAACACCCTCTTACCGTAAAAAGAACCTGAATATAAAGTAAGTGAAGTAGCGTATACTCTTCTTCTTTCTATAATTTTCTCTCTATAGCTTCTCTCTATAATTTCTCTCTGTAGTTTCAATGAATTCGTAAGAAAATAATGAAGGAATGAGCTTCTATTTATAGGAAAATGGAATGCATAAGAATTAATCCATGAACGGTCCGTAGATTGATTTACTTTAATCTGACGGTCCATATTTAAAGAAAAATCTTTTAAATAAAATATAATATATTCTATTTATATAAAACACATTTTACTATGCAAACACTATGCAATACTATGCAAAACACTATGCAAAACACTATGCAACACTATGCATAATAAAATATAATATATTCTATTTATAGAATAACTTTAATAAAGTATTCTATTTTATATAAAAGATGTTTCGCTTTTATTACGCTAATAATACGAATAAAACAAAACGTCATTATCGCTATAATAATTCATATTATTAATCGACAATAATGGAATCAAACCGGTGACTTCTCACATAAACATCAATAATCAATACCGTATGCTACTATGCAACCACACGTATTCTTTCTACTTTTTACTACCGAGTAGTTCAACAAGAACACGGTAAAACTTCCGCCGTTATTTCAATAAAATATTTTTGTCGTTTTCTCAATCCGACAATAATTACATTTATAGGGTCCACCAATGATTGAGCCGTTATACGAATATTCCTCGCTAAACCGAATATTCCCCACCAATCGAATATAATATAACCACTTGCATACTTTGCAAAATTTATAAATACTACCCACAACTATAATATTATCTCAAATTCACACCATAATATTAAAAAATTATTTTGACAAAATTTAAATCTTTATTGATAAAATCTGGGTCTCACATATATGGTGAATATCAAATGGCAACATCAATTAAGATTGGAAGTCCATTTAAAGAGCCCGTTTCAGCCGAACATACAACAACAAATATTTCACCGCCTCTCGAAACCCAAACCTTCGCCACAAAAAAACCATTCTCTTCTCAATCTAGGCAGAAGTCAGAGCGACATCGATGATCATCGGTTGTGAATAATTCCATCATGGGCCGATGGGTGAAGGAGTGATATACCGGACTAAAGGAAGTTGAGATTTGACCATCAATCTGGTCGATCGATTAATATTGGTCATCTGCAGTAAACATTGTCTTCGTGTGTTTTAGTCCCAAATACAAAGAAGCCAAAAGGATACCAGAAGATAATGCCAAGAGAATGCCAAGATAATACCAAGATAATACTGAAGAGAGAATGTCAAGAGAGAATGCCAAGAGGAATCTGAGAAGATAATGCCAAGAGAATACTGAAGGAAAAAAGCCATTCTGAAGTTTATGTTTGGCAAAAGGAAAGAATCAACCTTGACATTGTTCTTCTCAACAATGAATGCCTTGGAAGGATATCGACAAGGTCGAAAGAAGAACTGAAAAGCGACCAAGGCCACTCATCGGGTCATCAACGATATAAATGCCGATCTGTCGAGCTAAAGGATCAAAGCATCTGTACATCGTCGAAGCTCAAGAAGAGCTCAAAGAGCTTCGGGCCCTTAGAGATTTGGGTCCGCCATCGATCAAGACTTTAAATGAGATATCTGAGTAAATCTGAGAAAATCCATAGAAATTTGAACAATAAGATCGTCCATATGTATGCCAAAGGATATGAAATCTGCGGAAGTAAAGGCAAGAAAAAAGCTTGGGCAGGTAGATCCATCTCTTCTGACTCTTTTTAGATGGTGACGATGATGAGGAAGAAGCTCAAGATGACCTCTCCTTATCTTTAGTCAGAGAACTTTCTGTAAAAATTTTAACTTGTTGTGAGCAGTTAATATTTAAAATATCAACTTCACGCCTTATTACTTACGAATGAACATTTCTTGTCAATAATTCATTGATGTCGATTAAATTGTATGAACATAACTTAGGACATGAACTAGATAAGGCGATATATGCTTTAATTTATGAAATGAAGTGAACCGAATTTAATGGATAGAATTTAATGAACAATATTGAATGAACTGAACTCAACACTTGAACAAAATAAAGTAATGTATACTTATCGTTTCCGAAGTGTGAGATCGGTCATGTGTGAGGTGAATTTGGATGATCCTCCTTGCACCATCGAAATCTTGCTTACCACTCGGGGTAGAACAAGTATATAAGGACCAAGATATAAGGATCAAGATATAAGGATCAAGATATAAGGATCAATAGTGACCATTGATTTACCACCCTGGTAAAATCAATATAGGATCATAAGGACCTTGTGTAAGACCCCGAAATTTTTAAATAAAAAGGAATTTCCTTTATTTATTATTTTGAAATAGTAAGGGTTGATTTGATTAATGTGGATAGTTAAGGGTTAAATACGCAAATATTTCAAAATAAGCAAGTGGGTTATAAAATATTCATTATCGCTTGGGAATATTCGTTTTGGTCGTGGAATATTCAATCGCTTGTGGAATATTCGTATTTACGACGTGCAAGACCATGTGTGGGCCCCATAACGTAAAGCGATTGGATGAAGAAAACGACAAATATAAGTTGTTTAAAAATAATCTAGCGTGAGTTGTTACCAATTAACACTTATTGGAATACCCGTGGTTAAAACACGATGAATACGCTGGCGTTGTTGCATTGCGGTATTGCACCAATTATTGAAGGCACTACTCAATAATGGTTACAGTAATTACTGTTCAGTACTTTATTTTATTGAGTTAATAATTGCTGCGTTGATATTTTATATTGATGTTGTTTCAATAATTGTCATTACACAGTATTTTTCATTATCGAAGCAATAATTCATATTATCTGAATAATATTATTAGATAACATTATTGGCAATGTCTAGAAAGTTCTGTCTAAGGAGAGGTTTGGTCACCTAATTGCGCGCCAGTAAGAAGAAATTCTTATTGAAAGCCCTCTTTCTGAGTGAACCGCCTCGTTGTCAATATTGTGATTCTGTAATATTATTTGTGAATAATTAATTATTGATTTATATGATGAGGAAAATATTGATTTTATGTGGATATAGATGGAGAAAATTTTTAAAATGACAATTGTTGAAAATTAATATTTTATCTTTTTCTGATAAAATAATTCATTTAAATATATTATTTTAATAATATATTAATCTATGATATTTTTACAAATCGAATGTGGGATATATGAGTATATACGAGGAGGAAGAGTATTTTTGTTGCAATAAATGTTTAAAACATATTAAACATGTCGGTGGACCCCATTTATTGATCGAAATTTGATTATACCGTAAAATCGCCCGTTTGTGGATTTCGGTCAATTTCTATTTGGAATTTGGAAAAATTTTCTTCTGCAAAGTTGTAGAGAATTGAATTTCCTATAAAACTCATGAGATTCGAATTTTCTGATGAAAGGGCTATTTATTATGAATTATTGAAGTTCAAGTCAAAAATAATTGATTTTTGGAAGTTTTAAATATTTATATTCACAAAAACGTTTTTGTGTTTGGTGGGCATCTTTAACACATGTCATGTTGCTGAATTCAGATGTTTGATGCGTAGGAGGATGTAGAAAAAATTATAATATTAATTTATTAAATTTTCTAACTTTGGTCTTTCTAAGCAATTTCCTATAAATAGGTGCTTAGGTTAGAATTGAAAATCACACCGTAAACTCAAGTTTTTCTCTCTATATTATCGAGCGTATTCTTGTGAGTATTTTGAGTATAGTTTGAGTATTGCTATATCTGATTGCAAGTTCCCTCTTGACTTATATCCTGGTGTTTTTAATTAGAAATCTTGATCTTTCTTTCGTAGGTGAGGAATATTATTTTTTTCGTAATGATATTATTTCTTCAATATCATTATCTTGAAATGTTGATCTGAAGTTTTTATCAAATTTGGAACTTTTTCATGTCGGGGTTACTTATTCATGGGTTACTTATTCATGAGTTCTTATTCACGAGTTTACTTATTAAGCGAGTTCTTATTCACGAGTTACTATTCACGAGTACTATTCATGAAAGCGTGAAGATGTTTTTGTGGAATTTCTATCTTTTGGTGTCTGAGTTACTATTCACGATATCGGCACTATTCACGATATCTGACTATTCACGATACTCTGATTATATTCATAGAAAAATAAAATTTCTTCTTTTCGTCTAAAACATCTATTCCGGATACTAACTCGATTGTATCCATGTTTTGATCATTCTTGAATTTTACACCACTATGATTATTTTTGAGGTATTTTTGGACGTGGATAAAACCAAGTACGAATCCTTAATCCTTAATCCTTGTCATTTTGTTTCACTGGATTCCTTTCTTTAAAAAAAAAATATTTTTCATCATCCTCAGTCTTAAATGATGATATTATGGAATATCTTTGGCCTGTAGTGCAAAGATGAATGATTTCTTAAGAATATCTTTGGCCTGTAGTGCAAAGATGAATGATTTCTGAAGAATATCTTTGGCTCAGTAGTCAAAAGATGAACAGTGTTTAAATGAATACTGACCAATCGATGAATATCTTTGGCACAGAAATGCAAAGATGAATATTTGATTCGGATGTATATTGATTGATGTTACGGGGATAAAAGATAGACGATGAACTTTTAAATTCATACATAGAAGATAGTAGTTTGCATTCTCTACTTAACTCTTCTAATGAATTATTATTTTCATTGCGAATATTGATTTAAAATTTGTTGTCTATCAGATTCTATTATATTTTTCTCTGTTGAAGACTAACGATAATTTGTTGTATATTATCTTAGTCATAATATTCTTCTTGAAGCTAGTTGAGCTCACCCTTTTCCTTTTTGTTCCATTTTTCTCTCGTGAGAGGAGAATATAAGCGATGTAGTAGCGGGTATGGAATGAAATGAAGGTTTTAGAAAGGATTGTTTAGTAGTCCTCACCATTTTGTAAAATAATGTATCAATAAATGTGATGAGGATTTATTTGAGTATAGATATTATCAGAAGATAATATTTGTATTCAAACTCACAGCTTTCTTGTTGTAATAATAAAGTTGTAGTTATTTACGTACCATGTATTGACAACTCGTAATAGGTGATGTATACCTATTTTGGGGGCGTCACAGCTTAGTATCGAGCTTAGGATATGATCTCCAAGCGAGATCGGGAATAGAACTAGGAGGGAGAGACGTAAATCCTTCGCTAAGTGTGTCCTACCTAAGCTTATTTGTTAGTTGGTCAAGATATAGGGATATTATGTGATATATTGATTTCCTTAATTAACCCTTGTTTTATGACAATGATTTGAGAATGTCGAATTGAGAATATTAACAATGGAAATGAGACCGTGGAGATGCCTGTACTCACCAACGAGAGAGAACGTGCAACAGTCGGCAATGTTCCTCCCGTGAACAACACACCATTGAAAGCGAGATGATGAACGAGGGATGTTTAGAAGTTTTTTGCGATTCATGCAAAATCGACGGCGAGAAAAACTCGTGTTCAAAATACTGAGGAAAAATGATAGCAATTCACGGGTTGTCACAAATGCAAGCGCTTCAAAGAGTTGGGACCACCAGAATTTAAGGGAAAGCGATCCGATCATGGCGGAAACATGGGTCAAACAAATTACCAAGATATTCGATGTCTTGGGATGCGGAGAACGAAGGTTCCATTCGCCACATTTATGTTCCGTATGGGCGAGGCGGATTCATCGGTGGGAGTCTCGTGAGCGTACCCCATCCAACAAGCACTCAAAGATGTCTTGGGAGACATTTCAGAACTATTTAATGACAAATACTTTCCGAAAAGTGTTCGTCTATATGAAGGAAGTGGAGTTTATTAGATCGAGCGAGAAACAACATACGACGGTGTCTCAAGACGAGGCAAAGTTTGCAGAGTTATCCGTGTTTGCACCTCATTTGGTGGAGAATGAGGAACGTATGACGCGGATGTTTCTTAGAGGTTTGAAACCCAAGATACGTCGAGATCTCATTTCTCATAAATTTTCTCTTTATTCAGATGTTTTAAATGTGGCTCAATTATTAGAGCGAGATAACGAGTACGGTCCAACCGAGGACCACAACCAAGATCGTGACGTAGATAGCGATCAATGTAATAATGATAACTGCGGAGAAAGAAATGAGACGGACAGTAAATGGTAACCACTCTGGTGGTAATCATGGCCATGAAAATAGAAAGAAGCGAGTCGAGGAGATTTTAAAAGAGGAGATTTAACAACGACCATGTGAAGATGATAAAGGTCTTGGCAAAGAATCGGTTCTAAGGGAGGAGAACGACCACGGGTCATACGCTACAAATGCGGAAAAGAGGGACATATCACCAAACCGCCTGACAGCTTCAAAGTATGCTATAATTGTGGAAAGGAAGGACATATCGCTCGAGATTATGCAATGAGCGAAACCTAGTTCAATGGGACGGTGACTCAAAAATCATCCCGAAAAAGTCAAAGTCAACGATTCCGGAAGAAGCGTTTGTTGTGATTGGTCATAATGCGAGAACCCAAACGAGGTGATCACGGGTAAGCTATTTATAAATTCTTGCGAAGTTTATACCTTACTTGATACCGGGTGCTACCCATTCATTTATCTCTCTGCATGTGCTCAACGTTTAAACTTGACTCGGAGAAATTAGACTTTGACCTATCTGTGGAAACTCCGTTAGAGAAACTTTCATCACATCCACCGCTTATAAATCTTATTTGATTCAAGTTGGCACCATTACCTTACCCGTTGACCTTATCTCTTTAAAGATACTTGCTTTTGATGTGATTTTAGGGATTGATTGGTTAACTACTCATCATGCCAAAATTGATTGTTTTCGTAAGGTTGTTAGTTTTCATATTCCTAAGCAACTTTGTTATGCGAATTCAAGCAACTAAACCATTAAAATCGATCATTTGTTATATCTAATCATAAAGCTATTCGCTTATTAAAAAAAAAGCGGATGTCAAGCTTTCTTAGCCCATGTTATGGATTTGAATAAAGACACGCCAAATTTGAATAATATTCTGTTGTTATTGACTTTCCGACGATTTCAAAGAACTTCCCTTGTCTACCCCGTAACGTGAAGTTGAATTCTTTATTGATCTTGAACTGGTACAAAGCCCATTTCTAAAACCCCATATCGAATGGCTCCTATTGAACTTCAGGAGTTAAAGGTCCAACTACAGAAATTGTTGGACATCGGTTTCATTCGTCCCCAGTACATCTCCTCCGGGTGCTCCTGCTTTATTTGTAAAGAAGAAAGATGGGAGTATCGACTTTGTATTGACTATCGAAATTGAACCATGTCACCATCAAGAATAGGTATCCTCTACCTCGTATTGATGACTTGTTTGACCAAATTCAAGGCACAATTCTTTTCAAAAATCGATCTTCGTTCGGATATGATGAACCGAGTATTCAAGGAATATTTGGATCAATTCGTTGTTGTCTTTATTGATGACATCCTCATATATTCCAAAAGCCGTGAAGATCATGAGCACCATTTGAAGTTTGGTACTCCAAAGGCTTCGTGAAAACCAACTATATGCCAAATTGAAGAAATGCGAGTTACGGCAAGAAGAAGTAGCATTCCTTGGGCACGTGGTGTCGAAACATGGAGTATCTGTTGATCCGCCAAGATTGAAGCAATACAAAGTTGGGAGCAACCAAGTCTGTGGTATCAAGCACGTAGCTTTTTAGGCTTAAGGTTATTATCGGAGATTCGTGGAAGGGTTTTCTCGAATCGCTACTCCATTAACTCAAATAACTCGGAAGGATACAAAATTCGCTTTGGAGCGAAGAATGCGAGAAGAGTTTCCAAGAGCTTAAGAGGAGACTTATTTCTAAGACTGTTCTAACAATACCATCCGGTTCGGATGGATTTGTTATCTACAAATGATGCTTCGAGCAAAGGGTTAGGATGTGTTCTCATGCAACGTGGGAAAGTCATAGACTATGCCTCGCGACAACTTAAAGAGTATGAGAGGAATTATCCTACTCATGATCTAGAGTTAGCGGCAATGATGCTGCTTAAAAATATGGAGGCACTATCTATATGGGGAGAAAGTGGAGATATATTCGGACCATAAAAGCCTTAAATATTTCTTCACTCAAAAGAACTCAACACGCGGGCAAATGACGTTGGCTCGAGCTATTGAAAGACTACGACCACACTATTCAATACCATCCCGGTAAAGCGAACGTGGTAGTAAATGCGCATTGAGTAGAAGATCATATGCGGAACGAGTGCGATGATGTCAAGTATACGACAGAGCCAACTTTAATAGAAAAAGTTAAGGTTGCTTGCGAGCCACCGGGCCGGAGTGATGCGTATGAAGAAGAAAGTACAAGAAGGAGCTATTCCTAAGCGAGAATTGATGAAGAAGGAATACTTGAGTCCACTCTGACTTTGTGTTCCTAACGACTTTGATTTGAAGTACAAGATTATGATGGAGGCACACAATACACCATTTGCAATCCATCTTGGAAGTACTAAAATGTATCGTGATCTTCGACATACATTTTGGTGGAACAATATGAAGAGAGATTGCAAAGTTTATCTCGATGTGTTTAACTTGCTAACGTGTAAAGGCGAGAGCATCTTGTACCTAAGGGTCCGTTGCAACCACTTGAGATTCCGGAATGGAAGTGGGAACACATTACTATGGATTTCACATTACGGGTCTTCCTACTACGGTTTCTCAAGGCATCAATGCTATTTGGGTTATTGTTGATAGATTAACCAAGTCTCGCTTTCATTTCTTGCCGATCACGGAGACTTATTCCTTGAACGCCTTGCTTTAGTATGTACGTGAATGAGATTGTGAGGTTGCATGGCATGCCTCAGATCCATAGTTTCGGATCGTGACCCAAGATTCACTTCAAGATTTTGGGTTAGCTTGCAAAAAGCTATGGGCACGGATTTGCGATTTAGTTCAAAGATACCATCCCCAAACCAGACGAATGATCGAGAGAGGACTATTCAAACTCTTGAAGATCTATTAAGACTCGTGTGTCCTAGACTTCAAGGGCGCTTGGGATAAGTATTTACCATTGGTGGAATTCTCCTACAACAACGAGCTTATCGTGCAAGTATAGGTGTAGCTCCATTTGAAGCATTATATGGACGAAAAGTGTCGCTCTCCAAAGATATGTTGGGACGAGGTGGGTGAAGCAACACCGTTGGGACCCGAGTTAGTACGTATGACTACGAAAAAGATCCAAATGATTCGACAACGATATAAAACGCAAGACAAGATCGACAAAAGAGTTATGCGGATCTTCATCGAAAGGACGTGGAATTTAGTGTAGGGATCATGTATTATTGCGAGTTGCTCCACGGAAGGGAGAGTTACAAGATTTGGGAAGAGAGAAAGCTCAATCCACGATTTATTGGTCCATTTCAAATTCTTGACCGAAAGTAGGAAATGTAGCCTATAGACTTGCGTTACCTCAAGAAAGTATGTCTCGTGTTCATAATGTGTTTCATATATCCGTATCAGAAATATGTGAAAGACCCGAATCACGCGATATAGAGTTAGAACCGGACGAGATAGCCAAGACTTAACGTCCGAGGAGGTACCACCAAGATCTTGGATAGGAAGGAGCATGTCCTACGCCAAGAAAGGTCATACCACAAGTTAAAGTTTTGTGGAGGAATCATGCTATAGAGGAAATGACACGGGAATTGAAACTAAATGAAAGCGGTATCCTCACCTTTTCAAACACTGTGACGTCGTCCAATTTCGAGGACGAAATTTCATAAGGAGGGAGGTTGTAAGACCCTCAAAATTTTTAAATAAAAAGGAATTTCCTTTATTTATTATTTTGAAATAGTAAGGGTTGATTTGATTAATGTGGATAGTTAAGGGTTAAATACGCAAATATTTCAAAATAAGCAAGTGGTTATAAAATATTCATTATCGCTTCTGAATATTCGTTTGGTCGTGGAATATTCGACTCGCTTCGGGAATATTCGTATGACAACGACAGCGCAGACCATGTGTGGGCCCCATAATGTAAAGCAATTGGATGAAGAAAACGACAAATATAAGTTGTTTAAAAATAACTACAGTAGTTATTACCAATTAACACTATTGAATACCCGGTGGTTAAAACACGATGTCTACGCCATTGTTTGCCAGTATTGCACCAATTATTGAAGGCACTACTCAATAATGGTTACATAATTACTTGCTCAAAGATTTTATTTTATCGAGTTAATAATTCAAGGCGTTGATATTTTATATTCTTTTGTTGTTTCAATAATTGTCATTACACGATATTTTTCATTATCGAAGCAATAATTCATATTATCCTAATAATATTATTAGATAACATTATTGGCAATGTCTAGAAAGTTCTGTCTAAGGAGAGGTTTGGTCACCTAATTGCGGCAAAAAGAAGAAGAAATTCTTATTGGAAAGCCCTCTTCCTGAGGAACCGCCCGTTGTCAATATTGTGATTCTGTAATATTATTTGTGAATAATTAATTATTGATTTATATGATGAGGAAAATATTGATTTTATGTGGATATAGATGGAGAAAATTTTTAAAATGACAATTGTTGAAAATTAATATTTTATCTTTTTCTGATAAAATAATTCATTTAAATATATTATTTTAATAATATATTAACGGTGATATTTTTACAACGAATGTGGGATATATGAGTATACGAGGAGGAAGAGTATTTTTGTTGCAATAAATGTTTAAAACATGTTAAACATGTCGGTGGACCCCATTTATTGACTGAAATTTGATTATAGCCTGTAAAATCGCCCGTTTGTGGATTTCGGTCAATTTCTATTTGGAATTTGGAAAAATTTTCTTCTGCAAAGTTGTAGAGAATTGAATTTCCTATAAAAACTCGCGAGATTCGAATTTTCTGATGAAAGGGCTATTTATTATGAATTATTGAAGTTCCGAAGCTCCGAAATAATTGATTTTTGGAAGTTTTAAATATTTATATTCACAAAAACGTTTTTTGTGTTTGGTGGGCATCTTTAACACATGTCATGTTGCTGAATTCAGATGTTTGATGCGTAGGAGGATGTAGAAAAAATTATAATATTAATTTATTAAATTTTCTGCTTTGGTGTTCTAAGCAATTTCCTATAAATAGGGTGCTTAGGTTAGAATTGAAAATCACACCGAAATCAAGTTTTCTCTCTATATTATCGAGTTTATTCTTGTGAGTATTTTGAGTATAGTTTGAGTATTGCTATACGGTGCAAGTTCCTTCTTGAGACTATATCCTGTTTTTTAAATTTGAAGTCTTGATCTTTCGAGGTAAGGAATATTATTTTTTTCGTAATGATATTATTTCTTCAATATCATTATAATTTGAAATGTTGATCTGAAGTTTTTATCAAATTTGGAACTTTTTCATGCTCTGGGTTACTATTCATGGGTTACTTATTCATGAGTTACTTATTCACGATTCTTATTAAGCGAGTTACTATTCACGAAGTTACTATTCACGAGTACTATTCATGAAGCGTGAAGATGTTTTTATGGAATTTCTATCTTTTGGTGTCTGAGTTACTATTCACGATATCTTAGACTATTCACGATATCTGACCTTATTCACGTATACGGTCTTATTCAATAGAAAAATAAAATTTCTTCTTTTCGTCTAAAACATCTATTCGGATACTAACTCGATTGTATCCATGTTTTGATCATTCTTGAATTTTACACCACTATGATTATTTTTGAGGTATTTTTTTGACGTGGATAAAACCAAAGTACGAATCCTTAATCCTTAATCCTTGTCATTTTGTTTCACCGGATTCGTTTCGTAAAAAAAAAAATATTTTCATCATCCTCGGTCTTAAATGATGATATTATGGAATATCTTTGGCCTCATAGTGCAAAAAGATGAATGATTTCTTAAGAATATCTTTGGCCCAGAGTGCAAAGATGAATGATTTCAAGAATATCTTTGGCTCGTAGTCTGAAAGATGAACAGTGTTTAAATGAACATGACCAATCGATGAATATCTTTGGCTTTGTAGTGCAAAGATGAATATTTGATTCCGATGTATATCGATTGATGTTACGGGATAAAAGATAGAGCGATGAACTTTTAAATTCATACATAAGATAGTAGTTTGCATTCTCTACTTAACTCTTCTAATGAATTATTATTTCATTGCGAATATTGATTTAAAATTTGTTGTCTATCAGATTCTATTATATTTTTCCTCATTGAAGACTAACGATAATTTGTTGTATATTATCTTAGTCATAATATTCTTTATCGAGCTAGTTGAGCTCACCCTTTTCCTTTATGTTCCATTTTTCTCGGGAGGCGAGAATATAAGCGAGTACGAGTCCTGGGTATGGAATGAAGGTTTTAGAAAGGATTGTTTAGTAGTCCTCACCATTTTGTAAAATAATGTATCAATAAATGTGATGAGGATTTATTTGAGTATAGATATTGTCTGAAGATAATATTTGTATTCAAACTCACAGCTTTCTTGTTGTAATAATAAAGTTGTAGTTGTTTACGCATTCATGTATCGACAACTCGTAATAGGTGATATATACCTATTTTGGGGGCGCCACACTGGGCTACCATCGAATGGCCAAATGAGTCCTACCATACCTCCTTACACCATAGTGACCATTGATTTACCACCACGGTAAAATCAATATAGGATCATAAGGACCTTGGCTACCATCGAATGGCCAATGAGTCCTACCATACCTCCTTACACCATAGTGACCTTCGGACCAATAGTGACCATCGACTTACCACCCCGATAAGATCAATATAGGATCAAAAGGACCTGGGCTACCATCGAATGGCCAATGAGTCCTACCATACCTCCTTACACCATAGTGACCTTCTGACCCGGGATCAATAAGTGCAAAAGTGAATGTGGATGAGCCACCGAATCATGTCTCGTCTTGACTCCTCGTTCTTTCATGAATATCCTCGCCAAGTGCTTTATAGGCCAACAACTTCGTCAAATGATCGCCACTGAGATGTCTTTGTGAATTTCCCGAAGAACATACTACGCCTTGGATGGAACCAAATGTTTGAGTAATGATGACGAAAAAGGTCCTTCGATAAAGATTCTCATCAATGAGAACAAAGTTGACACTCTTGTAATTGGTTTTCTTTACAAAGACTGATCCAAGAAGAAAGACGCCATCCGCCATCAAAGTTATAAGCATCAGAAGTGGCTAACTTCGATAATGCATCAAGAACGGAATTGTTATTGTGATCGACCCTTGATAGCTTTCTTTGTCTTGATGTCCAAAATAGAATATCCATCCGCATGTAATGTCCACGAAGCTCGCTCATTTGAAGAAGAAGCTGCAACTTTGTTTGTCGATTCCTCGGCTTCTCTTTAATTATTATTAGCTTCAGAAAAGAATTGTTCGACCATAATGTCAACCGACTTTGGAAATATTTACCGGTGTTCGAATTTCCAAGAGTCGCGGCTTATTGATCTGCTTTGGTGACGAGTCCTTCACATGGAGAGAACACTCAAGGCAGTAAGTACCTTTTTTGCATTCTCGGATGAATATATTCTTGAATTGCTCCTCATCCGCTTTGTGCCATAGTCCCGAGAACCCCTAGGATGAGGTATCCTCTTCGGATACTTAGGAATATGGGTGCATTTTGTGTCTTTGAATCAACCCCGATGACGCTTGGGCGGGCATCTCCGAAGAAAAGTATCTATAGGCAGGTGTGCCCCAGTGGACTCTCGGTGTAAGACCCCAAATTTTTTTTTTTTAAATAAAAGGAATTTCCTTTATTTATTATTTTGAAATAGTAAGGGTTGATTTGATTAATGTGGATAGTTAAGGTTAAATACGCAAATATTTCAAAATAAGCAAGTGGTTATAAAATATTCATTTTGTTTGGGGAATATTCGTTTGGTCGTGGAATATTAAATGCTGTCGGGAATATTAAATGCGGCCATAGCGACCATGTGTGGGCCCATAACGGAAAGCGATTGGATGAGGAAAACGCAACAAAGTTTGGGTGGTTATAAATAACGGCGTAGTTATTACCAAGAATTAAGATCATTGGAATACCCGGTGGTTAAAATACGATGTCTGGCGTGGTTGCACAAAGAAGCGTACCAGTATTGCATGTAATTGTTGAATTATTGATTCTTACGTAAAAGGCACTACTCAATAATTTTCACAGTGAGTTCTTTGTTCAATATTTTATTTTATTGATTCAATAATTGTTTGCGTTGATATTTTATATTATTGTTGTTCAATAATTGTCACCGCACATTATCTCCATTATCGGATCAATAATTCATATTATTTGAATAATATTATTAGATAACATTATTGGCAATGTCTAGAAAGTTCATACTCAAGGAGAGGTTTGGTCACCTAATTGCGCTTGCCCGAGTGAGAGAGATCCTTATTGAAAGCCCCTCTTCCTGGAACTACCGCTCATTGTCATAATTGTGATTCAGTAATATTATTTGTGAATAATTAATTATTGATTCATATGATAAAGAAATATTTATTTTATGTGGATATAAATGATGGATTTATTTATGTGGTTATAAATGAAGAAATTATTGTTGAGGTGTTTTATCAAGATTTTACCGTATTGGAGGTATTAAAAATTAAATCGTGGGTTTTGAGATATATTGCGGGGTTATAATTTTTAATCCGACCGTTGGATTGTGGTAATTTTTGGGTATGTTATACATACATAAGTTGAGTATATGTCCACAAATTTTGAACCGTTAAAAATGCACGAATGATTTGTTGTGAATTTTAAGAGGTGTCAGATTCAAAAATTAGGTTTATAATTGATTTTGGTGGAAAATTCTAGAATTGAGTAGGCCCCACTTGTGGTTGGTGAAGAAATGTGCTGAATTTTATTTCAAATGTGGTGGGTGGCAATAGTAGCGAGTAAAGCCATCGTGTCATTGCGAGTTAAGTCTGCCTTGGTACGCTAACATTTTCCTATAAATAGAGGGCTAAGTTAGAATTGAAAATCACACCGAAACAAAGTTTTCTCTTTCTCTCTATATTATTGAGCGTATTTTGTGAGTATTTAGATACTTTGAGAGTTGTTGTTCAAGATAAGTTTCATTCAAGATCACTTCCGACCTTTCCTTCCGGCAAATCGATTCTTTGAGGTAAGGGATGTTATTTTCTTCTCAAATGATATTAATTCTTCAATATCATTATCTTTGAAATATTGGTTGGTACTTTTTATCAAATTTGAACTTTTTCATGTCGGGGTTACTATTCATGAGTTACTATTCACGAGTTACTATTCATTAGTGTAAGACCCCGAATTTTTTTTTTAAATAAAAAGGAATTTCCTTTATTTATTATTTTGAAATAGTAAGGGTTGATTTGATTAATGTGGATAGTTAAGGGTTAAATACGCAAATATTTCAAAATAAGCAAGTGGTTATAAAATATTCATTTTGTCTGGGAATATTCGTTTGGTCGTGGAATATTCGTCTTATCGTGAATATTCGCTTGACGGCCGCACCATGTGTGGGCCCCATAACGAAAAAGCGATTGGATGAGGAAAACGACAAAGTTTGGGTGGTTATAAATAACCATGTAGTTATTACCAAGTAAGATCGCTGGAATACCCTTATGGTTAAAATACGATGTCTGGCGTGGTTGCACAAAGAGCACACACTACGGTATTGCACAATATTGTTGAATTATTAATTGCATACGTAAGATGGCACTACTCAATAATTTTCACAAAGTGAATTCTTTCAATATTTTATTTTATTGATTCAATAATTGTCGCGTTGATATTTTATATTATTGTTGTTCAATAATTGTCACCGCATGATTTTCCATTATCGGATCAATAATTCATATTATTTGAATAATATTATTAGATAACATTATTGGCAATGTCTAGAAAGTTACTGCTTCAAGGAGAGGTTTGGTCACCTAATCATGCTTGGCAGAAGAAGGAGAGATCCTTATTGAAAGCCCCTCTTCCCCGGAAACGACTGGTTGTCATAAATGTGATTCTCAGAATATTATTTGTGAATAATTAATTATTGATTCATATGATAAGGAAATATTTATTTTATATGAATATAAATGATGGATTTATTTATGTGGTTATTAATGAAGAAATTATTGTTGAGGTGTTTTATCAAGATTTTATCGGATTGGAGGTGTTAAAAAATCAAATCGTGGGTTTTGAGATATATTATGGGGTTATAATTTTAATCCGACCGCTGGATTGTGGTAATTTTGGGTATGTTATACATACATAAGTTGAGTATATGTCCACAAATTTTGAACCGTTAAAAATGCACGAATGATTTGTTGTGAATTTTAAGAGGTGTCGGATTTGGAAATTAGGTTTATAATTGATTTTGGTGGAAAATTCTAGAATTGAGTGGGCCCCACTTGTGGTTGGTGAAAAAATGTGCTGAATTTTATTTCAAATGTGGTGGGTGGCAATAGTAGCGTGTAAAAGCCATCGGTAAAGAGTCAAGTCTGCTTGCTTGGCTAACATTTTCCTATAAATAGAGGGCTAAGTTAGAATTGAAAATCACACCAGAAACAAAGTTTTCTCTCTTTCTCTCTCTATATTATTGAGCGTATTTTGTGAGTATTTAGATACTTTGAGAGTTGCTGTTTAGTACAAGTTTCATTCAGCATCACTTCCGACCTTTCCTTCCGAAGTACTGATTCTTTGAGGTAAGGGATGTTATTTTCTTCTCAAATGATATTAATTCTTCAATATCATTATGCTGAAATATTGGTTGGTATTTTTTATCAAATTTGGAACTTTTTCATGCTCGGGTTACTATTCATGAGTTACTATTCACGATTCTTATTCACGAAGTTACTATTCACGAAGTTACTATTCACGAGTACTATTCATGAAGCGTGAAGATGTTTTTTGTGAAATTTCTATCTTTTGGTGTTTGAGTTACTATTCACGATATCAAGACTATTCACGATATCTGACACTATTCACGAATACGGCACTATTCAATCAAAAAATGAAAATTTTTCTTTTAAATCTAAAATATCTATTCGGATACTAGCTTTGATTGTATCCATGTTTTGATCATTCTTGAATTTTACTTCACTATGATTATTTTTGAGGTATTGTTGGACATGGATAAAACAAAAGTACTGAATCCTTAATCCTTGATCCTTGTCATTTTGTTTCACCGGATTCGCTTTTTTAAAAATATTTTCATCATCCTCGGTCTTAAATGATGATATTATTGAATATCTTTGGCCGTAGTGCAAAGATGAATGATTTCAAAGAATATCTTTGGCTGTAGAAAGTGCAAAGATGAACAGTGTTTAAATGAACACGATCGATCGATGAATATCTTTGGCTGTAGTGCAAAGATGAACAGTCTTTAAATGAACATGACCGATCGATGAATATCTTTGGCCTTTAGTGCAAAGATGAACAGTGTTGAGATGAATACGACCGATTGATGAATATCTTTGGCTGTAGTGCAAAGATGAATATTTGATTTGAGATAAATATTGATTGATGTTACAGGATAAAATATTGATGATGGACCGTTAAATTCATAGATTATAGTAGATTTCATTCTCTACGTAACTCTTCTATGAATTATTATTTCATTGCGAATATTGATCCGAAACTTGTTGTCTATTGTATTCTATCGATTTTTCCTCGTTGGAGACTAACGATAATTTGTTGTATATTATCTTAGTCATAACATTCTTTATCGGGCTAGTTGAGCTCACCCTTTTCCTTGTTGTTCCATTGTTCTTCTCGGAGGCGAGAATGTAGCGAAATATTAGTCGGGTATGGAATGAAGGTTCTAGAGAGAGTTGTTTAGTAGTCCTCACCATTATTGTAAAATAATGTATCAATAAATGTGATGAGGATTTATTTGAGTATAAATATTGTCTAGAAGATAATATTTGTATTTAAACTCACAGTTTAATTGTTGTGATAATAAAGTTGTAGTTGTTTCTGTACCATGTATTTGGCGACTCAGAATGGGTTGGATGGAATGGACCTATTTTGGGGTCGTCACAGTTGGTATCAGAGCTTAGGGATATGATCTCTGGCGGAGATCGGGGAATAGAACTAGGAGGGGAGAGACGAGTAAATCCTTCGCTAGTGTGTCCTACCTAAGCTTATTTGTGGGTTGGTCATAATATAGGGGTATTATGTGATTTGTTGATTTCCTTAATTAACCCTTGTTTTATGACAGTATTTGAGAATGTCGACTGAGAATATTAATAGTGGTGTAAATGAGACCGTGGAGATGCCTGTACTTAACAACGAGGAGAACGTGCAACAGTGGCAATGTATCTCCCGTGAATAACACCACCGAAAGCGTATGATGAACGAGGGATGTTTAGAAGTTTTTTGCGATTCATGCAAAATCGAGACGAGGAGACTCGTGTTCAAAATACGTGGAGGAGATGATAGCAATTCACCGTGGTCACAAACAAAGCGAGCTTCAAAGAGTTGGGACCACCGAATTGCGAAAAAGCGATCCGATCATGGCGGAAACATGGGTCAAGCAAATTACCAAGATATTCGATGTCTTGATTTACACGAAGGAACAGAAAGTTCCATTCGCTACTTTTATGTTCCGTATGCGAGGCGACATCGGTGGGAATCATGAAGCGTACCATTCACCGCACTCAAAAGATGTCATGGGAGACGTTTGAAAACAGTTCAATGACAAGTACTTCCCGAAAGTATTCGTCGTATGAAGGAAGTGGAGTTTATTAGATTGGAGCGAGAATAACATGGCGGTGTCGTCAAAGACGAGGCTAAGTTCATGAGTTATCCAGTGTTTGCACCTCATTTGGTGGAGAATGAGGAACGTATGACGCGGATGTTTACGAGAGGTTTGAAACCCGGCATACGTCGAAGATCTCATTTCTCATAAATTTTCTCTCTATTCGAGATGTTGTAAGCAGGCTCATTGTTAGAAGCGAGATAACGAAATACGTTCAACCGAGGGACCATAACCAGATCATACAGAAGATAGCGATCATCGAATAACGATAACCAAATGGAGAAAGAAGAATACTTGACAAAGGCGGAACCACTCTGGTGGTAATCGTGGCCATGAAAATAGAAGAAGCGAGTTGGGAGGAAATTTTAAAAGAGGAGATTCAACAACGACCATGTGAAGACGCGCCACCAAAGGGCAAATCGTTCCAAGGAGGAGAAAGACCATCGGTCGTATGTTACAAATGCGGAAAGAGGGACATATCACCCCAAACCGCCCACAACAGCTTTAAGGTATGCTATAATTGTGGAAAAGAAGGATATATCGCCGAGATTGTACGATATCGAAACCTAGTCAATGTGGTGGCGGTGACTCAAAAGGATGTCCTGAAAAGTCAAAGTCAATCGTTCTTGGAAGAAGCGTTTGTCGTGACCAAATTAAAATGCGAGGAACCCGAACGGTTAGCACGGTTAGTTAATTATAAATTCTTCTTGAAGTTTATACCTTACTAGATATCTGGGATTCTACCCATTCTTTTATCTCTTGCTTCAATTCAACGTTTGAACTTGACTACGGAGAAATTAGACTTTGACCTATTTATGGAGAATCCGTTAGAGAAACTTTCATTACATCCGTTGTTTAGAAATCTTGTTTGATTCAAGTTGGCACTATCACATTACCGTTAACCTTATTTCTATAGAGATATTGTTTTTGATGTGATTTTAAGGTTAACTACTCATCATGCCAAAATTGATTACTTTCGTAAGGTTGTTAGTTTTCATATTCCTAAGCAACCTATTATTCAATTCAAGCAATCAAACCATTGAAGTCAAACATTTTCATATCAAACCATGAAGTCATTCGCTTATTACGGATGTCAAGTTTTCTTAGTCCATGTTATGGATTTGAATAAAGACACGCCGATTTGAATAATATTCTTGTTGTTATTGATTTTTCCCGACGTATTTTCTCAAGAATTTCTTGCTTACTCCCAAAGACCGATATTAAATTTTGTATCGACTTTGAACCCCATGACAAAACTCATTTCTAAAATCTCATATCGAATGGCTCTATTGAACTTCGTGAGTTAAAATTCAATTATAGAATTTGGTACACGAGCCTTTATCTGGTGACTTCCTTTGTGGAATGCACCTAAGCCGACTCTCTGTAGGGACGTCATATTCGATGCGATAAGAAATCGATAGGTGTCATTGTGACGTCTTATCCAAGATTGGGATATGAGTCACAACTTGAGAGAGCAACCTAAGTCGATGAATCGAAATGCGTAGTTTTCAGGCTTAGTTGGTTATTATCGGAGATACGTTGAAGGATATTCTCGAATCGCTATTCCATTAACGTAGCTAACTCAGAGAGATACAAAATTCGAATGGAGCAAGGAATGTGGAAGAGCTTGAAGAACTCAAGAGGAGACTCATTTCAAAGACATGTTCGACCATGCCATCCTGGAAAAGCGAACGTGGTAGGCGGCGTGTTGAGTAGAAGATCGTATCACAAGTCACGAATGCGATGTTGTCAAAAGACTAATTTCGTATAATATACAAATAATAGAGATGGAGATGAAAACTCTAGGTACTCACGTGATGATATACTGATGCACGTGATGATATCTGAGTATAATCGACTTTAATCGATAAAGTTAAAGTTGTTCAAGCTACACACCGGAGCTGATGAATTTGAAGAAGGAGGTGCAAGAAGTTGTTATTTTAAAAGCGAGAATCGGTGAGGTGAGGAAAGCTCAAACCTTCGATTTATTAATCTAGTTGAAATTCTCGATCGAATAGGAACTGTGGCCTATAGACTCGTTTTACCGCCAAGTATGACGCGTGTTCATAACGTTTTTTACGTATCGATGTTACGTAAATATGTGGACGACCGAAAACACGCTCATTGAGTTAGAACCGGGACGAGATAATAGAAGACTTAACGTCACGAGGAGGTACCTGTCCAAGATTTTGTAGAGGAAAGAACACGACCTATGTACTGAGGTTATACCATAAGTTAAAGTTTTGTGGAGAAACTATGCTTATTGAGGAAATGACTGGGAGTTGGAAACGAAAAATGAAAGCGAGGTATCTTTACCTTTTCAAACACCAGTACGTACGCCAATTTCGAGGACGAAATTTCATAAGGAGGGAGGTTGAAGACCTCTAATTTTTTTTTTTTAAATAAAAGGAATTTCCTTTATTTATTATTTTGAAATAGTAAGGGTTGATTTGATTAATGTGGATAGTTAAGGGTTAAATACGCAAATATTTCAAAATAAGCAAGTGGTTATAAAATATTCATTTTTGTCGGGGAATATTCGTTTGGTCGTGGAATATTAAATGCTTATCGAATATATTCGTTTTGACGGCCGCAACCATGTGTAGGGCCCCATAACGAAAAAGATTGGATGAGAGAAAACGACAAAGTTTGGGTGGTTATAAATAACAGTAGTGGTTATTCTGAATTAAGATCGTTGGAATACCCGTGGTTAAAATACGATGTCTGGCGTGGTTGCACAAAGAGTAGCACCAGTATTGCACACAATATTGTTGAATTATTAATTAAATGCGTAAGATGGCACTACTCAATAATTTTCACAGTAGTTACTGTTCAATATTTTATTTTATTGATTCAATAATTGCTTCGTTGATATTTTATATTATTGTTGTTCAATAATTGTCATCGCATGGTATTTCCCATTATCAGATCAATAATTCATATTATTTGAATAATATTATTAGATAACATTATTGGCAATGTCTAGAAAGTTCTGCATCTAAGGAGAGGTTTGGTCACCTAATTGCATACGCCCAAGAAGGAGAGATCCTTATTGAAAGCCCCTCTTTCCTGGGAGCAATGTTCGTCATTATAAATGTGATTCGTAATATTATTTGTGAATAATTAATTATTGATTCATATGATAAGGAAATATTTATTTTATATGAATATAAATGATGGATTTATTTATGTGGTTATTAATGAAGAAATTATTGTTGAGGTGTTTTATCGATTTTATCGGATTGGAGGTGTTAAAAATCAAATCGGGGGTTTTTGAGATATATTGCGGGGTTATAATTTTTAATCCGACCGTTGGATTGTGGTAATTTTTGGGTATGTTATACATACATAAGTTGAGTATATGTCCACAAATTTTGAACCGTTAAAAATGCACGAATGATTTGTTGTGAATTTTAAGAGGTGTCGGATTTGGAAATTAGGTTTATAATTGATTTTGGTGGAAAATTCTAGAATTGAGTGGGCCCCACTTGTGGTTGGTGAAAAAATGTGCTGAATTTTATTTCAAATGTGGTGGGTGGCAATAGTAGCGGTAGTAAAAAGCCATCGTAGCGTGTCAAGTCCGCTTTCTACGGGCTAACATTTTCCTATAAATAGAGGGCTAAGTTAGAATTGAAAATCACACCGTAAACAAAGTTTTCTCTCTTTCTCTCTATATTATTGAGCGTATTTTGTGAGTATTTAGATACTTTGAGAGTTCTTTGCTTTTAGTACAAGTTTCATTCAAAGATCACTCCGACCTTTCCTTCCGGCAATCGATTCTTCGAGGTAAGGGATGTTATTTTCTTCTCAAATGATATTAATTCTTCAATATCATTATCTTTGAAATATTGGTTGGTATTTTTATCAAATTTGGAACTTTTTCATGTCGGGTTACTTATTCATGAGTTACTATTCACGAGTTACTATTCACGAAGTTACTATTCACGAGTTCTTATTCACGAGTACTATTCATGAAAGCGTGAAGATGTTTTTTGTGAAATTTCTATCTTTTGGTGTTTGAGTTACTATTCACGTGATACTCAAGACTATTCACGATACTCTGACCTTATTCACGAATACTAAGATTATTCAATTTAAAAATGAAAATTTTTCTTTTAAATCTAAAATATCTATTCGGATACTAGCTTTGATTGTATCCATGTTTTGATCATTCTTGAATTTTACTTCACTATGATTATTTTTGAGGTATTGTTGGACATGGATAAAACAAAAGTACTAATCCTTAATCCTTGATCCTTGTCATTTTGTTTCACCGGATTCGCTTTCTTTAAAAATATTTTCATCATCCTCGGTCTTAAATGATGATATTATTGAATATCTTTGGCACCGTAGTGCAAGATGAATGATTTCAAGAATAATATCTTTGGCCAGTAGTGCAAAGATGAACAGTGTTTAAATGAACATGATCGATCGATGAATATCTTTGGCACTCAGAGTGCAAAGATGAACAGTCTTTAAATGAACATGACCGATCGATGAATATCTTTGGCCTTTAGTGCAAAGATGAGCAGTGTTGAGATGAACACGATGATTGATTGATGAATATCTTTGGCTGAAGTGCAAAAGATGAATATTTGATTTGAGATAAATATTGATTGATGTTACAGGGATAAAATATTGATGATGGACTCGTTAAATTCATAGATTATAGTAGATTTCATTCTCTACGTAACTCTTCTATGAATTATTATTTCATGCGAATATTGATCCGAAACTTGTTGCCATCAGATTCTATCGATTTTTCCTGTTGGAGACTAACGATAATTTGTTGTATATTATCTTAGTCATAACATTCTTTACTTGGGCTAGTTGAGCTCACCCTTTTCCTTGTTGTTCCATTGTTCTTCCTCTCGGGAGGCGAGAATGTAGCAGTACTAGTGGGGTATGGAATGAAGGTTCTAGAGAGAGTTGTTTAGTAGTCCTCACCATTATTGTAAAAATAATGTATCAATAAATGTGATGAGGATTTATTTGAGTATAAATATTGTCTGAAGATAATATTTGTATTTAAACTCACGATTAATTGTTGTGATAATAAAGTTGTAGTTGTTTCGTATCTATGTATTTGGCGACTTCGTAATGGGTTGGATGGAATGGACCTATTTTGGGGTCGCACGGTTAGTTACTTATTCACGAGTTACTATTCACGATTACTATTCATGAAGCGTGAAGATGTTTTTTTTGTGAATTTCTATCTTTTGGTGTTTGAGTTACTATTCACGATACTCAAGACTATTCACGATATCTGACACTATTCACGAATCACGGCACTATTCAATTCGAAAATGAAAATTTTTCTTTTAAATCTAAAATATCTATTCGGATACTAGCTTTGATTGTATCCATGTTTTGATCATTCTTGAATTTTACACCACTTGTGATTATTTTTGAGGTATTTTTGGGCGTGGATAAAACCAAGTACGAATCCTTAATCCTTGTCATTTTGTTTCACTTTGGATTCGTTTCTTTAAAATATTTTTCATCATCCTCGGTCTTAAATGATGATATTATTGAATATCTTTGGCTGTGGTGCAAAAAGATGAATGATTTCTGAAGAATATCTTTGGCTGTGAGTGCAAAGATGAATGATTTCTGAAGAATATCTTTGGCTTTAGTCAAAGATGAAGCGGTGTTTAAATGAACATGATCGACTGATGAATATCTTTGGCACAGAGTCAAAGATGAACAGTGTTTAAATGAACATGACCGATCGATGAATATCTTTGGCCTTTAGTGCAAAGATGAACAGTGTTGAGATGAACACGATACGATTGATGAATATCTTTGGCTGTAGTGCAAAGATGATTATTTGATTTGAGATGAATATTGATTGATGTTACAGGGATAAAATATTGATGATGGACCTTAAATTCATAGATTATAGTAGATTTCATTCTCTACGTAACTCTTACATGAATTATTATTTCCATTCGCGAATATTGATCTCAAACTTGTTGTTTATTGTATTCTATCGATTTTTTCCTGTTGGAGACTAACGATAATTTGTTGTATATTATCTTAGTCATAACATTCTTTATTGGGCTAGTTGAGCTCACCCTTTTTTCTTTTTGTTCCATTTTTCTCGTGGAGGCGAGAATATAATGCGAGTATGAGTCGGGGTATGGAATGAAGGTTTTAGAAAGGATGGTTTAGTAGTCCTCACCATTATTGTAAAATAATGTATCAATAAATGTGATGAGGATTTATTTGAGTATAAATATTATACAGAAGATAATATTTGTATTTAAACTCACAGTTTTATTGTTGTGATAATAAAGTTGTAGTTGTTTCGTATGCATGTATTTGGCGACTTCGTAATGGGTTGGATGGAATGGACCTATTTTGGGGTCGCCACGGTTGGTATCGAGCTTAGGGATATGATCTCCATGGCGGAGATCGGGAATAAAACTAGGAGGGAGGAGACGAATAATCCTTCGCTAGTGTGTCCTACCTAAGCTTATTTGTTAGTTAGTCAATATATAGGGATATTATGTGATTGATTTCCTTAATTAACCCTTGTTTTATGGCGGTATTTGAGAATGTCGAATGAGAATATTAATAGTGGAGTAAATGAGACCGTGGAGATGCACAGTATTTAATAACGAGGAGAACGCATGCAACAGTCGGGCAATGTACCTCCTGTGAATAACACCAACGGCGTATGATGAACGAGGGGATGTTTAGAAGCTTTTGCGCGCTTATGCAAAATCGGTGAGGAGACTCGTGTTCAAAATACGAGAGGAGATGATAGCGATTCACGGGTGGTCACAAAATGCAAGCGATTCAAAGAGTTGGGACCACCAGTGCAGGGGAAAGCCAGATCCGATCATGCGCGGAAACATGGGTCAAGCAAATTACCAAGATATTCGATGTCTTGGGATGCACGAAGGAAACGAAAGTTCCATTCGCTACTTTTATGTTCCGCGCGAAGGCGAGACATCGGTGGGAATCAGTGAAGCGTACCCATTCATTGCACTCAAAGCGTGTCGTGGAGACGTTTGAAAATGATTCAATGACAAGTACTTCCACGAAAGTATTCGTATATGAAGGAAGTGGAGTTTATTAGATTGGAGAGCGAATAACATGGCGGTGTCCCAAAGACGAAGGCGAAGTTTGCGGAGTTATCCGTGTTTGCACCTCATTTGGTGGAGAATGAGGAACGATGACGGCGGATGTTTCGAGAGGTTTGAAACCCAAGATACGTCGAAGATCTCATTTCTCATAAATTTTCTCTCTATTCAGATGTTATAAATGAGGGCTCGGTTGTTAGAGCGAGATAACGAGTACGCGTTCAACCGAGGGACCATAACCAGGATCATACCGAAGATAGTAGTCAACAAAATAATGATAACCAGCGGAGAAAGAAGAATACGGACAAGGGAGGTAACCACTCTGGTGGTAATCGTGGCCATGAAAATAGAAGAAGCGAGTGGGAGGAGATTTTAAAAGAGGAGATTCAACAACGACCGTGTGAAGACGTCGGTATGATAGAATAACCGGTTCAAGGAGGAGAAAGACCATCGATCGTATGTTACTGAGATGTGGAGAGGAGGGACATATAAGGTCAAACTGTTCAAAGCCTTCCAGGTATCTTATAATTGTGGAAAAGAAGGACATATCGCTCGAGATTATGCGATATCGAAACCGATCCAAATGCGTGAATGTTGACTCAAAAGGATGTCCCGAAAAAGTCAAAGTCAACGGTTCTTGGAAGAGCGTTTGTCGTGGCCATCAAAATGCGAGGAACCCGAACGAAGTTAGCACGGGTTAGTTAATTATAAATTCTTGCGAAGTTTATACCTTACTAGAATCTGGGATTCTACCCATTCTTTTATCTCTCTTTGCTTTACGCAACGTTTGAACTTGACTACGGAGAAATTAGACTTTGACCTTATTTATAGAGACTCAGATTGGGAGAAACTTTCATTACATCTGTTGTTTAGAAATCTTGTTTGATTCAGGTTGGCACTTATCACATTACACATTAACCTTATTTCTATAGAGATATTTGCTTTTGATGTGATTTTAAGGTTAACTACTCATCATGCCAAATTGATTGCTTTTGTAAGGTTGTTAGTTTTTATATTCCTAAGCAACTTTGTTATTCAACTCAAGCGATCGAAACCATTGTAGTCAAACATTTTCATATCAAGCCATGAAGTCATTCGTTTATTACGGATGTCAAGTTTTCTTAGTCCATGTTATGGATTTGAATAAAGACATCGTCGATTTGAATAATATTCTTGTTGTTATTGATTTTTCCCCGACGTATTTTCGAAGAATTTCTTGGCTTACTCCCAAAGCTTCGATATTAAATTTTGTATCGACTTTGAACCCTAGACAAAACTCATTCCTAAAATCTCATATCGAATGGCTCTATTGAACTTCGAGGAGTTAAAAATTCAATTATAGAATTTGGTACATGAGCCTTTATCTTGTGACTTCCTTTGTGGAATTCACCTGCGAGACTCTCTAGGGGCGTCATATTCGATGCGATATAGTAAAACCGATAGGTGTCATTGTGACGTCTTATCCAAGATTGGGATATGAGTCATGGTTGAGAGCAACCTAAGTCGAGTAATCGAATACGTAGCTTTAGGCTTAGTTGGTTATTATCGGAGATTCGTTGAAGGATATTCTCGAATCGCTATTCCATTAACGTGGTGACTCGTAGAGATACAAAAATTGAATAGAAGCGAAGGAATGTGGGAAGAGCTTGAAGAACTCAAGAGGAGACTCATTTCAAAGACATGTTCGACCATGCCATCCCGGAAAAGCGAACGTGGTAGCCGACGTGTTGAGTAGAAGATCGTATACAAGTCTGAAGTACGATGTTGTCAAAGACTAATTTCGTATAATATACAAATAATAGAGATGGAGATGAAAACTCTAGGTACCCACGTGATGATATACGATGCGTGATGATATACTGAGTATAATCGACTTTAATCGATAAAGTTAAAGTTTATTCAAGCTACACAATCGGAGTGATGAATTTGAAGAAGGAGGTCAAGAAGTTGTTATTTTAAAAGCGAGAATCGGTGAGGTGAGGAAAGCTCAAACCTTCGATTTATTAATCCATTTGAAATTCTCGATCGAATAGGAACTGTGGCCTATAGACTGCGTTTACCACCAAGTATGACGCGTGTTCATAACGCTTTTCACGTGTCGATGTTACGTAAATATGTGGACGACCCAAACACGTCATTGAGTTAGAACCCAGACGAGATAGCCAAGACTTAACGTCACGAGGAGTGTACTGTCAAGATTTTGTAGAGGAAAGAACATGACCTATGTGTCTGAGGTTATACCATAAGTAAAAGTTTTGTGGAGAAACCATGCTATTGAGGAAATGACACAGGAGTTGGAAACGAAAATGAAAGCGAGGTATCTTTACCTTTTCAAACACCAGTATCGTCACGTCGATTTCGAGGACGAAATTTCATAAGGAGGGAGGTTGTAAGACCAGAATTTTTTTTAAATAAAAGGAATTTCCTTTATTTATTATTTTGAAATAGTAAGGGTTGATTTGATTAATGTGGATAGTTAAGGGTTAAATACGCAAATATTTCAAAATAAGCAAGTGGTTATAAAATATTCATTTTTATTCGGGAATATTCGTTTGGTCGTGGAATATTAAATGCTGTCGGGAATATTAAATGCGACGGTAGCGACCATGTGTGGGGCCCCATAACTTGAAAGCGATTGGATGAGGAAAGCGACAAAGTTTGGGTGGTTATAAATAACAGGCGTAGTTATTCTGATTAAGATTGTTGGAATACCCGGTGGTTAAAATACGATGTCTGGCGTGGTTTGCCATGCGATAGCACGGTATTGCATGTAATTGTTGAATTATTGATTCTTACGTAAGAAGGCACTTTACTCAATAATTTTCACAATAATTCTTTGCTCAATATTTTATTTTATTGATTCATAATTCTTGCGTTGATATTTTATATTATTGTTGTTCAATAATTGTCACTTTGCCGCATTATCTCCATTATCGGATCAATAATTCATATTATTTGAATAATATTATTAGATAACATTATTGGCAATGTCTAGAAAGTTACATCTAAGGAGAGGTTTGGTCACCTAATTGCGGCAGAGTAGGAGAGATCCTTATTGGAAAGCCCCTCTTCTCTGAGGAGCTACTGGTTGTCATAATTGTGATTACGTAATATTATTTGTGAATAATTAATTATTGATTCATATGATAAAGAAATATTTATTTTATGTGGATATAAATGATGGATTTATTTATGTGGTTATAAATGAAGAAATTATTGTTGAGGTGTTTTATCGAGTATTTTACCGTTTGGAGGTATTAAAAATTAAATCGGGGGTTTTGAGATATATTGCGGGGTTATAATTTTTAATCCGACCGTTGGATTGTGGTAATTTTTGGGTATGTTATACATACATAAGTTGAGTATATGTCCACAAATTTTGAACCGTTAAAAATGCACGAATGATTTGTTGTGAATTTTAAGAGGTGTCGATTCAAAAATTAGGTTTATAATTGATTTTGGTGGAAAATTCTAGAATTGAGTAGGCCCCACTTGTGGTTGGTGAAGAAATGTGCTGAATTTTATTTCAAATGTGTGGTGGGTGGCAATAGTAGCGAGTAAAGCCATCGGTTGCAGTTAAGTCCGCCTTGGTAATTTAACATTTTCCTATAAATAGAGGCTTTAAGTTAGAATTGAAAATCACACCGAAACAAAGTTTTCTCTTTCTCTCTATATTATTGAGCGTATTTTGTGAGTATTTAGATACTTTGAGAGTTGTTGTTCAAGACAAGTTTCATTCAAAGATCACTTGACCTTTCCTTCCGAAGATTGATTCTTTGAGGTAAGGGATGTTATTTTCTTCTCAAATGATATTAATTCTTGAATATCATTATCTTTGAAATATTGGTTGGTACTTTTTATCAAATTTGGAACTTTTTCATGTCGGGTTTACTTATTCATGAGTTACTTATTCACGAGTTACTATTCATTGAATTACTTATTCACGAGTTACTATTCACGATTACTATTAACTGAAGCGTGAAGATGTTTTTTGTGGAATTTCTATCTTTTGGTGTTTGAGTTACTTATTCACGTGTACGGCCACTATTCACGATATCTGACTTATTCACGAATCTGGCCTATTCACCTAAAAATGAAAATTTTCTTTTAAATCTAAAATATCTATTCGGATACTAGCTTTGATTGTATCCATGTTTTGATCATTCTTGAATTTTACACCACTGTGATTATTTTTGAGGTATTTTTGGACGTGGATAAAACCAAGTACTGAATCCTTAATCCTTGTCATTTTGTTTCACCGGATTCGTTTCTTTAAAAATATTTTCATCATCCTCGGTCTTAAATGATGATATTATTGAATATCTTTGGCACGTAGTGCAAAATGAATGATTTCTGAAGAATATCTTTGGCACAGTAGTGCGAAGATGAATGATTTCTGAAGAATATCTTTGGCACAGTAGTCTGAAAGATGAGCGGTGTTTAAATGAACATGACCGATGATGAATATCTTTGGCACATGGTGCAAAGATGAGCAGTGTTTAAATGAACATGACCGATGATGAATATCTTTGGCCTTTAGTGCAAAGATGAGCAGTGTTGAGATGAATATGACCGATTGATGAATATCTTTGGCACATGGTGCAAAGATGATTATTTGATTTGAGATGAATATTGATTGATGTTACAGGATAAAATATTGATGATGGATTTATTAAATTCATAGATTATAGTAGATTTCATTCTCTACGTAACTCTTATGAATTATTATTTCATTGCGAATATTGATCCGAAACTTGTTGTCTATTGTATTCTATCGATTTTTCCTGTTGGAGACTAACGATAATTTGTTGTATATTATCTTAGTCATAACATTCTTTACTTGGGCTAGTTGAGCTCACCCTTTTCCTTTTTGTTCCATTTTTCTCGGGGAGGCGAGAATATAAGCGAGTATGAGTCGGGTATGGAATGAAGGTTTTAGAAAGGATGGTTTAGTAGTCCTCACCATTATTGTAAAATAATGTATCAATAAATGTGATGAGGATTTATTTGAGTATAAATATTATCTGTAAGATAATATTTGTATTTAAACTCACATTTTATTGTTGTGATAATAAAGTTGTAGTTGTTTCGTACCATGTATTTGGCGACTCGAAATGGGTTGGATGGAATGGACCTATTTTGGGGTCGTCACATCTGGAGAGTGTGTTTTTGGGATATACTTCGGTGAAACTCTCCGTCACGGTGATGAGGATACTCGAGGCAGTATGCCTTATTTGTATTCTGAGGTGCAGGCTCCCTGGATCAGTCTCTTCGTCTGCTGCGACCATAATCCCGAAAACCGATAGGGCGGGATACCCTCTTCGGTCAATCAGAAAATGGCTGTTGGGACTTCATCTACTCTGCTTCGACCATCATCCCGAAGACCAATAGGCGATTACCTCTTGATTGAAACAGAAAATGGGTCATTGGTCTTCATCTACTCGCTGCTTTGACCATCATCCCGAAGACCATAGGCGGATTACCTCTTGATCCAAACAGAAATGGTCATTGGGTCTTCATCTACTCTGCTTGACCATCATCTTTATCGGCTGACCACTTGGTCTTGAATTATGGGCGGGGTGCCTTTTACTTGCCTTCTGGTCATAATTACTCTCTTTATCGCCAACAAAGACCAACCATCTTCTAAGCTTTGCGTGGGATCTCGAACGAGAACTCCCCGATTGGTGCCATAACTTCCGATGTAGAACAACTAGAAATATTGTGATTGATAGCTCAAGAACACTAAAAACGCCTCCTTCTAGCGCTTGATGTTAACGCCAGATCTCTTACGCCACGTCCCAATCACGTAAGACGCTCGATCTGCGCGCAGATAAAACACGATAAACACCACAAGCTTGACGGCGGTTCCGTCGGGGATAAACTTTCGGCGTGAGAGTCGATATCGTGTTCACAAGGTTAAACAATGGAGGAATATAATGTCTAAGTGTCTTGAGAGAAATAATAATTCTCTGTGTATATGTGATTATGAATGAATAAGTGTATTAGAATACACTCTTTGTGAAGACTTCTTGCTAAGTTATACTCTCTTTTGCGGATTACGATGCCACCCACTATTACCCGACACACCCGACGATCGATGGGTTCCACCGATTGCGTATAGTTTATCCAATCGCTTTTTGGTCACTTACTCCCACCGCCACGTAGGTTATAATCTCATCCACATTAATGCATGGCGGGTTCTCTAAATAATCAATGCTTTTTTCATCATTACAAGTCAAAGATGTAGATATTTAAATATATGATGGATCGACCCATTGATTGGGTCCGATCTACTAGAAGGACTTAATAAAGATAATAAAGTGATTAGATCCAATAATGTCAACACCCAATAATGAAGGCCGATGAATTTAATCGAATATGTAGGCCCAATCCATTCGGTCCAATAGGAGAAATATCACGACCCAATACATCTGTTTCTGAAGCCGAGGGAGGATGGTCCGATGGCGGTTGGGTGGAGAATGGGTTCCAAGAGCGGCAATAGGATGGAATAGAAACAGGTCTTGTCTGGTATGGCACTTCCTACTGTGGCCATGTGATCTTCTTCACTACATGCGGAAAAGATCTGGTTACTATGAAGTTAACTTCATGTTAATTAATTGAATAATTGATCAATATAGGGCTGACACGCTGAAGAAATCACCTCCTGACTTGTGTGTCGACACTGTATTGATCAATTGACCAAAGTTAACTTCATGCTGATCACTCTCCTACGGAAGCCTCGCATCATGCGGGCTTTCCATAACAATTGGGATAAGGCGGAATGCAATAACTGGTGGAGCTTCTGCAGAAATATCCTTTCCCTTTGCTTGTCCCCTGTATTCCCAGTTTTGGTTGATAGTAGTATTTATTATTATGGTGCTTGGCTCCTTTTTTAGCTTTTGTCTAGTTAGGAAGGAATGTTCCTAGACTGTCATGGAAGAGTACTTGCTTTCTGATTTAATGCATGTTTTATTATTACCAAAAAAATAACTATTAATACTACTTTTACAATTTTATTTTGTGAAGGAGGTATACTACCATTTATTTCTAATCTAATGACACATCATTTGACAAGACACCACCAGTCATCCCAATCAAATATGGGCCTTGGCAAAATCCAAGCCCATTTCGAAAACTTATTGGTGACTCACCAGTCTCGGCGGTGGTTCTTGTAGAAACTCCAAGACAAAAGCTTTTTTAGAATAGCTCAGGCCATAGCCACCCAGATACAACGAAGATACCGCTCCGATTCACCCTCACAGAAGAAGAGAAAGTAGAAAGAGACGAAAAATGGGTGTGGATTACTATAAGGTTCTTCAGGTTGACCGGAGCGCTAAAGACGATGATCTGAAGAAAGCTTATCGGAAGCTTGCCATGAAGTGGCACCCTGATAAAAACCCTAACAACAAGAAAGATGCCGAAGCCAAATTCAAAACAATCTCCGAAGCCTATGATGTATGTTGTTTTTGTTTCTTAAACCCTAATTTTAAATCTAGCAGTTTTTTTTAATATTCGATTTGATTAATTAATTGAATTGAATTGGATTGTTTTGTTACAGGTTCTGAGTGATCCACAAAAACGAGCTGTATATGACCAGTACGGCGAGGAAGGTTTAAAGGGACAGGTGCCACCGCCAAGTGCCGGTGGGTTTTCCGGTGGATCTTCAGATGGTCCAAATATGTACCGGTTTAACCCTCGCAGTGCAGATGATATTTTCTCTGAGTTCTTTGGGTTTTCAAGCCCGTTCGGAGGGATGGGAGAGATGGGAGGGGGACGCGCTGGCGGTTCAGGGTTTCCGAGGGGTATGTTTGGAGAGGACATTTTCGCTTCCTTTAGGAACAGCGCTGGAGAGGGTTCCGGCAGCATGCCGTCTCGCAAAGGGGCCGCTATAGAGCGGACATTGCCTTGTAGTCTGGAGGATTTGTACAAGGGAACTACTAAGAAGATGAAGATTTCAAGGGATGTTGCTGATGCTACTGGGTAAACCTGTCATCTTAATTATTGTTGCAAAATTGGATTTAATTTTGTATGAAAAATAGTAACTTTAATATGGTTTAAATGCTTTATTTGTCTAATAATGACTTCTTAGTCACGCAAACTTGTTTCTTACTAAATTGTGTGATCTGGTAGTGTGTCTGTTATGTACAACTCACTTCAATTCATGCTGTAGTTTTGAATTTTACTATGAATTGACTTTTTAATTAGGTTGTATGCTTTATTTGTTGAATATCATCTCGTATGGCTTCAGTAGAATGTTCTATTTATGGGCATTTAGTATGGCATTTGAGTTGAGCGTCAGACTGAAAGAAACAGAATCTAGTTGTTATTTGTTACCAGTCACCATTTTTGACACGTGTGTAGAACAAGTGTATCCCTTTTGGCTTTCTTGGATAACATTATATATTTAGTAATTAGTATTCTTGTCATTAATTTACTCATTTTCATTAGTATTCTTGTTAGTATAGTCATTTTTTCTACCACACTG
Source organism: Panax quinquefolius (assembly GCA_020205615.1). NCBI lineage: Eukaryota > Viridiplantae > Streptophyta > Magnoliopsida > Apiales > Araliaceae > Panax > Panax quinquefolius. The sequence continues at coordinate 146,156,031 of CM035167.1, forward strand.
ACCATGGACTTGAAGCGTAAACTGACTTTAAAAAATAGTTAATGCACATATATATTCTTCCTTTTGTTGTGCTTCCTCCTTTTAAACTTCAGGAGCTTACATGTTTGTAAACAATCTCTTGGATGGTGCACCTTTATTTTCTATAATTTGATTCATCAACTTCTTGTTCTGCATTTATTTATGGAAAAATTTAGGAGTCAAGAAAAGATGATGTAGTCTTCCAAATATCTGGAAGAGATAGTTGTTTTTACATTAATTATTTTATCTCACATTTGCAGTTATGAGCTGGCAATTTGGAGGCCGCTTTGTTTTATTGATAACTTTCTATATTTGATTGCCTTCAATGCCGTATGTGTCGACTTATTTCGCTGTTTCTATTTTACATGCATGGAAACGATTCTGATTGCGGTTGTTATGTATTTTTTTGGAAGGTGTAGAATTTTTATTATTTTTATATTTTAGCCTTCTATCGTTTTCACTCTTGTTTCAAGTTATGGTTTAGTTGATGTCTTCAGGCTGAAATAACTTCCTGGTCTTTAAAAGCATCACTTCATGTCAAAATTTTCCTTTACATGTTTTGTTTTGTTGTTTTGTGTGTCGAAACAAGTTTATCTAGATTAATACGTTACATTTTGTTCATCAAGATTATGTTTGTGAGTTAATACAATGGAGAGGTTGCTGGCATTGTAAACATCGTTCTATTTTTTTCCTTACCTGGTTTCATCTTCATGTTTATATATCTTAGTATTAATATGTGAATCATTTGACTTTTATCTTCTGTTTTTAATGTAAACTCATGTTCGATAAACGATAATTATAATTTTACTCATTTTTTTTCCAAATCAGCATCCATGTAGGGTTCTGTACATTAGGAAACTACATTAGATGGGCTGAGCTACATGGGTTGGGTTTCAACATCTGTCTCGCTCTTAGATTATGTAATCCCTGCACCATAGGCATGAGATGTGTTTGATTTACTTTTACCTAACCAGTTTGCATTACTGGGATAATATTTGTATCAGCTTGTGTTAAACATCACAACCTCACTTGTTTTGACCTATCCATGCTCTATAACAAGGGATATGGTGAATAAGGTCTTTATCATGTCATTTGCCTATAGGCGTTGTTATTCACGCCTCACACTAATCTATAATGTCCGTTCCATTCTTTTTCTACCAAAGCACCACATGATAAAAATGTATACATTGACGGTATCCATTGGTGTATATACTTTTCTACATGTAAATGATTTTTTAGAATGGATGATGTTTTACTCTATAAAGATGGTTTATTATGTGAAGAATGATATTGCAAAACATGGTTTTTATATTAAAATGATTATGATTTTGTTTACTTGTAGAAATGCCAAAATGTTTACTTCTATTGGGAGACATTTACTTTCATAGGGATAATGTATTCGCCTGACTACAGCGAGGCAGAACTGTTTTCCTGAATAGAAAACATGCTAAATATTCACTTGGATTATCTTCCATGTTCATTTTTGTATTTCATATTATTTTTGCCTTGGCTGCTTTAGTTTCACCCCTTCTTCTTTTTTTTTTTTTTTTTTTTTTTTTTTTTTACTTCCCTTCTCTTCTCCTCTTCTCCTCTTCTCCTCTTCCCTCCTTATTCCTTCATTCTCACTTTTGTATTCTTAATTTTAATTTTTTCTTGAGTTGTAGCAAATGTTCAGAGGCACCAATAAAGCAAATGGTAGCTATAGCATAATGATGTAGGGAACTTTGAAAACCAGAATAAATCTGTGAAGGTTTGTTGTATGATAGAAAGCATCTAGAGTTGAGGTTTCTGAAGTACATAGAGTCCTAGGCGGTTTTTGACGAATGGCTTGTAATTGGGTCTATATTAGACTACCAGAAGTGGTTCATGAAAATTATAGAAATATTCATGGTAAACTTATAGTGCTGGCTTTACTGGATACTCTTGGGATGTTGGTGATTAGTTATTTTTTTAGTTTATAGTGGAGGAATCCGGGGATTTGTGTGGAAAATTTGTAATGGGTGTTGCTATTTTTAACCAAACTATCAACCACATTGTAAGAAATTTTGTTCAAGGTGTTGTTCAGTTATGCTTGGTTGTAAAGAACAAGGATCTTAAGGGAAGAGGTCAGTGCCTTGCCATAGTTAGGTAAAGATAGTGTTATTATGTTATTGTAAACAATCATATTTATTAAAGACGTTAAACCAGCATTAAATATACATTATTAATTAGTCTATTTCCTTTGAGCTTGCTTTTTAGAAACAAATAAAGGGATCCACTTGCGGCTTTCTCCTCTGTATTTTTTTTCTTTTTTATTTTTAAGCATCTCTTTCCCTGTAATTATTATCGAGGACAGGCTTTTTCTTTAATATCTTTCTTACATTGGCATGCTTCCAAATTAATTTAATCGTCTACCTTCAATAATTTGCCATGTCATCTGCTACCTTTTGAAATTCCTTGAACTTCCTTCTTTTACTTCGACTTTTCTCAATTTCTACTAAAAAAACTCTCAGTTTTAGATTATTCACAAACATGCATATCAAGTATTCACGTGACATGTCTTGTATGTGTGCCATTTATTTAAGATTACTCAAACAACAGGCATCATGTTGATGAACCTAGCAAAGGTCCTTTCCATGTTTATGAAAATTTACAGGGTATTACACTATGAACCTGATGTTAGTTGACACTATACTGTGAGTTGCTTTACTTGGACAACTTAAATAGGAGAGCAGAAGATGTTCGCTCCAAGCTTGAGTTTTATCTTATACTTTTTAATTATTTGATTGATGCATGACATAAAAGCTCTTCAACCTTTCCCTGTATAAAATCTTTGACATCTCTTTGGACACTTAATTTTTGACTGTGATCTATATCTACTTCTGATCAATGATATGATCTTGTTCATTACTTTGTGCATGTTTTATTTGAGTTTTGAAAACAATAATCTCATAATTAGACGGACTTTTTAGATAGTTTATAATAATCACAATTGTATTGAAAACAATTAAGTGGATTCATGTCAATTTGGATTTGAAAATGTTTCATATTAACTTTTAGAAAGTCAATATTGATTTTGAATGGGGGTTTCATATATTTCTAGATGTAGATAAATGATATATTTATTGGAGGTCTTCAAATTTAAATTGGTTGGTTGTTTTCCACTCATGAAAAAAGATAACTGAAATTTAAAGTACTTTTTTGTAGTCACTGTTGTACTTTTATATGAAATTTGTCGTATTATTATTATTTTTTCTTGTGTAGGAGATCAACCACTGTGGAGGAAATTCTTACAATTGAGATCAAGCCTGGTTGGAAGAAGGGAACAAAAATCACTTTCCCAGAGAAGGGGAATGAACAGCGAGGTGTTATACCTTCAGATCTCGTCTTCATTATTGATGAAAAGCCTCACGGTGTCTTTAAGAGGGATGGCAACGATCTCATTGTCACCCAGAAGATCTCTCTTGCAGAAGCCTTGACAGGTTACACTGCACAACTGACAACCCTTGACGGCAGAAGCCTGACCATACCTATCAACTCCGTCATTAGTCCTATCTATGAAGAAGTTATTAAAGGGGAAGGGATGCCCATTCCCAAGGAGCCTACGAAAAGGGAACTTGAGAATTAAGTTCAATATCAAGTTCCCTAACAGGCTCACCTCAGAGCAGAAAACTGGCATGAAGCGGTTGCTCGCTTCTTGATGACTAGCAGCGGTGCTCCCTCCTCTTTTTTTATAGGTGTAAACGGTAGAGCTCTCTACCAAACTCCGTGTAAGCTATAGCATCATTATCGCGTTGATGAGTTTGGGATTTCGTCACAACAGAGTTTTGGTTTCTTAAAAGTTAATTATAACGTTTTCAAAAGTATTCTTTTTTTGCTTGTTATTACTGTTTTCTGCCTTTTCTAGTCTGGTATGAGAGTTAAAATTACCAATTTTAGGGGATTGAAAAGAAATTGATGACTGACATAATAAACCATTCATTCTCTGTACCTTTCCTTCTATGATGTCGATATGGTGTAACATTGTGTCATTTTTAGCTGACAACTTCGTAGAAAGCAGAATGTATGATCCTCCTCTTGCGCAGTGGCCGTGCTTGATCGCATTTTAAAATTTATAATTTTTGTATTAAGAGGTCCGTCTTAACATTCCATATTTTTATATTAAGAAGTTCTTTAAATAGTTTAGACTCGTATTTGTATTTTAATGACCTTTTTTATATATACAAAAAAAGGTTGAAATTAAGATAAGATATTAGTTAATATGTGATTAAACACTAACTTAGTTGCATATATATCTTGGACTTGGGATATAAACTTGGACTTGGTCCTAGCCTCCTAGGATTAGTTTAAGCTTATGGACTACTATTCGGAAAGTTGATATTATGGAATGATTAAGGTGATTGACATAAATGTAGGCATATTTTTTTCTTAATTTTCGTTAGTATATGTGTTCCAATTTTTTTATATCGGTTGGTTTGTTTAAAGCTGAAATAGGTAAAATTATACTATTTTCGTCATTCAAAAATTAACATAATTTGACATTTTAGTCGAATGGATCAATTAAGAATTAAACATAATTATTTAACAAGACATAATAATTTTCTGTATTAATTTATTCTAAAATAATAATTATTCTATTAAAGATTCACAAGATCCAAACAGCAGGAGTGAGGAGTGGTCGCAGCCAAATAGGAGGCAAATTAAATCAAAAGAGCTAAAACGATAGCGTCAAAGACAAATCCCTCTTTCTTTCTTCCCCTGTTCTTTTGATTCTCACGTTACATGCATTCTTCTCTCTTCTCCTTCTTACTCTCTCAAATTCATAAATTATCAAATTCGATTTCGATCTGTTTATATATAAGCATATATACTCTTAATTAAGCAGTTTCAGATCTCATTTTCATGGAAATGGCTTCAATCTCTTCAACTCCTCGAACTGTTGAAGAGATCTTTAAAGATTATAGCGGTCGTCGTGCCGGCATAGTTCGCGCTTTATCTTTTGGTACTACCTTCTGTTTGATTTATAAATTAATTATCTCATTTGTTTTGTGAGTCTCCCTAGAAATATCTGACTAGCGGTGTGTTATATTTTACTCAGATGTCGATGAATTCTATGGAATCTGTGATCCAGGTAACATTCAATTAAACCCCTTTCTTTTTTAATTTCAGATCAGCAGAAAGTTCATATAGTTCAAAATTTTTATTTTTATATTATTATGTTTCTGTGAGCAAAGTTGATAAGACAACCTGTTAGTTACACATTTCTGTTTTGATCTGTTATTAGGATTTAGTTTCTTGGGCACTCAGAAATTTGAGATGATGAAAAATAAATTGAGCAATATAGAGAAATGTACAATTTTTTTCCTTTTTGTAAAGTATGTTTAATTAGGATTAGTATCTTAACTTAATTGGAAAGTGCTATTCTTTAAATCCTTTAATTCATGTCCTAATTGTTTGGCCCAAATATAGGTAGTAAAATTCATTGTAGCAGTGTGTTCCATTTTCTTCTTTCTAGCTAATGATTCCACTTGCTTAAGAGAAGTTAAAGTGAAAAACTTCTCTTGGTGTTTTAATGTTTTCCTGCATTCAAGAGCAACCCTTTTTACTTTCTGAGGAAGAATTATCTTCTTAACATATGGAAATTCAACTTAGCTAAACAATTTGTGGATGACTTTAAATTGCTTATCATTTTGTGTGTGTGTGTATTATGTGGGGGGTGGTTTTGAATTGGTTTCCTATTTTATTTATTACTAATTTTCAGAGAAGGAGAACTTGTGTCTTTATGGACATCCAAACGAAACTTGGGAAGTCAGTCTGCCAGCAGAAGAAGTTCCTCCGGAGCTTCCTGAGCCCGCTCTTGGGATCAACTTTGCAAGAGACGGCATGAATCGTAAAGACTGGCTCTCGCTGGTTGCTGTGCACAGTGATTGTTGGCTGCTCTCTGTGGCTTTCTATCTTGGAGCTCGTCTTAATCGTAATGAAAGGTACTTTCTTTCTAAATGTTGTAATTTCTCAAGTGGTTGATTGTGGCTTTCTGAATGGAAATTTTAGCTGATGTTTTTTCCCTCCTAAAAAATAATGAAGTCTTCTTGTTCCGTTTCCCATAGTTGAAATGAAAGGTTCTTGACCCTCTATTCGTCTGTTGTCATGGGTGGTTGACTTGGCAGTCACATAAATAATCTTTGTGCCCCATTTATAAGACAAAATTTTGAGTGGAACAAAGTCTAATAAAATGTCATTTCAAGTATTTTTAACATTTCACAACATTTGTTGTGTAACTTTGTCATCTTTTTGGGAGATTTCAACTAGTAAATTTTGTCTTCATAAAGTGGGATGGAGAGAGTACTAGTTATAATCGCAAATAGTTTTAGGAGAAGTGGGAACTAAATGCTATTAGCGCTTTGTGTGGTTGATGGTACAATGGGATGAAAGGTTGGTTTAACAAGAAAGATTTGAATGGGAGAATTGAGGTTCTTAAGGTTATGACTTATGAATGGAGAAGAAACCTTGTTTGTCTACAAAATTGGAGATGTTTGTCTCAATTCGCCAGTTATTAGGGGAACCCCAAGAGAAAACTGAATAATTATCTTTCAATTTCTGGAAACTGAGATTTTTCTTTTTAGATTTTATTTATGGTAAAGTTATTTTTTAAGATAAAAGAAGTTTTTATTTGATAAGAAAGAGAGACATCAGAAGACAGGGGGAGGACAAGACTGCCTACAATAAATAAGGAACAAAAAAAAGCAAGTCGATGTATCAAAATCCTCAATAGAGTGCAGCCCTCCGATCTTTATCCATTTCAGATAATGAAACCCTTGGGAAGTGTGTAGCACAGATGACCAGTGGAAGAAAAGAGTTAAACTCTATTCCAATTCAATGGGAAACTCATCAAACTATCACAAGAAACTTTGTACTCCTGTCTCTCTGTCCACACGTCCCACAAGATGGAGAGGGAGGGAGAAAGAGTCTATTTCTTGTATGTTTTCCTTCTCAGTAGTTATCCAACCAGGGCACCTGTTGGTTCATTGAAATATTGAACCAGATCTAATCGTTCAATTGAGGGTCTGCAGTTGCATCTGATATACATTTTGTTTTTGAGAGGGGAAGTTTTAGGAAATGGGTTTGTCGAAATACCCTCTCGCTTCAACAACCTCCCTCTAATTTTTGCGTTCTGCAATGAATAGTTCCCAGTTTTGGTCCCCCCTTTCTTCCATCACCCAACTAAAGAATTGTCCCAACCTATGACAACAAACAACACCATTGGTATGTCACCGACTGTATTTGGTGGGGCAAAATTTCCTTTACATAAAATCTCATACATAGATGCCAAGAAGTTGTCACATATATCTTTCCTTTTCATTTTCTTTAATCAGCTTCAGTTGTGCTGTGGTATCAAGAGTTGGTCATTTTCTGGCTTGATGACTATAGATGAACCTTGTATTTTTTTTTATTGAACTCCCGCTCCACATGATATTTTACTGTTTTGAGATCTGTTTAAATAACCTAGGAGATAAAATTGCCTTATTCCTTTCTGCAAAAAAAAAAAAAAAAAAAAAAAAAAAAAACTTCCCTATTCCTGGTCTCCCGGGCATATACTATATTTAATGGAACCTAAAGATCACTCTCTGGTTTGCAGCAGATGCCATTACTGGTCGATAGTCTAGTTGTGGTACAGACCATGACAATCTAATTACTAGGTTAGAAAAGGTTTTACCTCCAGCATGTTGATGTCTCCAATTGTGCCGGGTCTTTCTTGTGCTTTTTTTGGGTCCTAATTATACCTTTTAATGGTTACTTTCTACAATTTGGAAACTTTTAAACAAAAATGAAAAATGCTTTGCTGGCTGGAAACTGGATGCCCGACGTCCTACAATGTCAATCAGATGTTCATTTTGAGATTTATTTGAACCCATACTGGTGTGCATTTTGGTTGTGTTTGAGAGGAAATTTATACACTGGCTTTTCTGAGAAGTACTTATCTTACTTCTGCGGGACAGGAAGCGTCTCTTTAGCTTGATCAATGATCTGCCCACTGTCTTTGAAGTTGTAACAGAAAGGAAGCCTGTAAAAGACAAGCCCAGTGGAGATAGTGGAAGCAAATCTCGGGGCAGCACAAAGGTGAGATTGATAGAAGTTGACTGATGTGTTTTCTCATGTTCTTTTTCTTTTTCTTTTTCTTGTTTGGTTTTTCTTTGTTGATATGGAAATTTTAATTGCAGAGATGTTTTCCAAAAAGACAAACTTTTAATGAGTATATACTACAAGATGACGGTGTGCTATTTTTATAAGTTTATTGAAGTAATGAAAGCGGGTGAAGAAGGCTTGAAGAATGAATCTATAGTATTATACTTTTGAATATCTACCTCTTACTCAGTTGACTGAGTGTGCGTGTGTGCAATTTGCGAATATACATGTTCATTTATATGTAATCTTTTTTAATCTCTTTATCTGTAGAGATCAAGTGATGGACAGGTGAAAAGCATCCCAAAGATGGCTGATGAAAATTATGAAGATGATGAAGATGAACATAGTGAAACGCTATGTGGAAGCTGCGGTGGAAATTACAATGCAGATGAGTTTTGGATTGGTTGCGACATCTGTGAGAGGTGGTTCCATGGGAAGTGTGTGAAAATAACACCTGCTAAGGCTGAGAGCATAAAACAATACAAATGTCCATCTTGCATGAAGCGGGGCAGACAGTAGCAGTAGCACTAAAACCAATAGAGCGGGGTTAATTGCTTTCATTTGGTGGCTGACAAAGTAGTATAGCTATATCACCTTTGAAAATGTTTGTAATGAATTTGTTGTTATATTTATTTGTAACAGTTCTAAAATGGGTTGAACTTCTTTCTTCCCTATTGACTGGTATCTCCAGTGATTGCTTATATAATGAACCATTTAACCATTCAGATGCTTTAGCATCCTGTAATTTATATTGAAGCGATCAATTAATGTGAGCATTATTGTTTGGATGCCTTGATGCGCTATCCTACTGAGTGGTAATGTATTTATAAATGTTCCCTGTCAAAATTATTGTTGTTTTATAGTAGGCCAAGTGATGTGGAGTGTTACTGGGTTAACACCTATTATATGAGCCATAAAACTGAAAGAGTCGATTGAACCCTAACTTGTTTTAACCGGATTGACTTTTTACTGTACGGCTGCCATATTTGTATGATTCTTTTGAGGTCATAATCCTAGTTTTTTCCACCAGGGGATATTAAATGCTGATTTAGTTTGTGAATTGTGGACTCTGTTATTTGCTTTGTTCATTCTCACATTTGCATACAATTTTGGGCATCTCTCATCCACCATTCTGCCTTAGTGCCAATCGCCTGCATTAGTTTTTGTTTTTATTTTTATGGGTGACAGCTGTTTTTGTAGTGTTCCCATCTCTATAACCCTCCTACTGAGTCATTGCTTGTGCAATGCCTAGGAGGCCAGCAGGGTGTAGCAGTTTCAACATGGGTTCAAGTCGGTCCGATGGCTCGGGAAAAGAGCGATTAAAATGGACACAAGAACTGCATGTTCTATTCGAAAAAGCAGTCAATCAGCTTGGAGGTCCTGACAGTAAGTGTGAAATTGGAACTTCTATTATTATCTGATGTGCATGCATGGGTTTTTGTAGTTTTTATTCATGATCCTCTCTGTAAGTCATAAGTATTTTATGTGTTTTCTCATTTCTGTTTTACCAAGTACTCATGAAATCCTTTGTAATTGATGTTATTCTTTCCAGGGGCAACACCAAAAGGTATCTTGAAGGCTATGAGCATTTCTGGACTAACAATCTACCATGTGAAAAGTCACTTACAGGTTCTCTCTCTCTCTCTCTCTCTCTCTTATGTATTTCTGCTGACCACATTGTCTATCTATTTTTGCACCTTGCCCTGTTTATACCAGTGATAGTTCTAGTGGTTGTTGCTTTTTGTTGGGCATGTCCATCTTAGAAAACAAATCTTTTTATCCTGAGCTTTTTACGGTCTTGGGTCTATATCTTCAAGTAATGATTACCTAGTAATAAACTTGATTTTGTGAGGTTTAATAAGTAAAACCTGAATCCTTTTCATCTATATCATAGTGTAGCATTGTTTTGGATTAAAAGCTTTCCCCTCTAGGTTCACCTTCACAGTAGGATCTGGAGTCAAACTGCTGTACAACAAAATTCACTCTTGGTTCACCTCCACTTGTCATTAGTAAATTGTAACTTTTACATTTAACGTCAGTTTATCTTTTCATAAAACATCATGGCTGTATAACATATAAAAACGTATTTGTGTGGTAATTTTGCTCGAGGTTCAAGTATCGCATTGGTAAATTGATTTTAATTTGGCATTCCTTTATAATATATCTGCATGTATATGTTTTTTATTAGAAAGAAACATTTAATATTCCACCTTATTATTAGCTGGTTGATTTAGTTTATTTCTTATTTTTATTCTTTTCACTTTCTTTCTTCAGAAATACAGGATGTCAAAATTTGTTCCAGAAACGCCGAATAGTAAGTTTGGAGGATAATTTAACTTTAATACTTAGATTTCAATAGAAGAACTTTCCTTTTCAAGTCTTTAAATTATATGTTATGTATGCATAAATGCAGAAAACAAGTTTGAGAGGAGAAGTATTTCAGAAATATTGCCCAACTTCAGTACAACATCGTAAGTTGCTGCCTTTGTTCTGTTTTCCAATGAGGCTTATATATAAAATCTATGAATAGTTTATCTTTACTATGATGGTCTTTATCTTTGTAGGGGTGCTCAGCTTAATGAAGCATTACAGATGCAACTGGAAGTACAAAGGCGAATGAGTGATCAACATGAGGTATCATTTTGAACTTATATTAATCTCTGACCTGATTGTTAAAATCATAAATCAAGTACCAAAAGTTTGTTATTGTGAAGAATTTCTAGTTTTGAATACATCTTTATGGATGAAATCAAATGACATGTGATTAATGGAATGGATTTGTCTCTCTTCCTCCTCAAAGGTTCAAAGGAGTTTGAAGGTGAAAATTGAAGCACAAGGAAGATTTCTTGAGAGGATTGCAGAGGAATATAAAAGGCGTCCAAACGTTGCAAAGACTAGCAAGCCTTTCTCCCCTATATCACTTCCATCACTTTGCGAGGAGTCCGAGTCTTATGCTAAGGAATTTGAGTCTGATTCTGAGGTTGACAAAAACGAAATAAGATCTGATGAGAAATTTCGAGCTCCAAAGAGACTTCGGGTTGAGGACGAAGTTTTCCAACAAAGACATGCTAAATGTGCTTCAACCGGTGTAGAATCTTACGCTCAACAACGCATGCTTATGCCTAATGGATTAAAAATATCATATCAATCTCCAGAGATTAGCTTTCCATGGAGTGCTGCTGCTTACTGCCAGTCACCTCTATTGCCAGCTTCTAATGCTTCTTTTAATTAGGTATATATATATATATATATATATATATACACACACACACACACACTCCAATTTGGTAATATAAAGTTGCAGTATTACAGGCAGACGGCGTACAAGAGGATTGGGTGTTGAACTTGTGTAAAATAAAAGCCCATTATATCTCTTTAATAAAGATATGTCCAACTTGATAAATAAGCACACATTATGCAAAGTTTGTGCTCAGTTATCAAAATAAGATTGCCTTGACTCGGCATTTGTATCAAATCATAAGGGTGTTCCCCATGTCAAATATGAAAGTGGTTAGCATGAATTTTTTTTTGAGTTCGTCATTTCAATAGAGTCAAATATGTGTCATATTGGTCGATTGATCAAATTACCAAAAATAAATTTCTTAGCTAAAATCCAATCAAATATGTATGTTGTGAAATGTTGTCATATGTGGATCAGAAATTTGTTCATATTTGGCCACACTTCTCTCTCTCTCTCTCTCTCTCTCTATATATATATATATATATATATATATATCATCCATCTCTCTCTCTAACTAAAAAAAAAAAAAAAAAAAAAAATCTAGTATATATATTTTTTAAAAAAAAAAAAAAATCCCTATATATAAAAAAAATCCATAGCAAATGTTTGTTTTTATAAAACAAATGTTTTTATTTTGTTATAAAATATAGCAAATGTTTGTTTATTTTATAAAATAATGTTTTTTTTTTTTTATAAAATATATTATAAAAACATTTGTTATAAAATATTTGTTTTATAAAACATTTTTTTTTTTTTTTTTTGTTTAATAAAACATTTTTTTTTTTTTTGTTTTTCAAACAAAGGCTCTTAAAAGAGTTTTTTTTTTTTTTTTGTTTCCTGAATTTTTGAGGCCATTTTTTTTTTTTTTTGTATAAAGAGGCTCTTCCTATTTTTTTTTTTTTTTTTTTTTTTATATGTTTTACAAGTCGCATTCTATCAAAAAAGGTTGTTGTCAGATAAAGACTATAGCAACCTATTGTCAGGATGGAGTCCCTATATATATATATATATATATATATATAATCGATTCTTAGAGCCATCCCAGATTTTTAAGGCCCATGGCAAATTTTCTCAAGTGTGACCCTTTATACAAATAAAATAAAATAAATAAATAAAATATTAACTAATTAATTTTATTAAAATTATAAGAAGTTACAAAAGATAAGGAAGAACACTTTGGAGCCTCATTAAAATCTTGGTTGGGGAAAATCACAAACGAAAGAAAAAGAGTACCTCTGATTGTAAACATTGCATTAAAAAATGAAAACTACATATTTGAGTTTACATGCTTCCTCCTGAATCTCCATAAGCATTTCTTGATTTGATAAATTTTATTTTCGTCCACAATTAATCGAAGCAAAGAAATTTGAACCACAAAACATCATTTAAGATGTCCCATATTTATTGATTTGTTTTATATTATATTTTATACTCCCTCCGTCCCAGGATAAAAGTCCTTATTACTATTTTGAGTAATCCCATGTTAAATGTCAACTTTCCTTTAATAACCAATTTTTTACATATTTTTTCATATTATGCCCGTTGCATTAAATATCTTATACTTTTCTTATTCTAATTCTCTCTCCATATTTAATGACATTATTATGGGCAATTTTGTCATTTTATTCCTCTTCTTAATATGCTTGAAAAGTCCATCAGGACTTTTATCCTAAGACGGATGAAGTATTTAATATGGGACTTTCTTACTCGGTATGTTTCTTTTTGAGATTGAGTATATAAATACTGATTGGATTAATTGACTTCCCTTTTTGTTAACAATGACATGCGCCAACTTCTTTTGTTTTTTTTTTTACACATATATACACTTGCACATAAGCTTATACAATTTTTTGGGGCCTCCCAACTGTGGGCCCTGAGCTGTTGTCCTTGGCCAAGACCGACTCTGTTAGTTGGTAATAATTAACGTCCAAAAGTATATTATGTTAGACGATATTTTATACTAGCCGTTCAACATAAATATATCGAACGTTGGCTATCAACTAACCGTGATTATGGATCATATATATATATATATATATATATATATATATGTCTGTGTGTGTGTGTGTGTGTGTGTGTCTGTGTGTGTTAAGTGCAGTTGTAAAGTATACACGTGTATGAATTCTATCATGTTTATAATTGAGCCAAGGATTCGGATAACACTGCCATAATTATGTGGAAATCAGCAAATAGTAGAAACATGAATGGAAGTCTCAAAGCCGGCTGAATTGCTGCTTATAGATTCTCAGTTCTGTTGTTTAACCTACCAAGAGGTCAATGATATTATCCATGATATATGCCATAGTTTCAATTGATTACATGAACCAGTCAATTTTTCACAGCATTAATTAAATTCCGATAAAAACCGCATACATCTTAATTAAACATGATTAATTAACAATTATCGTGGCGACTTGATTGATTCAACTTGAGCTTTTCCACAAGGTCCCCTGCTCCTAATGAAAGTTCTGTACTCATTAAACGTCATGGGCAGATATTGTGCAGGAATGTCCGGTGTGATGAGCTCCTTAGCCGGTTCAATGGTTATATCGCCCTTTGGATTATAGAAGAAGGCCAGAGAAACCCTTTCTGCAGCTGAATTCACAATTACCCGATGCTCCACGCTCTTGTAATTCCCATTGCTTAGCACCTATATATATAATAGAATCCATTTTTTGATATATAATTAATTGGTTGATGAGGAATGAAAACATTATAACTATTGAATATATAGTTGTTCTTGTGGACTAAGTTTTTTGGCTGTTGTTGTGTGTAAATTAAGGTTAATTTCCTATTTTATTGGAAAAAGTAACTATAAATATTCGTAAAGGTGGTTCATGTTATAATATGACATGGCGTGAAAATTTGGAGGATATAAGAGTTATTTAATTAAAAAAAAGGTTCATTTAATTTTAAAGTTAGAACTTACAAATTAAGATGATATTAATTAACACACGTGCTTATATTTATATAGTAATATATACTCCACAAGATATATATACCTCTATTTGATCACCAATGTTGACAATGAAGGCATTAGGGACCGGCTTAACTGTCACCCAGTTATCTTCTTTTCTGACTTGGAGACCGGAGACCTGATCGTCCGGTAGGAGGATGGTTATGGCCCCGGGGTCCGAGTGTGGCGAGAGGCCGAATGTGAGGTCTGGTTGAGGACACTTTGGATAGAAATTGGCCCTTAAAGAACCACCAATTTCCTCACCTCCCAAAGCTTGTTGAAGGTAATTCTCTCCTAATCCAAGGTTTATTGATAAAATCTTTATTAACTGTCCACACAGTTTAACTATTGCTTCATTATATTCTCCTACCAGTTCCCTGCAACTCATAAATGAATAGTATATATAAACGTCCGTCCGTCCGTTCATAAACAACTTTTTAATTTTTATGCCACATGCATGCATGCATGATTCATTCACGTATATATTAATTAGTCCTATATAAATTATTTAATATTAGACTTGCTGCCGACCCAACATTGACATAAAAATTTTATTCCTTGAATAATACTATAATTTATTTTAAATATATCTTCAAAAAGCTCACCTGCAGCACTCGGGAAAAATTGGCCACTTATTTTGGTCCCTCAGCGACACAGGAAGGTAATTTAGAAAAAAATAGTCACTCCAGTCCAATTTGGCGCCCTTTTCGACTCCTAGCCTACTCCCGTATCCCTCATAAGTGGTCGGTGAGTTTGCGTAAACTTGCTTCTCTTTGGCCGGAAGGTGGAAGAACTCTCGCCACACTTGACGAGCATGAACCATCAAGTGCTGGCTAATGCCGTGGTTCACCACCTGGAAGATTCCCCACTCGCGACACGCGTTTGAGATGGTGGTGAGGATAGTTGGGCACAATGTGATATTGTCGTTGGATAACAAGTTTTGGAGGTTAATGACCGGAATGTCAACTTCACGTGCGGGTGGGGTGAGTGGGAAAGGTATGCGGGACGGCCGTTTGACGTAGCGTTCTGGTATCACTCGTATGCCACTGTCCGATAGGGATTGAACTCGGACTACTGGTTCCGGCCAACTTTGTAAGCAGTTCATTCTCTGAGATAATTGACGTACAGAGAGAAAGTGGAGATATAGACCAAATATATCTTTGGTTTACAAGATAAAAATGGGTGTTACATATATATATTATATAGAGAGAGAGAGAGAAAGACATGTGAGTTTGAGATATATATAACACAGTGACAGCTTTCAACGAGCTCATTAATTTCGGCGCCGTGATCAACTTGATTTCCTCAATTATATATATATATATATATATATATATATATATATATATATATATATATATTAGATGACTTTCAATACAATATCAAATCATATGCATGGGTTCAATTACCATATTTCACCGAATACTCCTTGCATTCTTTAGTATAAAAAAATTTTAAAATTATGTATAAATATTAAAAAATTAAAATTATATTTAATATTTAGGGTAATATTAAAATTAAACAATTAATCTTATTTGAAATTATCAAAAACTTAAATTAAAAAACAAAAAATATTCATTTAAAACGACTTACATTATTAAAAATATTATTTAAAGGAGTAGTTTCTATTTAGCTTATATAATTTAGAAATCTAGTTCTGTTAGAGTCGGGATCGGATAAAATTAACAGGTTTATGTACGTACAAATCCTACCATTTAAATTATTTTATCGATAAATTTTTTTTTTTATAATATTCAACACCTGAAATAATAATATTATTATACTATATATGCGCATGCATGCATACATAAAATTAACCTATATTTCCAACAGTTTATATGATAAATGAATCAAAATATAAATCAGAGTCGAGTTTATTATAAGGAATGATTAGTCCACCAAAGTCAGCTACTAATAGCATGAGTTTGAGAGACAAGCAGACTCTGTATAACCACTATATATATATAGAAATACTAGAAGTTGAGTGACCAAAATATTATTATTTATTAATTAATGGTTGGCCGACATACATATGCCAAAAATATTATTCGCTCAGAAATTTTTTTTATTAAGAAATTGGTAGATGTAAGAAGAACGAATAAGGTCATATTTTTAGTCCAAATTCTTTGTATGATTTTTATGAGGAAAGGAAAAATTTAATTAAAAATTGGTACGTGTATGTATGGTTGGCGTACTCTACCAATTTTATTTAACATGATTTTATTATCATGTTATTATTATTAGACTAAATATCACATAAATAAAAATAATTATAATTAAACATAATATATTATTTAATTTGAATATATAAATTTTGTACATAACATTCCCATTCTTATTTTCTTGCATGAAGGCATGGAGTCTAAGCACTTTCATCACCCTTAATTTTATATATATAGCACGTGAAAAGGACGAGCAAGAAATACGAATTTGGTTAGTCCCAATTTCTTTCGTCTTCTGACCCATATATATATACGAAAAAATGGAAATACACAACTTTGTAAATTTTAAATATATATAATCTATAATCGTAGAGTTAAGTCACCCTACGATTGCAGAGTAGTTATCGACCGATAGTATATATATATATAGGGGGCGGATCAATGACACTAAATATTTTACACAATTATTTGATTCTTGGATTTGAACACTCTTAATGACTAAGATTAAAGATGATTACATCAGGTTCAAAACCAGCTTTGACCCATTTTTTATTATTAAATATTAAATAAATTCGGATAAGATTCAATTCATTATGCTGTTTATCTATTTTTTTTCAATACATATTTAGTTATGTGTTTATTAACTAGAGACACTAACAACATTATTGTTAAAGATTACTTTTGCTGTCCCAACGATATGTATCACTAAAAATTTAAAGAATTATTAAAATAAATACAAAAGAATGTATATATATTTGCTCTGCTAATAAAATTAATGGTCTGACATTACGAATAGCAAAAAAGAATTGAGTGAAAATGGATGTGAGCTAATTTACTATAATCTGAAACCATCAATAAGATGCGTACAATTCTCAAACTTCCTCATCCTGCATATTATATTAAAGTCTTCTCAACCCTATGTCATTAATTATGCTAGTACTATGAAATGAAAACCTCTATATCATAATCCCTCTATCTAATAATAAACATTTTAATAATTAGTAATTGACAATTTTTAAAATTAAGCATTAAAAATATTTATATAAAAAATTTAAATTACAAAACTTGACATTAATAATAAATTCTTTGTTTTTTATGATCATGTGGGAGAGCAGTTTCTCGATTGAAAATGATGTCTTCTGATTTTGAGTAGTGTGTATTAGACAATTTAAACATGTTGAGTGCATGGAAAAAGTTAAATGGATTTCAATTCATAAGGATAATGTTGCATTTGAGTTATTAAGTCACTGCCCTTATATATTTAAGGATAATAATATATATTGTGAATGTTTTATGTTAGACTGTTTGATTGTCGATATATGAATAAGTATTAGTGTTAATTTTTGTAAAGAAATATGTAAAAAGTAAGTTTCTTTTATAATTCTTACAAAATTTTATATATTAATAAATTTTGCAATTAGTCGCAATATATAGGAGTATCCATTTATTAATTAAGTCATTTCTTCTTGTGGTCGCCTTATGTAAATTTACCATTAAACTTGTTGTAATTATGTCATTTTAATACTCCTACTCAACCTACCAAGCAATAACTAAATGCTCATATATATATATATATATATATATATATATATATATATATCAACACATTTTTAATCTTTCAATAATTATTCATTAATAATACTACCGGATCATTTCCGAGAAAAAAATGGGCTTTCCGATAAGGATTTTTCTTTATTGGCACGCAATTAAATAACCTAACATCTTTTCTCGACAGAACTTTCTAGACATTGTCAATAATGCAAATAATAATATGAATAACTGTGTCGTCTCAATTATTGATTTAATAATATAAAATATTGTGCATATGATATTATGATAATAATTGAATCAATAATATGAGATACTATGAAGCAGCTACTGTGACAATTATTGAATGAAGCTGAGTAAGTTCTTACTCAAGCATCAATAATAAGATATATTGTGCAATACCGTGTGCTACTGTACATTTATCACCGGGTATTTCAACAGTTTAACGGTAAAAATTTTGTCGTTATTTTATGAAAAAGTTATTTTTGTCGCTTTCTATATCCGACAGTTATTCCGTTGTGAGGTCCACTAATGATTGCGCCGTCGTACGAATATTCCATGACAAAAAGAATATTTCCTGATCAATCGAATATTTTATGACAACTTGCTTATTTTGTAAAATTTGCACCTATCACCCATAACTATAATATTATATCAAATCAACAGTTTACTATTCAAAATAATATTTAGAAAAATTAAATCTTTATTCAAAAAAAATTGATGAGGTCGTACAAAAAATATATCAGATTGATATTTAGAAAGTTAATATAAAACAGAGGATTATATATTGAAAATAATAGCAGAAAATATAGAGTGAGATTTAATAATTATGAGCATCCGGAGTAACGAAAAGAAGAATACAAATGGGAACTTGTTCAAAATTATACAAGTGGAAAATAAAATAAAATAAAATATGGCTAGTTAATTTGGTTTTTAAAAAGAAAATCTATAACAAAAATGACAGCAATTAAATGTAAAGCACTAGCATGCTTAATCAAAAGGAGGTATCTTTCTCCACAACTTTTCCAATACGAGGGGATGGAATATCAAAGGTATTATTATTCCACCTTGGTGTACTAGAAATAAATCATTATAAATAATTAAAGTAAAGCTAAAGTCCAAACACTAATCCTTTGGTTGGATTACTTTCACGTACACCCTATAGATTTTCGTGGTTCACAGTCTCTATATGCCAATCCAAATGTACATAACTTGTTTTTCTGAATAATATGGATTTGTGGAACCTACCTACTTTTAAGTCTTATGGCCATATATATATATATATATATATATTGATAAGGCTAGCTGTTTCGACCAGCTCAACCATGAGAATTGAGTGATTCGAAATGTCTAAAAGAATGAATATATACGTGAAGAAATGGCATCCAGACTAATTAAGCGATCAATAAGCGTTTATGAAAATTGATACATATATACCAGATCGATCAGGTCCCTCATTATTAATTTATATATAGTCGACTATTTAGGTCACGTACTGTTCATTTCGTTCTCGAATATGGTTATAAACACGTCGTTCTCGGATACGGTTATATTCATGATAAACCCAAATATGATTCTGAATAATCTATTCGGATGAGAGTCCAAACTTACTTAAACTGATCGATCTCCAATTATTTGTTGAGTCGCAGAATGTCTTGTGCATTAGGCTTTGGGCGACATGAGTTCACCTTGGGAGAC
The DNA here is from genome assembly GCA_020205615.1 of Panax quinquefolius. Taxonomy (NCBI): domain Eukaryota; kingdom Viridiplantae; phylum Streptophyta; class Magnoliopsida; order Apiales; family Araliaceae; genus Panax; species Panax quinquefolius. The sequence continues at coordinate 146,175,817 of CM035167.1, forward strand.
GGGCATTAGCTAAGGCAGCTTTAGCATGTGTCAGTCTCCACGGACCCATGCGTGGTGCTACACTTATTACATGATGACTTCTTGCATGCCCATGCATGGTTGGTGTACCGTGTATGATTGAACTTGGGAGTCAATGAGGTCCCGCCTGCGTGTCAGTATTCTATTTATCAATTGACCAATTTACCTCAAAATAAATTTCATACTAACCGCTTCCCCAAATTTGTATTCGGGCGTGTCAGCAACTCGGGATGTACATAGTGATTTGGGGAACCGGATTATCACTCCTTTAACATATAGTATAAGTTATTTTAAATTTGTGTATAAGTATTAAAAAATAATTATATAATATTAATTGTCTGTATTGGAATAGACAAAAAATAGTGAGAGAACCAAATTTTTATTTATTACTTGGGCCCGAGTAATATTAGAAACTAAACAATTAATGCTTACTTAAAATTCTCAAACGACTTATATTAAAGAACAAAAACAATCTTCTAAAACAAAATTATACTTATTAAATAACGGAGAGACTGTATTATTAAAAACGATAAAAAGTTTTATCCTAATTGATAAAACACAAAGAGAATATAATTTTTTGATATTTTATTCATCAATGTAGCAGATATATATACAAGAGTATATTGCTAAACTTATGCTACTGTTACAACAAGATATTCTATTGCTATATTTGAATGATCATAACTGTACAATTCTAGCATGATATTATGGAGATAATCTCTCCATTATTATAGGAGAAGATTACTCCCAATCACATATTCTAACATCCCTCCTCAAGGTGGTGCATGGATGTCACACATGCTCAGCTTGTCAAGACAACTTGTAAACACTTTATTGGATACTGCTTTTGTAAGAATATCAGCAAGTTGAAATTCTGACCTTACAAAAGAAAATGGATAATGTTGGCTTCAAGCTTCTCTTTGATGAAATTTCTATCAACTTCTACATGTTTTGTCCTATCATGTTGAAATTGAGATAATTTTTGAGATAATGGATAATGTTAAAATTGAGATAATTTTAACATTATCTCAATCTTGAGGAAATATTTAAGATCTCCAAGATTTTTTATTTCAAATTCAGATGCCAAATGTTGTTGTAAGCACTGAATTTCCTCAGCATCATCACTTGTTACTACCATATCATCAACATATATAATTAAGGCAGTGAGTTTACCCATTTTATGCTTTATAAACAAGGTATGATCTGAATTGCTTTGAGTGTAACCAAACTTTTTCACGACTTGAGTAAATCTACCAAACCAAGCTCTAGGAGATTGTTTCAAGCCATATAAAGCCTTCCTGAGTTTGCAAACTCGAGTGATACCTTCATATTCTGAAATACCAGGAGGTGGATCCATATACACATCTTCTGTAAGGTCTCCATGCAAAAATGCATTTTTGACATCGAATTGGAGTAAAGGCCAATCTTTATTAGCCGCTAAAGACAAAAGAACTCTCACAGTATTGAGTTTAGCAATTGGAGCAAAAGTTTCTTAATAATCAATCCCATAAGATTGTGTATACCCTTTGGTGACAAGTCTCGCCTTGTATCTTTCAATAGTTCCATCTGCATTGTTTTTGACAGCAAAGACCCATCGACATCCCACAGTTTTTTTTCCAGTTGGAAGGATAACAAGATCCCATGTACCATTTCTTTTTAGAGCCTCCATTTCCTCTGCCATAGCTGCAGTCCAATGAGGATATGCCAAAGCTTCCTGTAATGTACTAGGAATAGAGATAGAGGATAATTTACACACATAAGATGATGCATATGAGGCGGATAACTTGTGAGATGAGATATGATTACTTATTGGGTATTTCACTTCGCTTTTGGATCGGGTTCATATTTATTAGGCTGGAATCCTACCTGCAGAAAGCGTGGTGGAAGTACATGATGAACAAGGTTAGATGGCAAACTAATTTCGGAAGAATTTTCGGTTGTACACAGGGGTTGTTGTTGGTGATGACTATGAAAAAAAAGAAGTCAGGTCAGTGCATTAGGAGGTAATGTACTATCAAGAGGTTGTTGAGACTTTTCACATGATCATTGAGTCTTTGTGAACAAGGATCAAGAACTGTAGATGTGTCCATAGTGGAGGTATCCTCGTCCAACGGTCCACTGGTGGGTAAAGTTGCTAAATTTAGATCAAAACACAAGACATCATCATGACTTGCAAATTGTCGAACATCTTCAGGACAAGTAGGCTTTAAATCTGGAAGAGAGTAATAAAATTTTGACTCGTCAAAGTTAACATCCATAGAGGTATAGAACCGACGAGTCTCCGGATGATAACATTTATAACCTTTTTGAGTAGACCCATAACCAACAAAGACACATTTTAAAGCTCTTGACTCAAGTTTTGTTCGATGTTGAGGTGAAAGGCATAAGCTACACATCCAAAGATACGAGGCATCAATTTAACCAACGACGGAAGCATGCAATGATCAATAAGGACATCAAGCGGTCGTTGAAAGGATATGGTACTAGAGGGTGTACGATTAATCACATAAACAGCTGAACTAAGAGCATTTCCCCACAAGTAAGTAGGCACACTACTTCCAATTATTAGTGACCGGATGACCTCAAGTAATTGTCGATTTTTCCGCTCAGCTACTCCATTTTGTTGAGGAGTCTCTCGGCATGATGTTTGATGAATGATACCTTTTGAATGTAAAAAATTTGTTAACTCTCTCTTGAAATATTCACGTCCATTATCTGAATGTACCACTTTAATAGATCTGTCAAATTGGGTGAGTACCATTTGATAAAAGAGACGAAAAATTGCACAAACATCACTCTTATGTTTTAGCAAGTATACCCAAGTCATTCGAGTACAATCATACATAAAGGTAACAAACCATTTCATTCCATTATTCGTGGAAACTGGGGAGGGACCCCATACATCTGAATGTACTAATGAAAACGGTGTAGCAACTTTATTAGAAGACAAAGGAAATACAGCACGATGACTTTTAGCCATAACACATGTCTCATAAATGAAGTCTGAAAGGTTACAATTAGCAAATAAAGATGGAAATAATCGTCTAAGATATCCAAATGATGGATGACCAAGCCGTTTATGCCACAACAAAATTTCTGCGATATTGGCTGATTGATTTATACTCATCATATGTGCTAGATTATGGTGAACTTGTGATGATGTGCCACCCTCTAGATAGTACAATCCTCCTCGTTGTCTACCATTGCCAATCCTCTCCTTGGTATGTATGTGCTGAAAAATACAATGAGTAGGATAAAACAAAGCTACACAGTTAAGGGCCTTGGTTATCTGACTAATGGAAAGAAGATTACATGTAAGGGATGGAACATGTAGTACATTAGAGAGAGATAAAGTGGAGGATAAAGGAACATTACCAACACCAGTAACAGGGGATGACACGCCATTAGCATTAATAATAGCTAAGGTAGAATGTGAAGGGGATAAAAAACTAAATTTTGAAGAATCACAAGTCATATGATCATTTTCACCTGTGTCAATTATCCAGTCACTATTTTTAGTACATAAAAGAGAGCTAAGGGCAGTACTAGTCATACCAATTTGTGCAACTAATCTTGTAGAAGATAACACTGGCTGTTGTTGTAAAGAAGTGTTGGCAGAAGTTTTGTTTCCTTTGGGATGCCAATCGGGATAACCATGAAGTTTGAAGCACGTATCAACAACATGGTTATCACCATTACAGTAAGTACATTTGTGTGTCCCTTTCTTATGGTCTTGTCGTGGATTAATCCTTCTTGTAGCCATAGCAGTACCATCAGTAGATATTTCACCCATCATAGCATCTTGACGGTTTGCCTCAGCACAAACCATAGCATAAACAACGTGAATATTTGGAAGAGGTACAGTGACAAGTACTCGTCCACGAACCCCATCCAGTGATGAGTCCAAACCAGCCAAGAAAATATAAACACGTTGAGAATTAATCTTAGTGGTATATATCTCAATGTCAGCTTTGCACTTCATTGCACAATCATCTATAACATCAATCTCCTGCCAAAGTTTTTGTAATTTTCCCCAATAAGAAATAATAGAACCACCATTTTGACGAACAGAGATTACCTCACAATACAACTGATATGATTTTGAGGCATCTTGACTGACTGAGTATGTTTGCTGTAAGACCCCGAAATTTTTAAATAAAAAGGAATTTCCTTTATTTATTATTTTGAAATAGTAAGGGTTGATTTGATTAATGTGGATAGTTAAGGGTTAAATATGCAAATATTTCAAATTAAGCAAGTGGTTATAAAATATTCATTATCGCTTGGGAATATTCGTTTGAGTCGTGGAATATTCAGACTTGTCGGGGAATATTCAGATAACAAATATGACCATGTGTGGCCCCATAATGTAAAGTGATTGGATGAAGAAAACGACAAATATAAGTTGTTTTTAAATAACTGGCGTAGTTATTACAGATTATCATGTTGGAATACCCGTGGTTAAAACACACTAATACGCGCCGTTGTTGAACAGAAGACACTTGCAGTATTGCACCAATTATTGATTCTTACGTGAAGAAGGCACTACTCAATAATGGTTACAGTAATTCTGCTCAAGAGTATTTTATTGAGTTAATAATTCTTTGTGTTGATATTTTATATCATTCTTGTTTTTGATAATTGTCATTACACAATTATCTTTCATTATCAAAGCAATAATTCATATTATCCTAATAATATTATTAGATAACATTATTGGCAATGTCTAGAAAGTTCATCTAAGGAGAGGTTTGGTCACCTAATTGGCGGCAAGCCCGAAGAAGAAATTCTTATTGAAAGCCCCTTCTTCTTGGGAACCTGCCTCAGTTTGTCGATATTGTGATTCGTAATATTATTTGTGAATAATTAATTATTGATTTATATGATGAGGAAAATATTGATTTTATGTGGATATAGATGGAGAAAATTTTTAAAATGACAATTGTTGAAAATTAATATTTTATCTTTTCGATAAAATAATTCATTTAAATATATTATTTTAATAATATATTAACTGGTGATATTTTTACAACGAATGTGGGATATATGAGTATCTGAGGAGGAAGAGATTTTTGTTGCAATAAATGTTTAAAACATGTTAAACATGTCGGTGGACCCCATTTATTGACTGAAATTTGATTATAGCCTGTAAAATTGCCCGTTTGTGGATTTCGGTCAATTTCTATTTGGAATTTGGAAAAACTTCCTTCTGCAAAGTTGTAGAGAATTGAAATTCCTATAAAAACTCGCGAGATTCGAATTTTCTGATGAAAGGGCTATTTATTATGAATTATTGAAGTTCTGAAGCTCCGAAATAATTAATTTTTGTAAGTTTTAATTATTTATTTTATGAAAAACGTTTTTTATCATTTCTTTCTAGAAGGTGGCATGTGTTTGATGGCTGAAATCAGATTCTAGACATGTGTAGAAAATAATATAATTATATTATTAATTTATTAAATTTTCTGCTTTGGTGTTCTAAGCAATTTCCTATAAATAGGTCTTGGGTTAGAATTGAAAATCACACCGTAAATCTGAAGTTTTCTCTCTATATATTATCGGCGTATTCTTGTGAGTATTTTGAGTATACTTTGAGTATTGCTATACGGTGCAAGTCCAAGTCATACTTTATATCCTGGTGTTTAATTTAGAAGATCTTGATCTTTCGAGGTAAGGGATATTATTTTTTTGTAATGATATTATTTCTTCAATATCATTATGCTTTGAAATTTGATCTGAAGTTTTTATCAAATTTGGAACTTTTTCATATGCTCAATACTTCTTATTCATGGGTTATTATTCATGAGTTACTATTCACGAGTTACTATTCATGAGTTACTATTCACGATTACTTATTCACGAAGTACTATTCATGAAGCGTGAAGATGTTTTTGTGGAATTTCTATCTTTTGGTGTGTGAGTTCTTATTCACGATACTTGCCTATTCACGATATCTGATCTTTATTCACCGAGAAATAAAATTTCTTCTTTTTGTCCAAAATATCTATTCGGATACTAACTCGATTGTATCCATGTTTTGATCATTCTTGAATTTTACACCACTATGATTATTTTTGAGGTATTTTTTGGGCGTGGATAAACCAAGTACGAATCCTTAATCCTTAATCCTTGTCATTTTGTTTCACTTTGGATTCGTTTTTTTAAAATATTTTCATCATCCTTAGTCTTAAATGATGATATTATTGAATATCTTTGGCTGTAGTGCAAAGATGAATATTTGATTCAGGATGCATATTGATTGATGTTACTGAGGATAAAATATTGATGATGGATCGTTAAATTCATAGATTATAGTAGATTTCATTCTCTACGTAACTCTTCTATAAATTATTATTTCATTGCGAATATTGATCCGAAACTTGTTGTCTATTGTATTCTATCGATTTTCCCTCATGAAGACTAACGATAATTTGTTGTATATTATCTTAGTCATAATATTCTTTACTTGGGCTAGTTGAGCTCACCTTTTCCTTGTTGTTCCATTTTTCTTCTCGAGAGCGAGAATGTGGCGAAATCTTAGTCGGGGTATGGAATGAAGGTTCTGAGAGAGAGTTGTTTAGTAGTCCTCACCATTTTGTAAAATAATGAATCAATAATTATGATGGGGATTTATTTATGTGTGGATATTGTCTGAAGACAATATTATATTTAAACTCACAAGATATATTGTCGATTTCACACGACATTTGTATTATTGAAGTTGTAGTTTGCTTCTTGTACCATGTATTTGGCGACTCAGAATGGGTGTTGTGTATACCTATTTTGGGGGCGTCACATTTGCTGCTTAGCCATATCCCAAATTTCCTTTGCTGTGGACAGGCGCAAGAAAATGGATCTGATGACTTTGGTCATTGCATCGAGTAACCAGAATTTGATCATGCAATTTTCATCTTCCCATGTTTCATATTCTTCAGAATTGATATTCTCAAGTGCAGCCTTTGAACCTGAAATAAATCCCCAATGCTTTCGACCGCGAATTTTATTTTGTGCATTCAACGCCCATTCCACATAATTGGTGCCATCAAGTTTCTCTGGAGTAAGCGAAGAAGAGACGTCTTGCATATGTAGTGTTGGTAAAGCTAGGGAATTAGTTTTTGCATTCCCAGCAACAACACCATCATCAATGGTAGGAGTAGTCATGATGGGTGGGTAGGAAAAAAATTATGATCGAGAAAAGAAAAGAAAAAAGAACAACCTCCGGTTCCTAGGATAGATAAAGGAAAAACGGAGTTGGCTTTGATACCATGATAAAACACAAAGAGAATATAATTTTCTGATATTTTATTTATCAATGTAGCAGATATATATACAAGAGTATATTGCTAAACTTATGCTACTGTTACAACAAGATATTCTATTGCTATATTTGAATGATCATAACTGCACAATTCTAGCATGATATTATGGAGATAATCTCTCCATTATTATAGGAGAAGATTACTCCCAATCACATATTCTAACATTAATAATTGGCAACTTAATTTGAAATACTTTTAGCTATGCATTAATAATTGGAGTACTCCAGAGTGAAAGCTAGAGATGATGAAACTGTAATTACAAAACAGGTTTTAAAAGGATGTTGATATAATATTTATGTTGATAAAAGAATTATATGCATCATCGACTTTTTTATATTTCTTTCAACGACATTTTAAATTTACTTTCAATGGTAGTATTTATTGTTATGAAATTATAATTATTTCTCTGAAATAATTAAATGGCTTTCTAACAGAGAAAAATCATGTCTGAATGTGCATAATTAAGAACCATTCAAGTTGTTTAAATAGTCGGTTTCACAATTAGTAATCTAATTTATGATATGAAAACTTCTGGCATGCACCCTTTTGTTTGTTGTTAGATTAATATCCAATTAATCACCAAAGATGTGATATAATATCGTTTTAATTTCTGCCCAACTTGCCGACATCTGGTTTACAGTACTTGTGGTTGGGGCAACTAATCCACCATTTTGAAGAATGTGATGATCAATAGTTTATCAGAATTTCATGCCATGCACACTTATATGCTGACAATCAATTAAGGATAAAAACATGGGGCACTAGCTGGGTAGGTATTTATTTTGTCCACAAATGAATGTATAAGATTCTTTAGTCGTTTTAGAGTTGTGCACAAGTATTAAGAAAATGATTGTATAACATTAAATATAATATCAATTGTTTATATTGCCTTTGTATTGAAAAAAAAAAGTGTTATTTATTGGGAAAAAAATAATGAGAAACCTAAAGTTATTATTTGGAGTAATATTAGAAACTAAACAATTAATTCTTAATTGAAATTCTCAAACGACTTATAATAAAGAATAAAAATAATTTTTTAAAATGACTTATATTAAGAAACGGATGGAGTACTATCCATAGATATAGCTACACGTACGCTAATAGTGCAAAGTCCTCGAAAAACTTTAGAATCTAGTTGGAATAGCTAGCTAGGGTGCCTCCTCTCTCTTGTAGCGATATTTATAACGTGGATAGAACAATAATGTCAAAATATGTGGACATACAAGTTTTAGAAGCAATCTCATTCTAAGTAAGAAGTGGTGTACTTTTCTCTATAATTTCTTGGTAAAGTTTCATTAATTAATTGACAAGTTACTCAACAATACCTATCTAGCTATTTTCATTTATATGTGACAGATCGAAAGAAGTGGATTGTGCTTTTGACTAATTGACAATGAAGTGGATAAATGAACAAGAAATAAATTCAATTAAGACGAAATTATCACACCACATTAATATAAAATTTTATACTTTTTGTTACATTTGTTATAGTTTGTTGTATTTTAACTCCAGTGTCCTAGCCCGTATAGGTGGGTCAGTACAAATGCAAGATTTAATATAACAAAAAATTACAGTACTTCTTGGTGGTATGTGGGGTGTGATAATTTCATCCCAATCCAATCTACGAGAAATGTTGAGTTGAAAAGGTAGATTGATAGAATAATCAAACGTGGGTATTTAGAAACCTAGCAAGGGACAGGAGAAAATAGGATATGGCTGTTCCCTCGGTCTTGCCTGCCACTTTATGCATAGCAGTTGAGTGAACCTTTTGGTGATGTTCTTCCGAGGATAATTGATTTAGAGCTTTTTGGCAACACCAAATTAAGAGTCTCACTCTCATATATATATATATATATATATATATATATATATATATATATATGGAGTAGTGGATGGACATACATGCGCGCATGATGTACGTATCTTAATTCATAGTAATTAACTATCACGTAAAGTAAAGCTTAACGTACCACATTCATTCATTAAATAAAAGTTTTGAACATCTTATCAATTTTTAGTCAATTTTTTAAAAAGATTTCATTTTTAGGCAAAGATGGATCGTCTAATTAACTGTAGGCTTGTAACGTTACGTGGTTGGTGAGATATTAAATTCATTCCGTAATTATATTCCGTGCATGATTATGGTCCAGTACCTAGCTCCTCTATTATACTTGCAATAATTTTTACAGTTTGACAAATTTGGATGTAGATTTTTAACAAAAAATTTGTCTAATTGATGCCGACTTAATTCAAATTATCACACATGCACATAACTTCCTATCCAATTCATGACATAACTTTACTGGAAAAAGGACGGTACTTAATTAACATATATGTTGATAAATAATGATATTATCACATAAAAAAGATTACATAATGTTTATATATATACATGCATACTGCGGGCCTCACATGTTAGGCGGGAGTCCACAATATGTATGTGTGTATATGAATATTATGTAACTTTTTTTATGTGATAATAGCATTGTTGTATGTTGATAGCAAATTAATTAAAGCACCACTTCATGTCAATTCCCAAAAGACAGAAGCAATTAATTAAGATGGGAATGCAAAAATTAAAGAAATGGTAGCTTATCATCAGTTTCCATGCATTTTTGAGCCCACCAAATCCACAGAGTACTTACAGCTGCCAGCCAGCCATGCACATTATATATACTAAATACATATAGATAAAGATGGAAAATACATGCATGCAGTTTAGTTTTATTAAATTCTAAGCATGGCATCGGCCCATTGGATTGGAGTAGAGTGGTGCATGTGCGTGTAATATTTGGTTTCTACTTGCTTGGTTGGTTGAAGCTCGCTCGCTCGTTTGCTTTTAGATGTGCGGCGCCTAACAAGACGACAGAGACACAATTAATTATCTAATTAAGCTGATCGATGATTTTGCCGACAAGATTCTCCCTGCATAATGTAATACCTGCGCTTGGATTTATAGTACGTAAACGACGGATCCAGAAAACAGAAGACAACTTTGATATGGTTTCCTTGCTAGGCCCTAGCTATATATATGAGTATATATTAATTAGTAGTCATCTATGTGGAAGTGAAACGTACAGAATTATAAAAACATTTAACTTTTTAACTCGATACGTAAATTAAAATCCATTTGAATTTATTTCATTTTAATATAAATAAATATAACTATTGTTTACTTATTAAAACTTGGATGAATTCGTGATACGTGATATCTATTTTAAATTTTATATAATTAAGATATCGCAATTAATTAATTGCCTTAAAATGTCAAAACTTGTTTCTTATTATATAATGAATGGATTATTATTTAGTAGGAGTACAAGCAAACGATTGTAATTTGTACGTACGTTGTCTTTCTACTTCTTCCTTTGATCACTTCCTGACGAGGTTTTTAATTTATGGTTTTGATGTGAGAATTTTGATGTCATCATTGTTTCTTTATGTTATTGATCGATAAGTATCAACTAAACCTCTAGAGTTAGAAATCCACTACGTACGTAGAAAAAACTTTTAAGGTTGTCTGGGTTTCATTGGAGTCAAATACTAGCAAGTAATTTCAAAGAAATTCAAGCATCTGGGGGTATAAACAAGGACGATCGAGAGGCAAGGTTATATATAGTTGCTAGCTAGAATTTCAAGCCAAAGAAATTCATTTAATTACATGACAGATTATTAACAAAACTTAACTTGCATGACTAAGAGGCCAACAGCTAGCAAAATCATATCAAGTACAAGTCATTATTTAGATGCATTTTTTTCAGCATTCTCATATACTATATGGTACTTCATACAAGCTAGCAGTACTAATACAAAAGATGCGACAGATCGATGGTAAGACAGAAGATTAAATTAAATTCATATATATATATAAATATAATTTATCGCGGTGATTTTAGTGATTCAACTTGTGATTTTCCACAAGGTCCCTTGTCTTGTCCTCATGAAAGTTTGGTATTCATTAAATGCCATGGGCGGATAGAGTACAGGGACTGTCATGCGTGACGAGTACTTTAGCATGTTCCATATAATACTCTCTCTGTTCGGTAATATTTTCGTTCTTTAATATAAGTTTTTTTGAAATTTCAAGTAAGCATTAATTATTTAATTTTTAATATTATTTTAAATAATAAATATAAATTTAATTCTCTCACTATTTTTTATCCAATAAGTAGCACTAAGTTTTAATAATGTGAGATTAATAGTAGATGTGACGCCCCCAAAATTAGGTATACATCACCCATCTTGGGTCGTCAGATACATGATACAAAATTTAAATACAACTTACTAATACAACTGTCGTGTACAATACGACAAAACATAAACTGTGAGTTTGAATACAAATATTATCTACTAGAGATTATATAAACTCAAAAGGAGTCCTCATTACAATTATTATCACACTATTTTACGTAATAGTGAGGACTACTAATGTTATTCTTCGGACCATCACTCGCTCCCCGACTCGTCCCCATCTATATTCTCATTTCAAGAGAGAAAAGTGAAAGGAAGGGTGAACTCAACTAGCCCAAAGAAGAAATATTATGACTAAGATAATGCAGAATAAATTATCATTAGTCTCCAATAATGTTAAACCGATAAAATATAATAGACATCAAGTTTAACTCTGCTGTGAACAAACAATCCATTAAAAGAGTCAAGTAAAAATAAAATCTACTATCTTTTATGATTAAAAGGTTTTTCATCATCATTATCGCCGAGACTCAACAATAAATATTCCACATCATCGAATCACCCCTGCACTACGGCCAAGGATATTCTTTAGTATCACGACCACAATTATACATGCACTACGGGCCAAGAATATTTATGTATTCATTAATGGTTATGATCATACGCCAACAACTCGTCCCATCAATGCACTACTACGGGCGATGAGGACTTTTACCACATCATTTGTAATATTACTAGTCATGATTACACCGAATAATCTCTGGTCATAATCATACCAAGTCCATCTATGCACTACATGCCACAGATGACTTTCAACATAATAACATGAGGATGATGACAATGATATAAGAATTCAATAAAACAAGTTCAAGAATTAATTTGTCCAAGAACTACTAATGTCCAAATTGTGAACATGATATTGCTTTGTAGAGTAAAATTCAAGAATGATCAAGAATATTTCCATGAAAGATCTTTGGATGAAGCGCGAAATATCAATGATATTCTACTAATTTCATAGAGTATAAAGTCAAACTTTAACCAACCGAGTATAATAAAGAATGAAATAACAAAAGAAATCACCATGCGTGCGAAGATTTTGCATGTAGCATGGTTATTCCACGAGAATACTAAATAATCTTAACCAAATCAAAGCGAAATTACAGACCGACAGGATGTTCCAACAGAATAATAAAGAATGGAATAACAACATAAATCACCATGCATGCGGTGATTGTATGTATGCAGTTATTCCAATGGAATACTAATAAGATTAGAATCGTGCAGCGAAAAAGCATGCATGTGATATTCCAATGTATAATAATAAAAAGATCGAATCAAATTCCCAAGAAAACGCATGCATGTGGATATTCCAATGAAATAATAATAAAGACGGAATAATAAGCAATGGAATAATAATAGCTTCTGTGAGACCCCGATTTTATCAATAAAGATTTAAATTTTGTCAAATAATTTTTAATATTATGGTGTGAATTTGAGATAATATTATAGTTGTGGGTAGTATTTATAAATTTTGCAAAGTATGCAAGTGGTTATATTATATTCGATTGGTCGGGAATATTCGGTTTAGCGAGGAATATTCAGATAACTACTCAATCATTGGTGGACCCTATTAATGTAATTATTGTCCGGATTGAGAAACGACAAAAATATTTTATTGAAATAACGGTGGAAGTTTTACCGTGGATACCGTTGAACTACTTTCATTAGTAAAAATACAAAGAATACGTGTGGTTGCACAGAAGACACCTGTATTGATTATCGATGCTTATGTGAGAAGTCACCGGTTTGATTCCATTATTGTCGATTAATAATATGAATTATTATAATGATAATGACGTTTTGTTTTATTCAGATTATTAACGTAATAAAATGTAAACATCTTTTATATAAAATGTATCTTTTATTAAAGTTATTCTATAAATAGAATATATTATATTTTATTATGATAGTGTTGCATAGTGTTTTTGCAGATAAGATTTTGCGTAGTGTTGCATAGTGTTGCATAGTGTTTGCATAGTAAAATGTTTTTATATAAATAGAATATATGATATTTTATTTAAAAGATTTTGCTTTAAATATGGACCGTCGATTAACGTAAATCAATCTGACCGTTCATGGATTAATTACTATGCATTCTATTTTCCTATAAATAAAGCTCATTCCTTCATTATTTTCTTTTAATTCACCTTGAAATTCTAGAGAGAAATTATAGAGAAGCTATAGAGAGAAAATCTATAGAGAGAAGAAGAAGAAGTATTCGGTACTTCACTACTTTGATATCCAAAGGTCTCTTTACTGGTAAGGGATATTATTTGTTGTATTCGTAAAGGGTGTTATTCTTCTTTATTCATGAAGAGAACTTCATTATTCCATTCATTATTATTCATTTGAATAACTCGTAAAGTGGCATACCCTATACATAACTCAGTCATACGCCAGACACCCTATACTTGGTGAAATCCTTATATTATTCCATTCTTATTTATTCATTTGAATAACTCGTATACGCTGAATCCCCTATACTTGGTGATCTTCTTCCATTATTCCATTCTTTATTATTCATTGGAATATCCTCATCGTGTGTTTTTACACCTGACCGGTTCCATTGTTTATTATTCGCATTTATTATTCATTGGAATATCCTCATGCATGTTTTTTACCTGACCGTTCCATTGTTTATTATTATTCAAAGATTTATTATTCATTGGATCATCCTGCTTGGTGTGAATTTCACGACCGGTTCCGTTATTATTATTCTGTTGGAATAACTTTGCCTATCAAAGTCTGCATGCATGGTGATTTCTTTTGTTATTCCATTCTTTATTATACCCAATTGGTTAAAACTTTGACTTCTATACTCCATGAAATTAGTAGAATATCCTCGATATTTGCAAGGCTTCATCCAAATCCTTTCATGGAAATATTCTTCTCAAGATTTCTTGAATTTTACTCTACAAAACATGATCTTGTTGACAATTTGGACGTTACTAATTTCCGGATAAAATAATTCTTGAACTTGTTTTATTGAATAATTATGTCATTGTCATCATCTTCATGTTATATTATGTTATCTTCGGCTTTACGATGCGTAGATGAACTTAGTATGATTATGACCGAGGATCATTCGGTATAATTAGAAGACCCTCAAATTTTAAATAAAAAGAATTTTCTTTATTTATTATTTTGAAATAGTAAGGGTTGATTTGATTAATGTGGATAGTTAAGGGTTAAATATGCAAATATTTCAAATTAAGCAAGTGGTTATAAAATATTCATTATCGTTGGGAATATTCGTTTGGTCGTGGAATATTCAGACTTTTTTAGGGAATATTCGTATAACTGCACAAGTAAATGGCGTGTGGGCCCCATAACTGAAAGTGATTGGATGAAGAAAACGACAAATATAAGTTATTTTTTTATAACGGCGTAGTTGTTACCGTTATCTTCGTTGAATACCCGTTGGTTAAAACACACTAATACGCGCGTTGTTGAGCAAGAAGACTTGGTATTGCACCAATTATTGATTCTTACGTAGAAGGCACTACTCAATAATGGTTACGAGAATTATTCTCAAAGATTTTATCGAGTTAATAATTGTCAATTGCGTTGATATTTTATATTCATTGTTGTTTCAATAATTGTCATTCTGCAAAGATCTTTTTATTATCGAAGCAATAATTCATATTATCCTAAATAATATTATTAGATAACATTATTGGCAATGTCTAGAAAGTTACGTCTAAGGAGAGGTTTGGTCACCTAATTGCGCCGCCATAGAAGAAGAAAAATTCTTATTGAAAGCCCCTCTTTCCTGAAACGCTGCACAGTTGTCAATATTGTGATTCTCGTAATATTATTTGTGAATAATTAATTATTGATTTATATGATGAGGAAAATATTGATTTTATGTGGATATAGATGGAGAAAATTTTAAAATGACAATTGTTAAAAATTAATATTTTATCTTTTTCGATAAAATAATTCATTTAAATATATTATTTTAATAATATATTAACGGTGATATTTTACAAATCGAATGTGGGATATATGAGTATACTGAGGAGGAAGAGTATTTTTGTTGCAATAAATGTTTAAAACATGTTAAACATGTCGGTGGACCCCATTTATTGATCGAAATTTGATTATAATGCAAAATTGCCCGCTTTGTGGATTTCGGTCAATTTCTATTTGGAATTTGGAAAACTTTCTTCTGCAAAGTTGTAGAGAATTGAATTTCCTATAAAAACTCATGAGATTGAATTTTCTGATGAAAGGGCTATTTATTATGAATTATTGAAGTTCAAGCTCAAAATAATTAATTTTTGTAAGTTTTAATTATTTATTTTATGAAAACGTTTTTTATCATTTCTTTCTAGAAGGTGGCATGTGGGAAATGCTAGGATCTGAATTCTAAGGTTGGCGTATGAATTTGATATATATATATATATATATATATATTAATTTATTAAATTTTCGCTTTTGGTGTTACAAGCGATTTCCTATAAATAGGGTGCTTAGGTTAGAATTGAAAATCACACCGTAAACTGAAGTTTTCTCTCTATATTATCGAGCGTATTCTTGTGAGTATTTTGAGTATACTTTGAGTATTGCTATACTGGTGCAAGTCCAAGTCATAGCTTTATCCTATCCTGTTTTTAATTTAAATCGATCTTCGAGGTAAGGGATATTATTTTTTTGTAATGATATTATTTCTTCAATATCATTATCTTTGAAATGTTGATCCGAAGTTTTATCAAATTTGGAACTTTTTCATATATGGGTTACTTATTCATGGGTTACTATTCATGAGTTACTATTCACGAGTTACTATTCACGAGTTACTATTCACGAGTCTTATATTCATGAAGCGTGAAGATGTTTTTGTGGAATTTCTATCTTTTGGTGTTTGAGTTACTATTCACGTGATACGGCCTTATTCACGATATCTGACACTATTCACGATACTCACAGTCTTATTCAATTTAAAAATAAAATTTCTTCTTTTCGTCTAAAAACATCTATTCCGGATACTAACTCGATTGTATCCATGTTTTGATCATTCTTGAATTTTACACCACTATGATTATTTTTGAGGTATTTTTTGGGCGTGGATAAAACCAAGTCACGAATCCTTAATCCTTAATCCTTGTCATTTTGTTTCAATGGATTCGTTTCTTTAAAAATATTTTCATCATCCTCGGTCTTAAATGATGATATTATTGAATATCTTTGGGCCTGTAGTGCAAAGATGAATGATTTCTCAAGAATATCTTTGGCCCGTAGTGCAAAGATGAATGATTTCTGAAGAATATCTTTGGCTTTATAGTAGTCAAAGATGAACAGTGTTGAGATGAACATACGACTGATTGATTAATATCTTTGGCTGTAGTGCAAAGATGAGCAGTGTTTTAAATGAACACGACTTAATCGATGAATATCTTTGGCTGTGGTGCAAAGATGAATATTTGATTCGTATGCATATTGATTGATGTTACGGGGATAAAATATTGATGATGGATCGTTAAATTCATAGATTATAGTAGATTTCATTCTCTACGTAACTCTTCTATGAATTATTATTTCAATGCGAATATTGATCCAAAACTTGTTGTCTATTGTATTCTATCGATTTTTCCTCGTTGAAGACTAACGATAATTTGTTGTATATTATCTTAGTCATAATATTCTTTACGGGCTAGTTGAGCTCACCCTTTCCTTGTTGTTCCATTTATCTTCTCTCGTGGAGGCGAGAATGTAGCGAGTACTAGTCGGGTATGGAATGAAGGTTCTAGAGAGTTTGTTTAGTAGTCCTCACCATTTTGTAAAATAATGAATCAATAATTATGATGGGGATTTATTTGAGTATAGATATTGTCTAGAAAGACAATATTATATTTAAACTCACAAGATATATTGTAAGTATTTCACACGACATTTGTATTATTGAAGTTGTAGTTTGCTTTTTTTGTACCATGTATTTGGCGACTCGGAATGGGTGTTGTGTATACCTATTTTGGGGCGCCACAGGTTAATATCGAGCTTAGGGATATGATCTCTGGCGGAGATCGGGAATAGAACTAGGAGGGGAGGCAGAGTAAATCCTTCGCTAGTGTGTCCTACCTAAGCTTATTTGTTAGTGAATTCGAAGATATAGGGATATTATGTGATATATTGATTTCTTAATTAACCCTTGATTTATGATGAAGATTTGAGAATGTCGATGAGAATATTAACGATGGAGTAAATGAGAGACCGTGGAGATGCTGTCTTTACCAACGAGGAGAACGTGCAACAGTCAGCAATGTTCCTCCCGTGAACAACACCAATTGAGCGAGATGATGAACGGGGATGTTTAGAAGCTTTTGCGCTTTATGCAAAATCGCATTTGAGAGAGACTCGTGTTCAAAATACAGAGGAGAAATGATAGCAATTCACGGTGGTCACGGCAAAGCGCTTCAAAGAGTTGGGACCACGAGTGCACTGGGAAAGCCGGATCCGATTAAAGAAGCGAGACGTGGGTCAAACAAATTACCAAGATATTCGATGTCTTGGGATGCACGGAGAACAGAAAGTTCCATTCGCCACCTTTATGTTCCGTGGCAAGGCAGACATCGGTGGGAATCAGGAAGCAGGCGTACCCGTCCAAATTTGCACTCAAAGATGTCGCTGGAGACGTTTGAAGCAGCTTCAATGACAAGTACTTCCTGAAAGTATTTGTCGTATGAAGAAGTGGAGTTTATTAGACTAGAAGCGAAATAACATGGCGGTGTCCCAAAGACGAGGCGAAGTTCGCGGAGTTATCCAGTTTTGCACCTCATTTGGTGGAGAATGAGGAACGAATGACGCGGATGTTTCGAGAGGTTTGAAACCCGACATACGTCGATATCTCATTTCTCATAAATTTTCTCTATTCAAATGTTGTCAATGTGGCTCAAATTGTTAGAAGCGAGATAACGAGTACGCTCAACCGAGGGACCATAACCGAGGATCATAATCAAAGATAGCGATCATCGAAATAACGATAACCAACGGAGAAAGAAGAATACTGGACAAAGGCGGTAACCACTCTGTGGTAATCGTGGCCATGAAAATAGAAGCGAAGCCTGTCGGGAGGAGATTTTAAAAGAGGAGATTCAACAACGACCATGTGAAGGCGTCGGCGCCAATGTGAAACTAGTTTTAAGGGAGGAGAACGACCACCCATTATATATGCTACAAATCTGAAAAGAGGGACATATCAAATTCAAACCGCTTGGCAACAACAGCTCAAGGTATGCTATAATTGTGGAAAGGAAGGACATATCGCTTTCGAGATTATCTGATGTGAAAACCTAGTTCAATGGGGACGGTGACTCAAAAGATCGTCCCCTAAAAGTCAAAGTCAACGATTCCGGGAAGAGCGTTTGTTGTGGATCGGTCAAAATGCGAGGAACCCGAACGGTTAAGACGGTTAGTTAATTATAAATTCTTGCAAGTATATACCTTACTAGATATTGGTTCTACCCATTCTTTTATCTCTCTTCACTTGCGCCAACGTTTAAACTTGACTACGGAGAAATTAAACTTTGACCTATCTGTGGAGACTCCATTAGAGAAACTTTCATTACATCCGTTGTTTAAAAATCTTGCTTGATTCAAGTTGGCACTATCACATTACACATTAACCTTATTTCTATAGAGATATTTGCTTTTGAAGTGATTTTAAGGTTAACTACTCATCATGCCAAATTGATTGCTTTTGTAAGGTTGTTAGTTTTCATATTCCTAAGCAACTCGCTATTCAATTCAAGCAATCAAACCATTGTAGTCAAACATTTTCATATCGAGCCATGAAGTCATTCGTTTATTACGGATGTCAAGTTTTCTTAGTCCATGTTATGGATTTGAATAAAGACACGCCGATTTGAATAATATTCTGTTTGTTATTGATTTTTCCCGACGTATTTCTGAAGAATTTCTTAGGCTTACTCCTAAAGCTTCGATATTAAATTTTGTATCGACTTTGAACCCTAGATAAAACTCATTTCTAAAATCTCATATCGAATGGCTCCTATTGAACTTCGAGTTAAAATTCAACTATAAATTTGGTACCGAGCCTTTATCTTGTGACTTCCTTTGTGGAATTCACCTGCTTTACTCGTAGGGACGTCATATTCGATGCGATAGTAAATCGATAGGTGTCATTGTGACGTCTTATCCAAGATTGGGATATGAGTCACGATTGAGAGCAACCTAAGTCGATTATCGAAAGACGTAGCTTTCTAAGCTTAGTTGGTTATTATCGAGATTCGTTGAAGGATATTCTCGAATCGCTATTCCATTAACGCAAATTGACTTCGTAGAGATACAAAATTCGAATGGAGCAAGGAATGTGGGAAGAGCTTGAAGAACTCCAAGAGGAGACTCATTTCAAAGACATGTTACGATCATGCCATCCCGAAAAAGCGAACGTGGTAGGCGATGCGATGAGTAGAAGATTATATCTGCGAAACGAGTGCGATGATGTCAAGTATACGACAGAGCCAACTTTAATAGAAAAAGTTAAGGTTGCTCGAGCCACCAATCCGGAGCTGATGCGTATGAAGAAGAAAAAGTACAAGAAGGAGCTATTCCTAGGGCGAGAATTGATGAAGAAGGAATACTTGAGTCCACTTGCACTATGTGTTCTAACGACTACGATTTGAAGTACAAGATTATGATGGAGGCACACAATACACCATTGGCAATCCATCCTGGAAGAACTAAAATATATCGTGATCTTCGACATACATTTTGGTGGAACAATATGAAGAGAGAGATTGCAAAGTTTATCTCAATGTGTTTAACTTGTCAACGTGTAAAGGCGGAGCATCTAGTACCTAAGGGTCCGCTGCAACCACTTGAGATTCCTTGAATGGAAGTGGGAACACATTACCATGGATTTCGTTACGGGTCTTCCCGCGGTTTCTCAAGACATCAATGCTATTTGGGTTATTGTTGATAGATTAACCAAGTCCGCTTATTTTCTTCCGATACGAGAGACTTATTCCTTGAACGCCTTTCTCGTATGTACGTAAATGAGATTGTGAGATTGCATGGCATGCCAAGATCCATAGTTTTAGATCGTGACCCAAGATTCACTTCATGATTTTGGGTTAGAAAAGCTATGGGCACAATTTACGATTCGATTTGGCATACCATCCTCAAACGGATGGGCAATCGAAAGGACTACTCAAACTCTTGAAGATATATTAAAACTCAGTGTCCTAGATTTCAAAGGAAGTTGGGATAAGTACTTGCCATTGGTGGAATTCTCATACAACAATAGTTATTAAACAAATATAGGCATGGTTCCATTCAAGCATTATATGGAAGAAAATGTCGTTCTCAATATGTTGGGATGAGGTGGGTGAAGCAACATTGTTTGGGACCCGAAAGTAATGACGTATGACTCACCAAAAGATTCAAATGATTCGACAACGATACTGAAGCAAGCCAAGATCGACAAAAGAGTTATGCGGATCTTCATCGAAAAGACGTGGAATTTAGTGTAGGGGATCATGTATTGTTGCAGAAGTTGCTCCATGGAAGGGAGTTACAAGATTTGGGAAGAGAGGAAAGCTCAATCCACGATTTATTGGTCCATTTCAAATTCTTGACCGAGTAGGAAATGTAGCCTATATAGACTTGCGTTACCTCAAAGTATGTCTCGTGTTCATAATGTGTTTCACATATCTCATACTTCAGTAAATATGTGAAAGACCCAACCACGTTATAGAGTTAGAAACCGGACGAGATAAATAAGACTTAACGTGTGAGGAGGTAATTTTGTCAAGATGTTGGATAGGAAGGAGCATGTCCCTACGCCAAGAAAAGGTTATACCACAAGTTAAAGTTTTGTGGAGGAATCATGCTATAGAGGAAATGACACGGGAGTTGGAAACGGAAATGAAAGTGAGGTATCCTCACCTTTTCAAAACACTGTGTATCGTGTCGTCGCCAATTTCGAGGACGAAATTTCATAAGAGGGGAGGTTGTAAGACCTCAAATTTTTAAATAAAAAAGGAATTTCCTTTATTTATTATTTTGAAATAGTAAGGGTTGATTTGATTAATGTGGATAGTTAAGGGTTAAATATGCAAATATTTCAAATTAAGCAAGTGGTTATAAAATATTCATTATCATCTGGGGAATATTCGTTTGGTCGTGGAATATTCAATGCTTGTCGGGAATATTCGTATTAAATTGCATGGTAAAAATACATGTGGGCCCCATAACGGAAAGTGATTGGATGAAGAAAACGACAAATATAAGTTGTTTTTAAATAACGGCGTAGTTGTTACCGTTAATACTGTTGGAATACCCGGTGGTTAAAACACACTAATACGCGTTGTTGAACAGTAGCACTTGGTATTGCACCAATTATTGATTCTTACGTAAGAAGGCACTACTCAATAATGGTTACAGTAATTACTGTTCAGTATTTTATTGAGTTAATAATTGCTGCGTTGATATTTTATATTGTTGTTGTTTCAATAATTGTCATTACGCAGTATCTTTCATTATCGAAGCAATAATTCATATTATCTGAATAATATTATTAGATAACATTATTGGCAATGTCTAGAAAGTTCTGTCTAAGGAGAGGTTTGGTCACCTAATTGCGCGCCAGTAAGAAGAAATTCTTATTGGAAAGCCCCTCTTCCTGGAACTGCCTTTGTTGTCAATATTGTGATTCTGTAATATTATTTGTGAATAATTAATTATTGATTTATATGATGAGGAAAATATTGATTTTATGTGGATATAGATGGAGAAAATTTTTAAAATGACAATTGTTGAAAATTAATATTTTATCTTTTTCTGATAAAATAATTCATTTAAATATATTATTTTAATAATATATTAATCTGATATTTTTACAACGAATGTGGGATATATGAGTATACGAGGAGGAAGAGTATTTTTGTTGCAATAAATGTTTAAAACATGTTAAACATGTCGGTGGACCCCATTTATTGATCGAAATTTGATTATAAATGTGAAATCGCCCGCTTGTGGATTTCGGTCAATTTCTATTTGGAATTTGGAAAAACTTTCTTCTGCAAAGTTGTAGAGAATTGAATTTCCTATAAAAACTCATAGATTCGAATTTTCTGATGAAAGGGCTATTTATTATGAATTATTGAAGTTCAAAGCTCAAAATAATTAATTTTGTAAGTTTAAATTATTTATTTTATGAAAAACGTTTTTTATCATTTCTTTCTAGAAGGTGGCAAGTGGGAAATGCTAGGATCTGAATTCTAAGGTTGGCGTATGAATTTGATATATATATATTGTAACAACCCCAAAATAGGTCCATTCCATCCAACCCATTCTGAGTCGCCAAATATATGGTACGAAAAATAACTACAACTTTATTACAACAATTGTCGTGCAAAATACAACAACACATATCTTTGTGAGTTTGGATACCAATATATACCAAATGTAACTCGACACCAACTTGGATAACACGTCACCATGACACCTTACATAAAGGTACAATCAAAAACTGTTTTAGAAATTAGAATCTTTGGGAAGTGCTCAAGAAAACCTTCATACATGGGAGGCCATGCTTTTAGGTTATGGTAGATATCATATGGCCACGTAATTATCCTTGGTTGACCTAATAGACCCCAAAGAAAAATGAGAAGATTACTATCATATTCTTCCCAATGGTGAGTCTTCTCGACATATCATTATCTTCACCGCCTCTAATTGGGTATTATACTCCAAACAAACACCAAGATTATATAGGTAGTGCTTGTAAATATACTCAAAGCAAGTGGATGAGCACAACCATGTCTTATGATAACACGAGGTTGTATGTCATTAGACATCTTGTATGATAGTGACAAAACACCCTTCCAAGTTAAATTCACCTCACCCTCAACATCTATAGACCACCACTCTATTCCTCGCTATCCCCCGCTCGAAACCCAATACACTTTTATTACACGAAAAGGAATTGTGAAACAAAAGGGTGAGCCAACAACTAGCTCAAGAAAGAATATTATGACTAAAGATAAATAAATTATCAATAGTCTTCATCAAGAATAAATCGGAGATTTAGAACATATGGTAGATGATAAAACTTTTCAACCATAGTTGCGGTGAATGAGCAATCCATTAGAAGAGTCAAATAGACTATAAAGTCTATTGTCTTCTCACGTTAAAAGTCCACCAACAATATTTTATCCTGTAACATCAATCAAGGTTCCTTTCCACAATCATATGAATAACTCATAATCATAATTGTGATTCTAAATTCTCTTCTCATCCGGACGAAGATAATTTTCATCACCGCTCTTTACCGAAACATCAAATATCATGGTTATACCAAATCACGCCTCCTGCTCATAATCATACTAATAAATTCATCTTTGCACCACGGTCAAAGATATTCATCAACAGCTTCATCTTTACACTACAAAGCAAAGATATTCAACAACAATGTGTCATCTTTGCATTACGAGCCAAAGATATTCATCAATAATTCATCTTTGCACTACAAAATTTAAAGATATTCAACAACAGTCATCTTTGCATTCTGAGCCAAAGATATTCATCAATAATTCATCTTTGCACTACAAAGCAAAGATATTCATCAACAAGTCATCTTTGATTACGAGCCAAAGATATTCATCAATAATTCATATCCATATTTATAACACCTTAATCCAAATGTTATAAATCACTTAGAAATCTCATAATCTAATATTATTAATATTATAATAATATTTTAATCATTTCTTAAACTTATAAACAATTTAATTAAATTGTTTACACTTTACTAATTAATGCATTTAATCATCATAAAATGCCAAACTCATAAAATTTCATCACCAATAACCAAAACCCTCATCAAAAATCAGATATACCTCATATATATGATTCTCAAACCATAAAATCATATTTTCTAATTTTCTTACTTCACATAACATATTTAATTCATTTACTCATAACTAGAACATTTTCATGAAAAATACCAAATCAATTCCAAAAATATTTCTTTTCCGGGATTTAGCATAAAATAGTCCCATATTGAACATATATTTTTCTCAAATTTTAAAAATTCATTTACTATTTTTCATATGGCCAAAACCAATCAATATTTAAACATTTATCATAAATTGTACTTTTATCCAAAAATTCAAATTCACAGAAATAATCGATATTATATAGATGTACTCTCAATAAAATTTCATCAATTTTGGAGTTAACCGCAAGGAGTTATAAATAGTTACTTTTAAAATAGTCTTTTCTCATAAAATCCATAACTCCTAATCTATACATCCAAAAATACCTCAAAATAGTCATAGTGGTGTAAAATTCAAGAATGATCAAAACATGGATACAATCAAAGCTAGTATCCGTATATAGATATTTTAGACGAAAAGAAAAATTTTCATTTTCTATGAATAAAGGCGTATTCGTGAATAGTCTTGATATCGTGAATAAAGTCTTGATATCGTGAATAGTAACTCAACACCAAAAGATAGAAATTCCACAAAAAAAAACATCTTCACGCTTCATGAATAGTACTCGTGAATAGTAACTCGTGAATAAGAACTCATGAATAGTAACTCGTGAATAAGAACTCGTGAATAAGAACCCCGATACATAAAAAGTTCCAAATTTGATAAAAAGTTTCAACTAATATTTCAAAGATAATGATATTGAAGAAATAATATCATTACTGAAAAATAATATCCCTTACTATCCCTTACTATTCCTTACCTCAAAAGAAAGAAGACTTCTCATTTGGATATCGGATATAATGTCAAGGAAACTTGCAATCGATGAATATCAACTCACCAAGTATCTAAATACTCACAAAATACACTCAATAATCTAGAGAGAAAAGAGAAAACTTATGTTTACGGTGTGATTTTCAATTCTAACTTAGCCTTCTATTTATAGGAAAATGTTAGCCATAGCAAGCGGACTTGACTGCTACACGATGGCTTTACTCTGCTACTATTCCACCCACCAAAAATCAGCCATCTTCCCCAACAACCAAGAGTGGGGCCCACTCAATTCTAGAATTTTCCACCAAAACCTAATTTCCTAATCGAGTTACCTCTTAAAATTCATAACAAATCATACGTTCATTTTAACGGTTCAAAATTTGTGGACATATACTCAACTTATATATGTATAACATATCCAAAAATTTCAACGATCCAACGGTCGGATCAAAATTTATAACTCACGCAATATAGTAAGAAGAACGATTTTTTTTTGACTATTAGTCCTTCTGACCGCTTTCATTCAAAAATTTCACCACGAAATATCTACAAAGAATTTTGGGTGATTCAAATTTCTACAGATTAGCTTACTTCTAGGGCTTTCTTTTGATATATGGCTCATCTCTTAATTCATTATACACAAGAGTTATGGATTTTACAAAATCAAGTAATAAACTAATTTTTCCGAAAATCCCATATTTTGTTCTCCATTTCGACAAATAATCTTGATAAAACACCTCATCATTAATTCCTTCACTTATAACCACATAAATAAATCCATCATTTATATCCACATCAAATAAATATTTTCTTATCACATGAATCAATAATTAATTATTCACAAATAATATTACGAATCACATTTATATGACAACCAGCCGCTTCAGAAAGAGGGGCTTTCAATAAGAATTTCTCCTTCTTGGCGCCGCAATTAGGTGACCAAACCTCTCCTTGATGTAACTTTCTAGACATTGCCAATAATGCTATCTAATAATATTATTCAAATAATATGAATTATTGATCCGATAATGGAAAATATCGCGGTGTGATAATTATTGAACAACAATAATAAAATATCAACACAAAGAATTATTGAATCAATAAAATAAAATATTGAATAAGAATTCTTCAGTAATAATTATTAGTAGTGCCTTCTCACGTAAGAATCAATAATTGAAAAAATCTTAATACCGTCTGGTATCTTCTTGTCGCAACAACGCGTGTTTTTTTTTTTTACCAACCGGGTATTCCAACAAATGTTAATTGAGAATAATTACGCCGTTATTTATAAAAACTCAAATTTGTCGTTTTCTCCATCCGATGCTTATTCTCATTATGGGCCCATAAAATGATCGCACTGGTAAATGCATTTAATATTCCTCGGCGTAAAGAATATTCCACGACCAAACGAATATTCCCCACAACAATAAGTATTTTATAGCCACTTGCTTATTTTGAAAAAAATCATATATCACCCTTAACTTTAACCTTTTATCAATTTAACCATTTACTAAATAGGAAAATTGAATACTTTTATTTCATAAAATTCGGGTCTTCTAATCTCCCTCCTTATGAAATTTCGTCCCCGAAATTTACGTACACAGTATTTCAAAGAGTTGAGAATACCTTGTTTCCATCTTCCCCATCCTCATGATTTCTCCATTGCTTTCATCTCCTCATATTTCGATATCATTCTAGAATACAACTTCAAAACAAGGGTTAATTGAACAAATTAATATATCACATAATATCCCGATATTATGATCGACCAACAATTAAGCTTAGGTAGGACACACTAGCGAAAGGATTTACTCATCTCTCCCTCCTAGTTCTATTCCTCGATCTCCGCCGGAGATCATATCCCTAAGCTCGATACCAAATGTAACAACCCCAAAATAGGTCCATTCCATCCAACCCATTCTGAAATCGCCAAATATATGGTACGAAAAAATAACTACAACTTTATTACAACAATTGTCGTGCAAAATACAACAACACATATCTTGTGAGTTTGGATACCAATATATACCAAATGTAACTCTGGACACCAACTTGGATAACACGTCACCATGACACCTTATATAAAGGTACAATCAAAAAACCTGCTTTTAGAAATTAGAATCTTTGGGAAGTGCTCAAGAAACCTTCGTATATGGGAGGCCATGCTTTTAGGTTATGGTAGATATCATATGGCCACGAAATTATCCTTGGTTGATCTAATAGACCCCAAAGAAAAATGAGAAGATTACTATCATATTCTTCCCAATGGTGAGTCTTCTCTCGACATATCATTATCTTCACTTGCCTCTAATTGGGTATTATACTCCAAACAAACACCAAGATTATATAGGTAGTGCTTGTAAATATACTCGGCAAGTGGATGAAAGCACAACCATGTCTTATGATAACACGAGGTTGTATGTCATTTAGACATCTTGTATGATAGTGACAAAACACCCTTCCAAGTTAAATTCACCTCACCTCAACATCTATAGACCACCACTCTATTCCTCGCTATCCCCGCTCGACCCAAATACACTTTTATTACACCGAAAGGAATTGTGAAACAAAAGGGTGAAACCTGACTAGCTCAAGAAAGAATATTATGACTAAAGATAAATAAATTATCAATAGTCTTCATCAAGAATAAATCGTAGATTTAGAACATACGGTAGATGATAAAACTTTTCAACCATAGTTAGCAATGAATGAGCAATCCATTAGAAGAGTCAAATAGACTATAAAGTCTATTGTCTTCCACGTTAAAAAGTCCACCAACAATATTTTATCCTCAGAACATCAATCAACAGCCTTTCCACAATCATATGAATAACTCATAATCATAATTGTGATTCTAAATTCTCTTCTCATCCGGAGATGAAGATAATTTTCATCACCCGTCTTTACACGAAACATCAAATATCATGGTTATACCAAATCACAGCCTCTGCTTCATAATCATACTAATAAATTCATCTTTGCACCACGGTCAAAGATATTCATCAACAGCTTCATCTTTACACTACAAAGCAAAGATATTCAACAATGTGTCATCTTTGCATTCACGAGCCAAAGATATTCATCAATAATTCATCTTTTGCACTACAAAGCAAAGATATTCAACAACAGTCATCTTTGCATTACGAGCCAAAGATATTCATCAATAATTCATCTTCACACTACAAAGCAAAGATATTCATCAACAAGTCATCTTTTCAGATTCTGAGCCAAAGATATTCATCAATAATTCATATCCATATTTATAACACCTTAATCCAAATGTTATAAATCACTTAGAAATCTCATAATCTAATATTATTAATATTATAATAATATTTTAATCATTTCTTAAACTTATAAACAATTTAATTAAATTGTTTACACTTTACTAATTAATGCATTTAATCATCATAAAATGCCAAACTCATAAAATTTCATCACCAATAACCAAAACCCTCATCAAAATCTGCATATACCTCATATATGATTCTCAAACCATAAAATCATATTTTCTAATTTTCTTACTTCACATAACATATTTAATTCATTTACTCATAACTAGAACATTTTCATGAAAAATACCAAATCAATTCCAAAAATATTTCTTTTCTGGGATTTAGCATAAAATAGTCCCATATTGAACATATATTTTTCTCGAAATTTTAAAAAATTCATTTACTATTTTTCATATGGCCAAAACCAATTTAATATTTAAACATTTATCATAAATTGTACTTTTATCCAAAAATTCCGAAATTCACAGAGTACACTGATATTATATAGATGTACTCTCAATAAAAATTTCATCAATTTTGGAGTTAACCGCAAGGAGTTATAAATAGTTACTTTTAAAATAGTCTTTTCTCATAAAATCCATAACTCCTAATCTATACATCCAAAAATACCTCAAAATAGTCATAGTAGTGGTGTAAAATTCAAGAATGATCAAAACATGGATACAATCAAAGCTAGTATCCGTAATAGATATTTTAGACGAAAAGAAAAATTTTCATTTTTCTATGAATAGTAGTCAATTGATTCGTGAATAAAGGTCGATATCGTGAATAGTCAAGTATCGTGAATAGTAAATCTTCACACCAAAAGATAGAAATTCCACAAAAAAACATCTTCACGCTTCATGAATAGTACTCGTGAATAGTAACTCGTGAATAAGAACTCATGAATAGTAACTCGTGAATAGTAACTTCGTGAATAAGAACCCCCCATGAAAAAAGTTCCAAATTTGATAAAAAGTTTCAACCAATATTTCAGCATAATGATATTGAAGAAATAATATCATTACGAAAAATAATATCCCTTACTATCCCTTACTATTCCTTACCTCAAAAGAGCAGCACTTCTGACTGGATATCGGATATACGGCTGAAGGAAACTTGCACTGGATGAATATCAACTCACCAAGTATCTAAATACTCACAAAATACACTCAATAATCTAGAGAGAAAAGAGAGAAACTTATGTTTACGGTGTGATTTTCAATTCTAACTTAGCCTCTATTTATAGGAAAATGTTAGCCCTTAACCAAGCAGACTTGACTGACCGCCACTGATGGCTTTACCTCGCTACTATTCCACCCACCAAAAATCAGCCATCTTCCCCAACAACCAAGAGTGGGGCCCACTCAATTCTAGAATTTTCCACCAAAACCTAATTTCCTAATCGATTACCTCTTAAAATTCATAACAAATCATACGCTCATTTTTAACGGTTCAAAATTTGTGGACATATACTCAACTTATATATGTATAACATATCCAAAATTTCAACGATCCAACGGTCGGATCAAAATTTATAACTCACGCAATATAGTCAAGAACACCGATTTTTTTTGACTATTAGTCCTTCGGACCAGTTTCATTCAAAATTTCACCACGAAATATCTACAAAGAATTTTTGGGTGATTCAAATTTCTACAGTTAGCTTACTTCTAGGGCTTTCTTTTGATATATGGCTCATCTCTTAATTCATTATACACAAAGAGTTATGGATTTTACAAAATCAAGTAATAAACTAATTTTTCTGAAAATCCCATATTTTGTTCTCCATTTCGACAAATACTGATAAAACACCTCATCATTAATTCCTTCACTTATAACCACATAAATAAATCCATCATTTATATCCACATCAAATAAATATTTTCTTATCACATGAATCAATAATTAATTATTCACAAATAATATTACAGAATCACATTTATGACAACCAGTAGTTCCTCGGAAAGAGGGGCTTTCGATAAGAATTTCTCCTTCTTGGCGCCGCAATTAGGTGACCAAACCTCTCCTTGATGTAACTTTCTAGACATTGCCAATAATGCTATCTAATAATATTATTCAAATAATATGAATTATTGATCCGATAATGGAAAATATTGCGGTGATAATTATTGAACAACAATAATAAAATATCAACACAAAGAATTATTGAATCAATAAAATAAAATATTGAACAAGAATTATCATCAGTAATAATTATTGAGTAGTGCCTTCTCACGTAAGAATCAATAATTGAAAAAATATCGCATCTACCGTAGGTGTCTATCTTTAATGCAACAACGCGTATTACTTTACTTTACCAACCGGGTATTCCAACAAATGTTAATTGTGAATAATTACGCCGTTATTTATAAAAACTCAAATTTGTCGCTTTTCTCCATCCGACGCTTATTCTCATTATGGGGCCCACAAATGATCAAGGCAGCATTGTCATTTAATATTCCTCGACGGAAAAGAATATTCCACGACCAAACGAATATTCCCCAACAACAATAAGTATTTTATAGCCACTTGCTTATTTTGAAAAAAATTCATATATCACCCTTAACTTTAACCTTTTATCAATTTAACCATTTACTAAATAGGAAAATTGAATACTTTTATTTCATAAAATTCGGGGTCTTACATATATATATATATATATTAATTTATTAAATTTTCTGCTTTGGTGTTCTAAGCAATTTCTATAAATAGGGTGCTTAGGTTAGAATTGAAAATCACACCGAAATCTGAAGTTTTCTCTCTATATTATCGAAGCGTATTCTTGTGAGTATTTTGAGTATACTTTGAGTATTGCTATACGGTGCAAGTCCATGTCATAGCCTATATCCTGTTTTTAATTTAAAGTCTTGATCTTTCGAGGTAAGGGATATTATTTTTTGTAATGATATTATTTCTTCAATATCATTATCTTTGAAATGTTGATCCGAAGTTTTATCAAATTTGGAACTTTTTCATGTCGGGTTTACTATTCATGGGTTACTATTCATGAGTTACTATTCACGAGTTACTATTCATGAGTTACTATTCACGAGTTACTATTCACGAGTACTATTCATGAAGCGTGAAGATGTTTTTGTGGAATTTCTATCTTTTGGTGTCTGAGTTACTATTCACGATATCTGGCCTTTATTCACGATACTGCACCATTCACGATATCTGGTATTATTCAATTTAAAAATAAAATTTCTTCTTTTCGTCTAAAACATCTATTCGGATACTAACTCGATTGTATCCATGTTTTGATCATTCTTGAATTTTACACCACTATGATTATTTTTGAGGTATTTTTGGGCGTGGATAAAACCAAGTACGAATCCTTAATCCTTAATCCTTGTCATTTTGTTTCACTTTGGATTCGCTTTCTTTAAAATATTTTTCATCATCCTCGGTCTTAAATGATGATATTATTGAATATCTTTGGCCCCAGTGTCAAGATGAATGATTTCTGAAGAATATCTTTGGCCCAGTAGTGCAAAGATGAATGATTTCTGAAGAATATCTTTGGCTCGTAGTGCAAAGATGAACAGTGTTGAGATGAATATGACCGATTGATTAATATCTTTGGCTTCAGTAGTGCAAAGATGAACAGTGTTTAAATGAATATGACTAATCGATGAATATCTTTGGCCATCAGAAGTGCAAAGATGAATATTTGATTCCGTATGCATATTGATTGATGTTACAGGATAAAATATTGATGATGGATCTGTTAAATTCATAGATTATAGTAGATTTCATTCTCTACGTAACTCTTCTATGAATTATTATTTCCGCCGCGAATATTGATCCGAAACTTGTTGTCTATTGTATTCTATCGATTTTTCCTCGTCAAGACTAACGATAATTTGTTGTATATTATCTTAGTCATAATATTCTTTACTTGGGCTAGTTGAGCTCACCCTTTTCCTTGTTGTTCCATTTATCTTCTCGGGAGGCGAGAATGTAGCGAGTACTTAGTGGGTATGGAATGAAGGTTCTAGAGAGTTGTTTAGTAGTCCTCACCATTTTTGTAAAATAATGAATCAATAATTATGATGGGGATTTATTTGAGTATAGATATTGTCTGAAGACAATATTATATTTAAACTCATTAAGATATATTGTCGTATTTCACACGACATTTGTATTATTGAAGTCAGAGTTTGCTTTTTTGTACCATGTATTTGGCGACTCGAGAATGGGTGTTGTGTATACCTATTTTGGGGCGTCCACAATAATCATGGCTTGTTATAAATGATGTGATAAAAGTCCTCGGTGGCTGTAATGCGAATGATGGATAGTTTTTGGTATGATTATGACCAGGGGGTGATTCTTAAGATAGTCACGACCATTGATAATTTGATGAAAATCCTTGACCGTGTAGTGCGAGGGATGATTAGATATTGTGGTTTATTCATTAAACCGAGTCTTAGTGATAAAATTTTTATGAAAACTTTTAAAACCTAAAAGACAATGAGACTTTATTTTCTACTTGACTCTTTTAATGGATTGCAGATATTCATTCCGCAGCTTAAACCGGTTGTCTATTATATTTTATCGGGCTTTAACACTTTGTTGAAGGCTAATGATAATTTATTCTCGCATTATCTTAGTCATAATATTTCTTCTTGGGCTAGTTGAGCTCACCCTTTCTTTCACCGTTTTCTCTTGTGAAATGAGAACATAAATTTGGGACGAGTCGGGGAACTGAGTAATGGTCCGGAGGATAAGATTAGTAGTCCCTCACTATTCGTGAAATAGTGTGATAATAGTTGTAATGAGGACTCCTTTTGAGTTTGTATAATATCTAGTAGACAATATTTGTATTCAAACTCACGCTTTATGTCGTATTGCATACACGACAGCTTATATTAGTAAGTTGTATTTGAATTTATGTACCATGTAAGTGGCGACCCAAGATGGGTGGCGATACCTAATTTTGAGGGCGTCACAGTTCCTTCATGAATAAGAAAGAATAACACCCTTACGAATACAACAAAAATAATATTCCCTACCTTAAGAAGAAGATCTTGGATATATAAGTAGTGAATTAGCGAATACTTTCTTCTTTCTCTCTATAGTTTATCTCTGTAGTTTTTGAATTGAATTAAAAGAAAATAATGAATGAATGAGCTTCTATTTATAGGAAAATGGAATGCATAGTAACTAACTCATGAACGATCGAGATTGATTTACTTTAATCTGACGGTCCATATTTAAAGCAAAATCTTTTAAATAAAATATAATATATTCTATTTATAATATAATAAAATGAATAACTTTATAAAAGATTTTACTATGCAAACACTATGCATGCACTATGCAAATACTATCCATAATAAAATATAATATATTCTAATTATTATTCAATAAAATGATAGCTTTATAAAAGTATTCTGCTTTTATATATAAAAATTTACTATGCAAAAATACTATGCGCAGAATATATTATACAACACTATGCATAATAGAATATAATATATTCTATTTATATATTTATAGAATAACTTTATAAAAGTATTCTGTTTTATATAAAAAGATTTTCTGCATTATTACATTAATAATACCAACAAAACTGAGTGACTTATCACTTAAGTATCAATAATTAATACTGTGTGCTACTATACAACCACGAGTATTACTGTACTTTTAACACCGGGTGTTTCAACAGTTAATGGTAAAACTTCCGCCGTTATTTTCATAAAGTATTTTTGTTGTTTTCTCAATACGACAATAATTTCGTTGTGGGGTCCACCAATGATTGTGCCGTTGTACTAATATTCCCTGTTAAAACGAAGATTCCCCGATCAATCGAATATTATATAACAACTTGCGTACTTTGCAAAATTTATAAATATTACCCACAACTATTATATCAATTTCACTTCATAATATTCAAAAATAATATTTATAGAAAATTCATTTTTATTCAAAAAGTTGAGGTTTTACAGTAGAGCGGTTCATTAAGAAGACAAGCTCAACGGTGGGGACCAATTAATTGAAGGTATTCATTCATTCGGAAATGGTTATTATGAAATTTATTTTGGGGTAAGTTAATTGATTGACCAAAGAGAATCTTGACGTGCACGACGCAGATTGTATGTGTGTCAAGATTCTATCGCATTAATCGACCAACTTATCAAAAAAAACAACTTCATGCTAACTGAATCCCATTCATTCATATGCTGATAGTTTTTATTATTATTATACGAATAAATTATGTATTACGTACAAAAATATATACTAGTAATTTGTTGTACTATTTAGTTATTAGAAGTATAATATTGGTTAAAGACAGCTAGCTATCACCACCACCACCATCCAAAATATTATACTCTCTCCGTTCTTTAATATAGGTCATTTTAAATATGTGCATAAAAATTAAGGAAATAATTGAAAAAACATTAATTATAGTATCAATTGTCTATAATAACCATTACCTCACTTATCTTATAAATATGGATCAAAAGATTAGGTGGAGTAATAAGGAGCAATTTAAGAAAAATAGTAATCAATTCTCCTAGATAACCACAAACGACAAATAATTAAGAATAAAAAAAAAGTCTAAAATTACCTACATATACATATAGGAATGGAGGGAGTATGATTTAATTTAAGCCTAATTGCTGCCTGTCTGCCGACGTACTTGTAAATTATTCCACGTGCAAACTCCCGAACTAATCCAGCTAATTCATGCCATGTTACTGTCAAAGCAATATACTACATGTTTTCCATGAAAGGAAAACAAAAAATTAAGTCACGTTTAGATTTAACCTTAATAATTTTTGTGGTTTCCCATTATAAACCGGAGTTGGAGTTGGAGTTGGTCAAAAACTATTGGCTTCCCGGCGCCTAACAAGACGACAAGTTGATCATTCTTGTTACAAGATGTTCCTCACTCCTCAGTCAACTACTAGTACTAGCTCTAGGATACATACAAAAACTCTTTACTCCTTCCCTCCCCAATAATATATTATGATAATTTTATTTTATTTAAATTGTTTGTCGTATTATATAATATAGAAAAATTAATTATATTTTTTTTAAAATTATCTTTTATTGAAAAATATTACATATGAGATAGAGTATGAGATAAGTATGATAATTATGAGAATTTAAGGGTATTATAGATAATTGATATATATTATAATTAATACTATACAATTATTTTTTTTAATTCTTCTGTACAAGGAGCATAACTCTAAACCGTCATATATTATGGGACGGAAGAGTAAGTCTTTTGCTGACATCATGCTATAATGAAAGCCCTACATCTTTTGCTGACTTCATGCCAAAGACAATATTATTGTTGGGGGTGGCCGGGCCGGGCCGGGTCAGGTCGGCTGGGGGGAAGAATTAAAAAGGGAGGAAAATTATGTTTGGTCTACCTAATTGTCATCATTTTGCTAGACTTTCACATTGTAGATTACTCCCCAAGTGATGATGTTATACTATTCCACAATTTCATACTTGTTGAATACATTTTAAAAAAATATATGAATTTTAAGGGAAAAAATTTAAATATATCTCTCGTATTAGTTAAAAATTTAGTAGTGATGTCATTAATAGTACTTAATAGACCTAGAATAGAAGTAATGAGTTATTAAGAATTTCATTTCACTTTAAAAGCTACTATTAGAAATATATAATTTAAGAATAGACTAAAAATAAAAATGTCGCTCATATTTTAAAATGAATTGCTCAAAAATTGAGATGATATATATATATATATATATATATATATATATATATATATATATATATATAAAAAAATGATCCATGAAAAAACGTTAGTTTCTGTATAATCGTTTAACTAATCATTATCCAATCGTCCAAACCGCTATTCTCTCTAACGGTCAACCAAATTCTTTTATGTTAACCGCTACTCACTCTAGCGGCCAGTAGAGTGTTAGGTCCATCAATCTAGTATAGTGTTCATTTTCAAAATGTAATTTACCCCAGTCCAGTATACAAGGGGTGCTAGTAGAATACTGTCAACCATAAGTAGCGAAAACAATTGGTGCCACAAGGCCCAAAACCAAATAGAATGCTAAAACGTTCACACAAGCCAGAATTTAAAGCTCAACACATACACCACCAAGACCATCATCTTCTTTTTCTTTTTTCTTTTTTCTTTTTTCTTTTTTCTTTTGGACAAGAATACACTGCAACACTACAAAACCACATTTAAAATAAAAAATAAAAAATAGAAGCATGCATGCCGTAACCATTGCTAAAAGGTTGCGTCTTTTGCTCAATAACATTTTTATGAGGTAACCATATGCACTCACCTCCCCATGATCCTCTTAAGCTAACAATCAAAAGGAATCTCATCCAATCAGTAAAACCCCCACAAATAATCGCAAACTGAAACGAGTCAAATATCGATAGAGAACAACTCAAGTACTTGTATGGATGAATGAAATGGTGGTTGTTGCCTGTATCTTACTCACATCCCAAGTTAATTGAACCATCTTTCACTAACTTCACACTTAGACTGTTAAATCGCCCTCTTGAGTAATGTCGAGAAGCCTTTCTCCAATCCGTCCCAGTTTTCATCATGGCAGCAAACTCTTCATAGCTGATCTTACCGTCCTGCATTATAGAACAATAATGTGAGATTGAAACCTGCATATCTGAAACTGATTCATGGCAAACTAGCAACTTTTTCGGTCCTCACCTTATCAGTGTCAACTTCTTGGAAGATGTCATTCGCAACATCTGTACAGTCATCTGCTCCATCTTCCATCAATGCATCCCGAAGCTCATCTGGCTCAATATAGCCATTTCCGTCCTTGTCAAAGTAGGAGAAAGCTTTGTGAAGATGCTCATCATTGGCCATCCTTTGCAGATGGAGGGAAACGGCAACGAACTCCCCATAATCCAGAGTTCCTTTCCCATTTGTATCCACCTGTTGCCAACAAACTTCTGGATTCAATCTACGAAGTGGCTAATAAAAGTTCATATCTCTACTAGTAGCAACTTCTACAATTAAGTAAACCAGTAATCAATTTATGTTTTCCCAGATGTGCACAGAACAGAAAATGGTGGGGCAGATAAGAAACAATGAATGACAAAGAGCAGACTGACAAACGGCATTTTTTTGAACAAATCCAAACAAGAACAAATTCTACAACTGTAATGTGGGTATTGTTTTCAAAGAGATTTATTGGATGAAAGAGGTCAAAGGTGTACTTGTGCATCCTTATATTCAATTCACATGATATCTATCTTTCTGGAAGTAGAAGTACAAATGCTGCCCCATGTTTCAGTATTCCTACAAAACTGCACAAGACATGCCAATGCAGCAATACTACGAATGACTATCGGGCATGCTTGATGACTCACCGCTTCAATAAGTAATTGTACATCACCCTCCGCAAGCTGCGAACCAAATTTTTGAAGTCCAACTTTTAGTTCTTCTACTGTTACAATACCATCATTATCGGTGTCAATCTTGTTGAACAATTCCTTGATATCTCCAACTTCCTCATTGGACAAGAAATCAGCAATAACCTAAATATGAAAATGCCATCTTTAATCTTGATTGATGCAGTGTTAATTCAATTTCTTATAAAATGATACAGTAATCCACCTACCCTCAGGGCCTTTCTCTTGAACCTATTCATTAATGAAAACTGCTTGAGTCTTGACTTGACTACATCTCCAAGAGGGACATTTGGAGCCTTTTTAGCATTTAGGAGCCAGGGATGCTCTGTGAGCAGAGGAAATTAAATTTTTAGCTGAATATGGTAAAAAAAAAATTGTTAGATAAGTAAAACAATATTATTCAGAACGACGCAAAAGGGGGTGCCATTCCAAGTACACAAATAGCATGCGAGTCCAAAAAGAAAAACAACCTGCAAAGCAAATAAACCCGAAATTCCTATACATCCGAATTTACCCCTCTAATCTCAAGGACTCCTCAAACTAAACTCTCCCAAAAAGTCAGTAAAGAAAACAACATAATTTGGATAAGTGAGACTCGAGAGGGCATCTGCCTCGATAACAATTGCTACCAAATAATTTATGCATATTTTTGCTTTATCAACAAAGTTTTTCTTTTCTTTTACCTTTCATTTTTCTTATACGGATAAGTTGTTGGGAACCATGTGTTATTTAATTTATAACTTCTTTTTCCCTCTTTCTTAAGCCCACTAAAAATGTTCAATCTTTTCAATTCTTCAACAATGTTTTGACTCAAACCAATAAAATTGAGCCACATCGACTAATAATGAAGGGTTGGCTCCATATTTGGTTTATGCCAAATAAGAAATATGTTACTGGTTGATAAATACGATGATCATCTTTTGATATCAGGCCTTCCTCTAAAACAACAGATATGTCCCAATCTTTGGAACCCTTATTTCCATGCCAATGTTACCCACAATAGGTTAAGAGAAGACAGGTACAGGGGACCACAATTATAAAGCCTAATCAATGTCTGGCATGTAAGGTTCTAGATGAAGGGTAGTGTCGTTTAGAGTAAAATGATATAAACCAAATGACAATGACTTGAGATGCTATTCATCCTTTAGAGAAAAATTACCAAGTACTTGTTTTGCAGTGAGGCGCAGCTTTGGATCTGGCTCCAACATCTGACGGACAAGACTTTTAGCGCTTTCCGAAATACTTGGCCATGGTTCACGCTTAAAATCTATTAGCCCACGGAGAATGGCCTGTGCAACCCCCTGTTCGGACTCTGCAGTAAAAGTCTTCCATGAGGCACATGGAAAGCATATCACTAGTGTCTTCCTAAGAATTATTGAAAAGAATATGGCTCAACAATAAATGTATAAAGATGTCATTATGAACCTCATATTTGACGTTTGCTACCTTTTTTAATTGATAAGTTATTTGATGTGTGCTAACCTTTTCTTTTATTGATATGTTACTAGATGTGTGCTACCTGTGAAGTAATGAAAGAAAAACTATAAAAACTAACATGCCACTTCAGATTCTATTTCCCCTTGCACGAGCACACACATACATGGGGAGAGAGGAGGGAGAGAGAGAGAGATTTACCAGCCCAAAATGGAGGGACTCCGCATAATAAAATATAAAGAATGACTCCAGCACTCCATATATCTATTTCTGGTCCATAGTTTCGCTTGAGCACCTCCGGAGCCATGTAATATGGACTCCCAACAATTTCAGAAAATTTCTCACCTACAATTCAAGACAAAAACATATGAGATTTTACATAGACTAATACAATTTTGAAAATAAATTCTAATTTTGCAAATTATCTACTCGTATAATGAGG
The DNA here is from genome assembly GCA_020205615.1 of Panax quinquefolius. Taxonomy (NCBI): domain Eukaryota; kingdom Viridiplantae; phylum Streptophyta; class Magnoliopsida; order Apiales; family Araliaceae; genus Panax; species Panax quinquefolius. The sequence continues at coordinate 146,215,682 of CM035167.1, forward strand.
ATAATTCTCAAATTCAAATTACCTCTATCCTATTTTTCTACAGAAATATCCTGAGTCTACCCAAGACAATATCCAAATATTTAAATCCGAGTAGAATTCTAAGAACCACCCAAGGTTCACAAAACATCAGCTATAAACAATGGAGACTAAAATTATCTGAAGTAAATGGTAGACAATGGGTCGACAATAAGCTTCAGCTGAGGCTTCATCTCAATATCATTGAGGAGAAAGACATCTCTCTTAGCTCAATATTAAAGCCTTATGGGATTCAAGTCTCACTTAAAATAAAATTGATTACAATTGCATGATCCTATGATAAAGTACTTCAGATATAAGGCGATGAGTTTATGGAAGTACCATCCAGAACTTTTCATTTCATTAAAGATCAAGTGAGGCACTAGTGTCTTCTAGGATTTCATGTTGTAATGTATGCTACAATATGCCTTGCGTATCAAGAAACAAGGAATTGATTTACATCAAAGCAAGATATTAACGCTTCCACCATAATTTACGATTCGTTTTATATTCAACCTACACTACTGACAAACGTGAAACCAGCCGATGAGGACTTGGCCTAATGGTTATGACTGAGATACTGTGACCTATAGGTCTCACGTTCGATTATCACTTAGGTGAGTTTATTTCTTTTTTATGTGAAATTTGATTCCTCTCTATGTGAGGCTTGTTTATGAGTTTGTTTGTTTCTCCTCTAATGAGATTTGATTGGTTCTTGATATTGTAATAGTGAATAATGTATTTGATTATAAGAGTATATTGTACTCCCAAAAAATAAAACTTCAAAAAATAAAGTTGAAACCAGATATGTTTACAAATGTTTTCGCCAGCAAAAAAAATCATCTCAACGAACTAGTTTCAACTATCCAACATCAATTTTCTTAATATGTTATAGGAACACTCGACAAACATCAAGGTGATGGATCCATTCAACCAAATGCAGGCAATGCCTGAAATACTCGTATATGCTTAGCGTAGTGCATGTGGAAACAAAGCTATTTAAGATCTTTTTAAATTACAGGAACATGGACTTGTAAAATAAAGGAATGGCTTTGAGTACAGTGTATCCTTCAAGCAGATAATTGCCTCTAGTTGCTAAATCCTTTTGGAGAATTTTTTTTCATACTTGGCACGTTTTACTTATTACACAACTAAACTTTTAATTTTTATAATAACCCCATTAAACTAATTAAAACAGTGAAATTGGACCATTCTATTAAAATAATTTAACGACCGTTAAATGAGATGGGCAAAACTAATGATTTACCCACTATACTTGGCACATTTTACTTATTACACTACTGAACTTTTAATTTTTGTAATTACCCCATTAAACTAATTAAAATAGTGAAATTAGACCATTATGTTAAAATAATTTAATGACCGTTAAATTGAGATATATATTTTCATAGGTGACAGTAAGAAAAAAGGAGGAAAATAAATTTTTACTAAGTTCAGATAATTAAGTGTTACTAGTGAACGCATATAATGGCGTCGTTGTATACCGCCGATAAAATCTTCCACTTTCAGAGATGAACAAGTCTTGAAAACCATGAAAATGGAGGAGGAATTTACTACTTTCACTTGGAAATGATGGTAATTGTTTTCTCCTACTCTGTACATAACTTTAGCTTTTGGATTCTAAGAATAATTGAAAACTTAGTTAACTACTGTAAAGGAAAAAAAAATTTCTTGGGTAGTGATGAAAGAAATGTATGATGATAATTTGAGGAAAAATTAGGACTTCATCCCACCATCTTCAACTACTAAAAAAAACCTAGATCTATAATTTGCTTATTCTTTTTTTCCTTTTTGTTCTTCTGGAATAATACAGATCGATGGTCCCGCCGATGATGGTGGATTCCAGTAATATATTCGGTGATGACGATGAGGATGAATGTTTTTTATAAAATGGGATACAATTTTAGGGTTTTTAATTTGATCGGAAAGAAGGGGAGAAGAGAGATGGAGGGAGGAAAAGAGAATAAATGAGAATTTTTTTCTCCCATGCGTCCTTTTAATTTTTCATGTCATTGTTTTTGATTGGCCACCTCATTTTCTATTTCATTTTCACTTTTTTTTTGCTTCCACGAATGAAAAACCAATTTGATGGACGTTAAATTATTTTAACAGAATGGTCCAATTTGACTATTTTAATTAGTTTAATGGGATAATTACAAAAATTAAAAGTTCAGTAGTGTAATAAGTAAAATGTGCCAAGTTTAGTGTGGAAATCATTAGTTTTGCCTATCTCAATTTAACATTCGTTAAATTATTTTAACAGAATGGTTCAATTTCACTATTTTAATTAGTTTAATGGGGTAATTACAAAAATTAAAATTTCAGTGATATAATGAGTAAAATGTATCAAGTATAGTGTTGTAAATCATTAATTTTGCCAAAAAAAATTCTTCCTTTGCGGTCAATATGCAGGAGGCATGCTCCATTCATCAAGCATAAGTTAGTTGCATCCCCAAAACTAGATGATTCTAAGTGGTTATTTTATTATTCAGACAAGGGGGAAAACGGTATGAATCATTAAGCAGTATGCAATATCAGAATTACATGGGTGGAGGAATAAGAGTGAGTCATCCAGTCAAATATTAGCATCACATTATAAGAAAACCTCTGTTACATGAGAGCTATGACTATAACCAACCATTGATCCAATTTTCTTGCTCAATCAACTTTTTTTAATGAACATACCAAATTGATGAATAAATAATCAAGAAGGTTGGCCACATAGCTACTCTCTGAGCTCTTAAGGACACTGCAAAACCACTCTATGCTAGTGCCACCATTGAAGCAGCGCAATAGGGTTGCTCCAAACCATTTCTTAACAAAAGATCAACTACTTTTATTTTAGCAAAGTAAAAAAAAAAAGACTCAATCTGCCTTATTTTTTAGCAAGTAACAAAAAAGACTCAATCTACTTTAATTTGCAAAGGAATCACAAAGATCATTGCTTTATTATCCACTTTGTATAACTTACTGAAATTAAATAGTTTTCCTATTTTTGAAAATATATCTCAATCATTTGCCTATTATCATATCAAGTAACAATCAATAAACTAACTTAGTCTGACCTTAATGACATAATCCAAGAAAATATCAAATGTTCACCTGGCTTGAAGAAGATTGACAAGCCAAAGTCAATAGCTTTCAAAGGCGAATTCTCCTTCTTATTGGCAAACAAAAAGTTCTCCGGCTTCAAGTCCCTATGAATCACTCCATGCCTGTGACAAAGCTGCACAACCTCCACAATGGTTCGGACAACAGCTGCGGCAGCACGCTCAGTGTAATGCCCACGCGCAACAATCCGATCAAATAGCTCGCCACCTTCGCACAACTCCATCACTAAATGCACAGCACTATCATCCTCACACGCCTCCCTTAAGGTCACAATACTCGAATTCTGTGGCAAATGCTTCATAATCGCCACTTCTCTCCTCACATCATCAACATCCACGGCCGTCCGAAGCTTCCTCTTCGATATCGACTTACAGGCCAGCAATTCCCTCGAACTCCGATCAATACACAAATACGTCACTCCGAATTCGCCCCGACCTAGCTCTCTGTCCACCATATACTTCTCTTCAACACTCTCCTTCGACACCTCAGGCAACACAGTAACCGTCTTCTTCCCGGCTCCGTTGCCGGCTCCAGACTTGTCTTTCCGTCCATGATCGTGGCCGGAGTAGTTCGAAGACTTGACATCCTCCCTGGCGACGGCAGCCGGAGATCTACAACAGTTGCCCATCTAATTAGCTCCAGATTTGAACCAAATTGAACCCCAACAAAGACCTAACACTAGCTAGGGTTTCACATCATCAAAATGTAAAACCCGTACCCAAACCTAGTGGTAGAGCTGAGGAATCAAAATGCAAGTGTCAAATCGAGCTGTAGAAGACTGTAAAAGAGCGAGAAAGATAAAGAAAAAGAAAATGAAGACTGGGTAACGGTTCAGATACTTTTGAAGATTTCTTTTTGATTTTTCAATTTTTTTTAATTCTTTTCAAAAAAATTAAAAAATATGGATATTATGTATGTATGTATATATTCTTGCTCGCTGTGAATTTTGTCGTCTAATCGAGAAGAATTCAAGAACGGTTGAAACGGGAGGGTGGTCTGGTCTGGTCTGGGAACAGTCGGATAAGAGTTTTGGGTTTATATGTTGGATTTACTCTGCTAGTATTTCTTTTGAATATCAGTTTCCTCTTCTTTTTTTTCTCTTTGGGAATTTTAACAAACACTCACTCCCATTGTCATGCATGCAAAGACCGATTTTTTACTTTTTTTTGATCAAATTAATTAATTTTTAAATAAACAAATTTATTTATATAGTTTTACAGTATATATGTTCATCCTTAAAAAACAATAAAATGAGGGTGTCCAGGGGTTCTATATATGTCCGGAGCTAGCACTGCACTCATATTCCTATGCCCTACCATAAATTCGTTCCAATTTGATGCGTTTGAAACTCTAACATTTAGGATAGTAACGCTTTAACAAAAATTGAAATTCAAACGCTATATTTAGAACGAACTTATACGGTTAAATATAACATTTATACAATTATATTTAACGTTTTAACATTTAGAGTAGCTCCCTTTTTTAGAATTAGAGAGCACCATGGTATGTTTTGGAAACAATTAAGAAAACATTGACCAATGAATAATTGTAGTGATGTCATTCTCCATGCAACCTAAGAAATGTAATATTAAAATCTATTAAAAATAATATAAACAATAAGAATATCTTATATACACAACACAAGGATCGAGACAATTATAAGCTTTCAAGAAGACGTATAAGCTCCACTTCTTTATCTAGAGATATTATTGCAAGGATCATGTTACTGAAATCATGTAGTAGTAGTAGTCCTTTCGGCAAAAAAATGTCACAATTTTACATATATTTCAAAATAATACTCATTAATTATTCTAAAAACTATGAAGATATTAGTGCAGAATTTTAGTTTTATAAAAAGATTTTGAAGTATATTAAGGGTATATTTATAAAAAATTTCAAATTTTGAAAATTTATTATTTTAACTATTGACATTCTTATTTTATTGTGAAAAAAAAAAACAAATGTGAGGGACATCAAGCATGAGTGGTAGCTAAAAAGATGAGGCCCCTATGTTGCGAAAGCTCATAAACTAAAAGAAAGTTTGGCAGAATTAAGAAGAAAAGATGCCATGTGCTGTCCCTTTTATTTGTAAACATTTGATTTGAAGGGTTTTGTTGTCTGTCTTCTACTATTCTTGATGTTATTTTAAAGTTTTTTAAGCCTAAAGTGGGTCTCATTGAATACTCCAAACGACTGGCATTCCTCTTTTTTCTCTCCACGTTTCTTGCTACTGAGTAAAAATTGATTATAAGGGGAGGGGTAATGTTATTGTTGCAAAAGAGGCATGATAATTTGTTTTGGGTGAGAGCTAACTTAGTTCTTTGATTATAATTAATGTCATCTTTTTGTCACAATCCATTCGTTTTAAAGAAAATATTTACGAGAAAAGTTGTATACTTTGATCATGTACAAAAATGTGAGGACTCCATATAATGTGTGTTCTTACTGTTATAGTTTAATATATATGCATGTTGAAAGAACGATCTTGTTTATCGGTTGATAAAAAAAAATAGAAGGATTCTTTTATAGTAGTATATGTTTGTGTTGTATTTTTTGATTGAAATGAATATGATATAGAATTTGGAAATGGAAGAGAGCTAGTAAATACTGAAAATGTAGGTAGGAACAATATTTATACAATGGAGTACGTAGTAACTGGACGGACGGACTCGTCAGTCGTCACTGAGAAGGTGAGACAGAAGGATTACAGCCCTTGCATGCATATATATGTTGGTGAAAATATGAGCATCATTTAGACCCATCCCATGATTCAACCAAATTGGACCCCCACCTTAATTTCGAAATAGAAATTGATGTCAACTTTGTGAGTAAACCATTATTGTTTCACACCAACGTAACCTAGCTATAGCTCGAGAAAATGTGACGTCTTTATCAATATTGTGTCTGCATGTCCACATGAAGGCCAGACATTTATTTAAATTAGTTCGTTCATGTTAGATTATGGGGTTAACGTATCGTGTTTTAATTTGTATACACATGTAGGCCAGACACTAGTGTAGTCAAATCATTGGGCTAATGTTAATGTATGATTAAGCCTATCTTGTAGCAAAGAATTTCCCTTTGAGTTCTTGGCATTGCTAGAAGGAGATTGTATCAACTCTTATTATTAATGTCATTTAGGCCGTTTGGCCTTCTTTACACCCCAAAAAAAAATTCCATTTTTTTTTTTTTACTTCAAAAACTTAGTTAATTACTTTCAAATATATATATCTTTGGAGAGGGGAGAGATGGTGTATAGAAAATATTGTACATTCAAATTAACATTTAACATACTAATATGAAGGCCATACAATATGTGATTAGATCTGACTTCTATTTCAAAGAAATTAAAACAAAAGTGACCCTTGAGGTTGAACAATAAAATTCCAAGGATCTTTCCTCTTTTTTTTTTTCTTTTTTAATAATAAAAATATATATATAACATTGAACTTAATAGATTTCGAACAGGAATGCAGATAGTGAAAAACCCGACAAGCCGCGTTGCTATCCCTAATTCCCGCATTCATTTTAATGAGGTTATAATGTCTTTTTCTTTCCCTTTGTCACTTGTTCCATGTCAATTATTGTTTTTCTCTTTTCTTCAAAGCCATCTTATCTCATTCATGGAGGGAATAAAAAAAAATGAAATATCGTTATGGAAAGTGAAAACAGGAACATATTCAGGATTTATTTCTAGTGGGGGCAGAATTTTTTGGACGGAAGACTGAAATAAAAAACTGAAATTTAACGAGTTAGAGAACGAGAGTTTAAATACATTATTATGCACCGTGTGTTTAGTTCTTTTTAGAGTAGTAGTAGTTTAAGTTTCTTTTTTATTCCGTCTAAGTTTAACTTTTTCATAAATCTGTCTCTTTAAATTTATTAAATTTTATTTCTATTCATGTCCCTATACCTAAAACCAACGAATTTAAACCTATTTTTCTTGGAAAATTGGTTTTAATCTAATGGGCTTTACAGATTCTATTGAGTAAAACTATGGGAGGATGAGAAAGTGGGTCAACCGGTCTAATCCACACGAGCCCAACAAATACAATTGGCTTTTACTCCAAAAACGTAAGACACAAGCCTAGTCAATGGAAGATTTTACCAAGTAACTAGCCAATATAGAAAAAAAAAATATATATATGGAAAGCTGGTCAAGTTCACGTTTATAATAAAAAGAAAAATACCTAATACTTTTGAACATTACTTAATTTTCCTAAAAGTTAAAAGTCATAATAAATACTAAAAGTTACTATACGACAACGTTCCAAGAAGACTAGTTTAGAAAAAATTTGTAGTCATCTGATTTTATTATCATTGAATATATGGCTTTGTTGTTGATTTTTGTAATATTAATATATAGTCAACTAATTTCATAATTAAAGGACCATACAGGTCGTAATAGTGAGGTCAAGATATGGAAAACTAAACAGAGAAGCAACGTATAAATGAAAAGTAAAAAAAAAGGCTCTAGGATCCGTTAGGGTTGAAAATGACTTTGATGACTAGTACAGAATACTACTTAAACTCTTTGAATATTACAATTAATTAAGTACTCATTTCATTAATTGAATTAATTTATAGTACATAATTAGTGTTCAAGTTGATTGATTGTCACTTGTCACTTAATATATATGTAAAATTAGTAAATGATTTTTAAGTTTATTGACTATATCTGTTTGTCAATATAATAAAAACATTATTTTATATGAAAGTTAAGGCCGAATTATACTAAAAGTGTAACAATCAATGTGAGAATTTATATTTTAATATTCTTTAACAATTTAATATGTGAAATGATATATAAAATATCATTATAGTAAGTGTGGCATATTAAAACTATATTCTAATATTAAAATAATTTATATATATTTTTTAATATTTTAGTATAATTTTAGGATCCAATCTTATGAACCAAAATCGTGGCAACCTTGTACAGAATACTACCAAGACTTATGAGAGAAATCTGAGGAGGGCGCGACTAGGGGGAGGGAGGGAGGGAGGGAGGGAGAAAAGGGAAAGGGGGAAGGGGGGGGTGTGTATAAAAACGAAGAAAACCCCTACCAACAAAGATAGAGAAATAGGTGACTGAAAGCAGCGGTCAATATCCGATCCGAGCTGAAATCGTTATTACAAGTGTGAACAAACAAAAGGTGGGTCCAAACACCCAGGTGCTGCATGCATGCCACGTGTACTGCAACGGTAGGCGACTACACGTGGGGCATGACAGAATAACGCGTTATATAAGCTTAAATTAAGATTTTTTCTTTACAATAAATCTAGACTAACGATTCAATATTGCAAGTACTTATGAAAAAGGAGTTTCTACCGCCCCCTTTTCATAATCTCCAAGCACTTCTTTTAATACACGTTATAGTTGTACTTGTATGTGTCCCAACTTAAAAAATTATAAATAAATTTTAATAATTAATTGACTACATTTTAATTATCAATAAATTATTTCACAAAAAATTCCTTAAATTTCATAAACTAAGGATAATTATATCTATATTTATATTATAAAATGATTGTCTGAAACTTAATACAATCGTCGCATTATTTTTTTTTTCTCCGTTTATAATAAAAAAAAATTAACTTTCCACTTGGTCAATCTTTTAAATTTTATAAAAAATTTATTTTCCCACATAATTTACAAGCGCGTGTACCACCCAAAGCTAATAACACATAATATCAATCGATCCCTTATTATTATCTTTTTTACGATGTCTTTTTTTATTAATTTAAGACTGAATTTAAACTCATACACTTATTTACTGAGTGTAAAGTTTTGAATTCTCACACTCTTGGTACACAAGGGTTAAGGATAACTATTTTTTTTTAAAACATTGTTTTGACTTTCCTTTCGCTATTTGTAATAGCTTAATGCTCGTTAGTCGCTATTGATAGTATTAGATGTTCTCAACCTATTAGCTCAACTGTAATGTAACACCAATATACAAAATTTTATAATGCATACATGCATGCTTGTTCAATAATTTTTTCCTCTACACTTTTTTAAAACGCGTAAAAACTTTGGGACAAAAAGGAGTATATAGACAGAAAAAATTATTGATCGAGTATAGAAATTTAATTTATTTTAATTGTTAGGCTAAAGTATATATATATATATAGTACTTTTAAATACATAATATAATTAATATTTGATAGACTTCTTACTTTCACATTGATAAGTATTACTAATATTTTTTGACCGTCACATAAAAAATGTATAATACTAATTGTTAATATGTAGGAGGAATACATTAAACTTGTAATTAATTATACATAAAAAAAAACAAAACAGAATCATATATGATATATATAGTGACAAAAATAGAAAGAGAAAAGAATTTGAAATTTAAGGCTTGTACCACAAGTTTATACAACTGGTCATTATTGTTTAGAATAAAGACCCACCACACCAGTCTTTGCCTTCTCGTAGCTTGATAAGTTGTAAGCGTGACGACACGCAATCGCAATGGGAACAAATGGGGATGTAATAAAAAAACCATTATGTTATTTAGAGAGAAAAAGAAAGAGAAGCGTTTGAGTTTCCGCGTAGAAGGATGAGATGAGATGAGATGAGACTGAGAGAATAAACAGTGTACAGGAAGGAAGAGAGATACAGAGCTCTTTGTTTTCATTTCTTTTATAGTACCTGAAAAATGAATAGCCAGGGTACCCTTTGACACCTAAGGAAAGAGAGAGAGAGAGATCATGATCCTTCTTTATTTTATTTTATTTTTCTCTTTTATTCACCATTCATTCACACCTTATATTCACACTACCTTCATATAAATCTCCCTTTTCCCCCAAGGCTTTCTTTTTCTTTCAAATCCGATCATGTCTTTCTAGTAACTTAATTAGCTCATCAACCTTTTAATTCCTTTGCTACAAAGTAATCTACATATTATATATATATATACATACATATAAATATCTAATCTTTTTGGTATATATATATGGATGGAGGTGGCCATCATCATAATCAGTATCTTCATCATCATCAACAACAGCAACAGATCAGTGTGAATATTGAGACGGGTGGGGATAGGTTTCCCCAATGGAGTATTCAAGAAACAAGGGATTTCTTGATGATTCGGGCCGAGCTCGACCCGAATTTCATGGAAACCAAGCGAAACAAGCTTCTATGGGAAGTCATCTCAACCAAAATGAAGGAAAAAGGTTACAATCGTAGCGCGGATCAGTGCAAGTGCAAATGGAAAAATCTCGTTACCCGATACAAGGTACCGTATCATGTAGTATATATAATAAACCCTTTCCTGTATCTAGCTCTAGCTGTTATTATTAAATATATACGCGTTAACCCTTTTAATTCCAGATAATAGTTGTACTATTCGATCTCCAATAAAAACACAATCTTTAATTTGTGTTTGTGTTTTTTTCTTTATAATAATTAATTAATTAAGATCTATATCATCATGTATTGTATATACAGGGATGTGAAACGATGGAGCAGGAGGGAATGAAGCAACAGTTTCCATATTACAATGAGTTACAAGCCATTTTTGCAGCAAGGATGCAAAGAATGCTATGGATTGAGGCGGAAGGCGGGGCGAGCGGGTCAAAAAAGAAAGCTACGCAGGTGTCTTCGGACGATGAGGATGAGAATGAAGATAGTGATGGAGATCAGAAAGCAATTATTAATTATACAGGTATGACGATGAAGAAGAAGAAGAGAAAGATTAAGACTGGTTCTGGTTCTGGAACTGGTACTGGTGGTGGTGGGAATATCAATAGCTTGAAGGAGATGTTGGATGATTTCATGAAGCAACAAGCGCAAATGGAAATGGAGTGGCTAAAAGCGTACGAGGCGAGGGAAGAGGAGAGGAGGAGAAAGGAGATGGAGTGGAGACAGACAATGGAGGCTTTGGAGAATGAGAGGATTATGATGGAGAGGAGGTGGAGAGAGAAGGAGGAACATAGGAGGATGAGAGAAGAGGCTAGGGCTGAGAAGAGGGATGCTTTGATAACTCAACTTCTAAACAAGCTTAGAAGGGAAGATCATATGTAGTAGTAGTAGTAGTAGTAGTAGTAGTGGTGGTTTTATGTGTAGGAGTACTATGCATGTTTTTTCTTGTTTTCAAAGAGGATCATCGATCAAGTAAAGCTTAATTTTGAGAGGTTAGTCTTTGAACTCTCTTTCTCTCGTTTAAGGAAACATTTGTTTAATTTTTGTTTTTAGTTAATTATCAAGCTAGCTAGCAAGGGATTAATTATTGTCCAAGTTTATAATGCTTTTGATCGAGCTTTCAATATTTATTCAAATGATCATACATATATGGAGTTATTTATATATATTATATGTTACATTTGGATTGCAAATTCAAAGAAGAATGAAACGATCCATTCCTGTGTTGTTCCATTGGAATGGACTAAGCCATTCTCATTCATTCCTTATACTACATTTGGGTTGAATGAATAGAATGGAAAAATGAATGAAATGAAAACAAATGTATTTTTAGCATTTCAAGTGTATGGTTAATTGGTGGTGGTGGTGCATGGGTAGTGTTATAGGATGTTACAAGTGTCACATAAATCCATTTCACGTTGGAATGGATTTCATTCCACCACCTAACTCCCGCATGAAATGAAAATTAAAGGGATTGAATGAATTTACATTCGGTTGGAATGGTTTATCAACCAAAATGATCATCAACACACTATTTTTCTTTCATTCCATACTGATCAATTCTATTTCTTCAATCGAAACATAGCACTGGGGTATTGCATGTAGAATGGCTCATTCAATTCCATTTTTCATTTTTTACTCTCCTCTATTTTCATTTCTACGTATCTTAATTTCATTTCTTCAATCCAAATGAATCATAAGGTTTAAGAAATTAAAGCACTACATAAATGTATATATGTGTGCATGTGTTTTAATTCCTTGACTAGCTAGTTATAGTACTGGGAAGAAATTTATGTTAATTTATCCCAATAATGGCGCGCTAAGCAAGTTACTTAATATATATAATTCATACTATACAAATAGAGATTAATTGCCATTAGGAAATAGGAACAACATATGTAGACCTAATTATTGTTGATCTCTAATTCGTGTCAGTGAGGAAGGAAGTTAATTAGTTATGGTCTATACAAACACATGCGCGCAGCATGCATACATGGATAGAGAGAAAGCTTGAGTACTGGAGCTTACAGTAATTAATACTCCTAAGGATGGTAGAACTTTTATTATAATGATTGTTTTTTATGGATTTGATTAGACATGGAACCCTAATATTTTGTTCAAATGGAGCTCAATTTATAAATATATGCTGTCAAAAAATGTAGTAGCATTGAGTAAATATTGACTAGCAGAAATAATTTTTCATCTAGTTAATTTTATGTAGAAATAGATGCAATATGAATAAATAGCTAAACAATATCCCTATATATAAGGTGGTGGAAATTAGCATATATAGGAGGTTGAAATACTTGTTTGTGCAGCTGAACATTTGATTAGTAGTATTATTACAAAATATCTTGATTAGGGATAGTAAGCTAGCCTGGTTGGTTGCCAAGCCTCTGGGATTCCAAATTTACTATCTCATTCTTTGTCTCATCACATCAAATGTTGTTTGTGTAATTTATTTATTTTAAAGTGTTAACTTTGTAAATTAAAAGAATTATTAGACATTATCTAACACCATTACATCAATTAATACATGAGATGGGACCGGATTTAGGACAGTACATCTAAATTTAAGCCCCCATATCCAATGGTTCAAGTCATACCTATTGTACTTTCCCTCATTCCCTGAGATAGAGTAGAATAGCTTATATATTTCAGTAATCTAAATTCTAAAAGAAGATCACCTGCTAGTTTGAGGATAGGTGATAGAAAAAAAATTATAATGCATGTGTTAATTATAACAAATCCTTATAATATCTTATCATTTTGGTTTGTGACATAACCAGTGCAACAATATATGAGGTGGTATTGTGTGTGCATGTATATATATATATATATATATATATATATATAAGTTGTACATTGTGTTGAAAATATCAATTATTTCTCTAAAAATATATATTAGCAACTTTAATTTGTGTATATAATAAGAAGCTTGGCAAGTGGGATTTCCTAAATGTTCTCCATTATTGAGCTCCCCACCAGATCATTAGTTGTGAGACCAAAGGTGTTACATTATATTGTTTGTGTCCAAGAATACAAAACTAGCTAGTGCTCATAACTTCATGTGTGATTAATTATGTATCAATTGGAAATGATATACGTGTCGATAAATATGTGACGAAATTGAATTGCGATAAATGTGAGAGTTTATGCGATAAGATAAAATAAATTAAAGTGAAACTATTTTAAATTAATTTTTACCTATCTCAGGTATACACATGTGTTGCAACTATAATTATACTGAAATTAAACTTTCGCAATACATAATAGGAGTACCAATTTAACATTTATGTATTCATGTTGATGCATGTTAATTTGCAGGTCGAACTGAAGATCTTTTACTCTTTATTTATGTCGAGCTCCATAGAGTTCAGATCAATGCTTACTTCTTTCTTTATCACTGCCAAGCAAAATCGTTGTCTTTCATTAATACAGTTGCAAAAATCTCAGGTTAAGTTTAATACTATTTTATATATGTTTGTTTAAATTAGTAATTATTACATTAATCCATTATTTTGTTTCTCCTACGGATAGAGTTTGTTGGAAAGTTTTGCAGAAATACTGATGAAAATAATTGTGGTACTTATTAGATTCTTCCGTTTTGAAGTACTGTGCTAATTTGATTGGTATTGATGATCAAGCTGGTTGAATTAAAGTTTGTGCATTTTGCTCAAGTTTCAATTGAAGTACTGTCCTACCACTAATTACTTTTTATTAGTATCTTATAAGTACTTGTTTAGTTCTAAAATAAACATTATTATTTGAATTTCTGTATTGATTCATGGACTCATGGATGAGGTGTAAATGAACGAGCTAGTATTAATTTGCTCAAATTTGATTCACAACAGTTATGGAGTATAAAATAAAATTTGATTGGAGGTTCGTTTAGCCACCGAGTCGAACACGATCTCGAATCGAGTTCAAACAGTTTGAACTTTTCAAGCGAATATGATTCTAGTATCAATAGAAAATTGCAATTTGAAGAAGTTCTAGTAATTTATCAAATTTTAAAATTTGCTCATATTTGAATCATTTATATTTTGAGTTGAGTTCGAATCAAACTTTTAATCGAACGACTACGAATCGAATCCGAACTGTTTGACCGGTTTATTTTACCGCTTCACTCGAGGAGGACGTACGCTTTGTGATATGTAATATGTTATGAAAAGATTTTGTTTTGTTTTTGTTTTCTGAAGATCGAGTACGAACCATATCATAATCCAGGTCTTAATTTCCCGATTAAGAATCCTCTCAATAATATTTTTTTGGCCACTTGCTAAAAAGAAAGTTAAGTATGGACGTGTTTAGATTCTGCTATGATTTTTATTTGTATGTAGATAGTCACGATTACTAAAATAATCTGATTAGTACTGTTATTGCTGAATTAATTTAAAAAAATAAAAGGTTTAAATATTCGTTTCTTTATTTTTTTTCGAAACATAATTTAAAATATTCGCTTGTATCATAAAATTACTGAACTAATTAAGACAAATATATGTATTGTGATAGTATAATTATAGTTGGGCGGATCCAGGATTTGTTCTCAGGACGAATATTTTTGGACTGAAAATTGAAGTGAATGGCTGAAACTTAACAAGTTAAAAAATTGAGAGTTTGAATACGTAATGCACCGTGTGTTTAGCTCTTTTTAAAGTACACAATAGTAGTTTAAATTTTTTTTATCCCTTCTAAATTTACCTTTATCATAAATCTGTCCCTTTCCAAATTTCTTGTTATGTATATCCTTCCTTTAAATTAAAAAAAAAGTATAATAAAATTCTCATTTATATTTGACATTCTATTATACATATTAAAGTTTATTGGTTAGACATAATTTATTTAAATGGTAATTTTAATAATTAAACTTTAAAATTTAAATATACTATTAAAAATTTACCAAATAAACCAACTTCTAAAAATATAAAATAATCAAGAAATTATAACTATAACATTGACGTGTACAGTACTGCATGTATATGCCGTCATTGGATCTAAATTAATGCAGGGTCCAGGAAAGCATATGGTAAAAATTCTCCTATATCGATCAAAATCTCGAATGTGGGTCCCAGATTTTGACATTTAGAATTTAACCGCAGCTCAGGGAAAAGAGGGAAAAGGTTTGGTTGTCCACGGTCCACGGTCCACGGTCCACCGCCATGTTATGTTATGGCGGGTCCCATGAGAATGTGAATTGAGTAATATACTTATTTGCTTTTGAGTTTGATTGTGCTATGCTACCTAGCTAGTCAACTTCAATTTGGTCATATTTTTCATTATTACAATCTACTCCATCTATCTTACCTTAATACTCTTTTCCCTCGGTTTCAAACTATAATAATAGTTTTGATTTTTTTTATAAAAAATTATATTTTATTTTATTTCACATAATTTATACACGTAACGCGTGTGCCACCCGATGCTAGTTTAAAATAAGATACTTATGAGGTTTTAGCCTAATATGTGGTTAATGCCGATTTATTTCTTCTTTTATGTGAAATGTACATACTTCCTTCTTTATGTATGACTTGTTTGTTATTTCTTCCTTTATGTGAAGCTTAATTGTTTGTTGATATTGTAATAGTAATAATGTATTATGAAATTATATTATACTCCCCAAAAGTAGTAGGCTTTCGGAAGGAAAACAAAAATCAAATTAGACACATTAATTAATTAATTTAAAATTGCTCAGATTAATTTTAATCTCATATTTTTACATTTAATTAAGGCAGAGAATTAACTCATCCAAACACTACCCCAGACCATTCACTCCATGCATAGTCAAACAGCATCTGTAGCTACTCAATTTCTTAAGCACTAAAACTAATACAACAAAGTTTACAGAGTTTGTTTACAAAGTTGATCCACTACCTGTTGTACCAACATTTCAAGGATTTCTTGGCCAAAGTCAAAGCAAATATCTTGGTAATGATCATCAAACTCAATGATCACTTGATCTGATCTTGATGATATCCATGGCCAATTATTATTATTGGACACTTTGGTATCTTCATCCGTTAGCCTACAAACTTCCACCAACTTGTTGAAGTAAAATTCAATCTCTCTCATCCTCCTCCTCAACTTTTCACTTTTGGTAGTAGTACTATGAATTGCTCTTCGTACTTCTTCTTGATCATCAACAGCAGCATTAATTGACTTTCGAACAGAATTTACACATGGGTAGCCAAAGTGCTTATCAACAACTTTTGGTGTAGAATTTTTCTTCCCTGAATTTCCTGTTAGAATTATATAAGCATATTATAATTTGAAATAGCTAGATAGATAGAGTGCATTAATTATATATATATATATATATATATATAGAGAGAGAGAGAGAGAGAGAGAGAGAGAGAGAGAGATGAAGTGCGTGTGTAATATATTTGAAAAAAATGGCTAACCTGATATAATGCCGATTGAATCTGGAGTTGAATCAACAGAACTATGTTCAGGCTCCTCTACTTTCTTAGCTCTACTTGGATTCAGTACTCTCTGCTTTGAACGCTTGATTATTCCGACAGATACTTTCTCCTCCTTACTAAGATTCACCGGCTTTGCCGATCTTTTCATCTTCATACTTGATTTTACATAAACATCATTCGACTTGTTGTGAGCCAAAACATTAATGTTCTGTACTACTCTCAATGAATTTCTCTTATGATCAACCTTTCTCTTGTTGGTTTCTCTATTCTCTTTCTTCTTCACCACTTCTACGACTACTTTCTCTTTTTTTTTGTTCGAATATTTATTCCCACTTGTAGTACTTCTCTTTACCTGATCAGCTACTTTAGCCGCCATAATCTTTAACCCCTGATCTCCGTCTCCCTTTTTGTCAAAGCATACCAAAAACGTCTTCTGGATTTCGCGAAAAGACACTGATGTCCTCACCCGTCTGTGGTATGATTCTTGTGCAGCTCGATCGAACGGTGACAAGTAATCTGCAGAATTGAGTGACCGGCTTCGGAAGTGGATGGAATTATCTTTATTAGGAAGCCATGTCATATCAGCTGGCAATGAGTCCAGTCCCATAAGTCTTGCCACTAATCCTGGTGTACCTCCACCTTTCACCTCATGCTCATTTTTCTTTGGAAGATAATCTGTTTTGTTGAATTCCGGTAGGTGGTCGGAATCCGACGGATGGGTGGGGAGGCTGCCGGTGCAGAGAAGCCGGTGAAAAATGCCGGAGAAACATGACTCAGTGGAAGTTGAATTGTGAGAATTGGTCATAGTAGTTGTGCTTTTGGAAAAGAGCTAGGGAGAAATATATGGATCTAATAATGAGCTAGCTAGGTAGGGAGTGTAGTAAAATAAATGGAGGACTACCGGAAGGAAACAAAATAAAAAATAAAATAGTGAATGAATGGTGTGGAGGAAGAAACAAAAATTGGGGAAGCTTTTTGGTCGTTGAATTCACACTAGAAAAATCATTGACCGACGCCAAATTAGGTGTAACATTTAGACAAATAGTGGCATCCTCAATACTACTAGCATAGTAGTAGAATTTATTTGACCATATTTTACTTATATGTCTCAATTGTATTTTGTGGTAACCAGCTAGCTAGGTTCAATGAAAATTCAAAAATTTAGTTAATTAATTTTTATTCAAAAATAAAAATTCTCGTCATTTTATTAAATTTTATGGGGCTATTAAAAATAGATTTTGTTAACGTCAAGATCTTTCTCCACGTCCCAATCACCAAGACGCGTCCAATATCCCTTGGCGATTCAATGAAATCGACACCAAAAGCTTGCGGCTGGCCGAAATCGAGGATAGCTCCGGCGTGAGAGTCGATCTGAAGCGATCACAAGGTCAACAATGGAGAAAAAATATTATCTAATACTACGAGAGATAGAATCATAATAATGAATGTTATTCTTACCCTCTTATGTGATCTTAGCCCATCATACTCCACCCCGGGTTCTGCGTGCCACTCATCACTTCCCCGACACCTTTTTCCCACTTCCGGTCATTTCGGTAGAAAGTAAGCGATTTCACTACCACACTTGCTGCCACTTTGTTTTCCACCGTGGGTCGTCGAGTCCCATCCTCATTAATGCCGTGCGAGAAGGTGGTAAAACACAATAGTCAATCGTCACTTGGCATAATGATTCTTGGTCAAAGTTGGGTTAAGTGACAATTTGTATAATGGGCCAATTCGATGACTAAGCCCAAATAATGGAAATGACCCAGTGGCCGGGATCCAACCGAAAGAACCCGATGAAATGATTAAATGGCGGGCCCCGAACCATTCTGGACCAACCAGGACTTAGCATAACATGATCTAAGGGAGGAGCCCATTAAGTCTGGCCCAATAAGGAAAAGGATTATGGCCCAACATTACCCCCTAGTCTTATATTAAACAGGGTGTTTAATGAAAGATTATAAATAGTATAGGCCAGGGACATAACAAACTATAATAAGTCATAAAAGATCCAGTGAAACTCACCAAAATCCATCAAAATCGGTCCAAATTGATATCGAGAATAGAAGTGGGAAGCCCGATGAAGCCTTGAAGCCGCATAAGTGAAGATATTTAGATCTAAAAAGCAGATGAAACCTCTTCCCATTCATCATCATTCGCGTTGAATTAAATGTCGCCCTCAATTCTGAGTATATCTGTCGAGATAAAAGGTAAACTTTACCAATTTCGAGCGGTTTTACTGCTAATTTGAAATTTGAACCTTTGAGCTTTCTTCTCCTCTGCAAACTTCATTCTCTCGCTTCACGAGAATCTTAACAATGGTGGCCGTAACCTCTAGCCAAAATTCCCCCTTCGTGCGACTCACCTTCGATGTCGTTCCTCCCAACCCAAACCCCAACGAGAGGGTTCGAGTTCTAACCCCAATCAACAACCATGGGGAAATCCTTCTCCGATCCCCACTTGCCTCGAGACTTCTTCAAGGCGGAGCAGGTTCCCCATACCAACATCCGTTCCTCGATCACGGAATCGAGATATCGTACTCTCGGGACTCGTTATCGATTCTGACATATGCGCCATAAGGGCCCTATCTGAAGGCGTATGTACCAATGATGATCGGACGGTTG
Source organism: Panax quinquefolius (assembly GCA_020205615.1). Classification (NCBI taxonomy): domain Eukaryota; kingdom Viridiplantae; phylum Streptophyta; class Magnoliopsida; order Apiales; family Araliaceae; genus Panax; species Panax quinquefolius. Next base: position 146,235,031 of record CM035167.1, read on the forward strand.
GGTCACCATGCACAGTGAGACCCCAGATTTTATCAATAAAGATTTAAATTTTGTCGAAATAATTTTTAATATTATGGTTGAAATTTGAGATAATATTATAGTTGTGGGTAGTATTTATAAATTTTGCAAAGTATCACAGTGGTTATATTATATTCGATTGGTCGGGAAATATTAGGTTTAGCGAGGAATATTAAATACAACAGGCTCAATCATTGGTGGACCCTAGCGAAATTATTGTCGGATTGAGAAAACGACAAAATATTTTATTGAAATAACGACGGAAGTTTTCTGGTTGATCTTGTTGAACTACTTTCGGTAGTAAAAGTATGATGTCGTGTGGTTGCGTAGTAGCATACTGGTATTGATTATTGATCTTATGTGAGAAGTCACTCAGTTTGATTCCATTATTGTCGATTAATAATATGAATTATTATAGCGATAATGACGTTTTGTTTTATTCGTACTATTAACGTAATAAAAGCGAAACATCTTTTATATAAAAGCGAATCTTTTATTAAAGTTATTACATAAATAGAATATATTATATTTTATTATGCGTAGTGTTGCGTAGTGTTTTGCGTAGTGTTTTTGCGTAGTGTTGCATAGTGTTTGCATAGTAAAATGTTTTATATAAATAGAATATATTATATTTTATTTAAAAGATTTTGCTTTAAATATGGATAGTCAGTTAAAGTAAATCAATCTGACCGATTCATGGATTAATTACTATGCATTCTATTTTCCTATAAATAGAAGCTCGTTCCTTCATTATTTTCTTACAATTCACCGAAACTCTAGAGAGAAGCTATAGAGAAAAATCTATAGAGAGAAAAGAAGAAGAGTATTACGGTACTTCACTTACTTTGATATCCGATGTCTTTTTTACGGTAAGGGATATTATTTGTTGTACCCGTAAAGGGTGTTATTCTTTCTTATTCATGAAGAGAACTTACATTATTCCATTCATTATTATTACATTGGAATAACTTTTGTAAAAGTGGCATACCTATACATAACTTTTGTATATGCGGCATACCTATACTTGGTGAAATCCTTATGTTATTCCATTCTTATTTATTACATTGGAATAACTTTTGTATCTGTGAATCCCCTATACTTGGTGATCTTCTTACATTATTCCATTCTTTATTATTACATTTGGAATATCACATGCATGTGTTTTACAGGGACACAGTTCCATTGTTTATTATTTCGCATTTATTATTACATTGGAATATCACATGCATGTGTTTTACGGGACTGGTTCCATTGTTTATTATTCAGCATTTATTGTTACATTGGATCATCACATTTGATTGTGAATTTCACGACTTTGGTTCCGATTATTATTATTCTGTTGGAATAACTTTTATACATCTCAAATCTGCATGCGTGGTGATTTCTTTTGTTATTCCATTCTTTATTATACCCGGTTGGTTAAAACTTTGACTTCTATACTCTGTGAAATTAGTAGAATATCCTTGATATTTGCGTTTCATCCATATCTCTTTCATGAAAATATTCTTCCGATCATTCTTGAATTTTACTCTCTAAAATAGCGATGTCGTGTTGACAATTTGGGCGTTAATAATTCATGGATTAAATAGTTCTTGAACTTGTTTTATTGAATTATTATGTCATTGTCATCATCCTCATGTTATATTATGTTATCTTTGGCTTACGTGCGTAGACGAACTTAGTATGATTATGACCGAGGATCATTCGGTATAATCATGGCTTGATATAAATGATGTGACAAAAGTCCTCGGTGGCTTTAATGCGATGATGGATAGTTTTGGTATGATTATGACCGAGGTGATTCGGTATAGTCATGACCATTGATAATTTGAGGAAAATCCTTGGCCAGTGGTACGGGGATGATTAGATGTGGTGGTTTATTTATTAAGCAGAGTCTCGGCGATAAAATTGATGAAAACCTTTTAAAACCTAAAAGATAGTAGACTTTATTCTCTACTTGACTCTTTTAATGGATTGCATATTCATTGCAGATTAAAGCGGTTGTCTATTGTATTTTATCGGTTTAACATTATTGAAGACTATTGATAATTTATTACGCATTATCTTAGTCGTAATATTTCTTCTTGGGCTAGTTGAGCTCACCCCTTTCTTTCACCTTTATTCTCTTTAGGAAATGAGAATATAAATTTGGGACGAGTTGGGGAAACAAGTGATGGTCCCGAAGATAGCATTAGTAGTCCTCACTATTACGTGAAATAGTGTGATAATAGTTGTAATGAGGACTCCTTTTGAGTTTGTATAATATCTAGTAGACAATATTTGTATTCAAACTCACGATTTATGTCGTATTGTACCACGACGCTTAGGTTAGTAAGTTGTATTTGAATTTATGTACCATGTAAGTGGCGACCCAAGATGGGTGGCGTATACCTAATTTTGGGGTCGTCACAATGCTATCAACTTTCTGGAAAAGGGGTTCGCCTACCTCTCCATGTCTTTATCATTACCCTCCTAGGGTTCATAGGAGTGGGCTTCACCCCGATTAGTTATGAACTTCGTACATCCACATCCACGGCATTTATTGCCTTACGCCATGAACTAGGGATTGCTCCCTCTGTTGACATCTTCTTCACCTCTTCTCTCTGTAGGTGGGTCTAAAACGAGGCTTCAAAATGTTGAGCAAGCAGTCTCCCCGACCCAACACCAGGTTCGAGAGGAGAGCCCTGATGGATACCCCTTATAGCAACAAGGGTTGGCATAAGAAGTGGTTTTTCATCACGGGACCCGAGATCTCTTCTCTTCCAGACTGGACTACCTCTGACCGGGTCTCTGCTGACTTTGGAGACATGTCCGAAGGACGGGTGAGGGAGATGGCAGACTTTTTGAAGAAGATTCCTCGAAAAAAATGGAGTTTCACACTTTTGACCAAACAAGTCTGGCTATATGACCACAAATGTAAGTTTCAAATAACTTTGTAACATAGTTTCTGAGATATATAAGTGATACGAGTTACGATACATGGGTTTTTGCGGTGTCTGATCAAACCGAAGCTCCCACAGGAGGTGAGAGACACGGAAGATTTTTTAAGCGGGGATGAATGCACGATCTGCAAGTGAAGAGCATCCGTGAAGAATCTTCTCGAGTTAATCCCCACCATCGATCCACCAACTTCTTCCCTTCAAACCGATGAACCTCAAACCGAGCGAAGACCAACATACAGAAGAAAACCTCGGACCTCGTAGAAGAAAAGATCGCGAATGATCCAAATCCACCCAACCAAAAACAAACCACGAAAGTGACCACGAAACACTTCCAGAAGCAACCCCCAAACAACCTTCTCAACCGCCCCAATCCTCCAACTTCAACCTACCCGTGAGGAGAATCTACTTGATATTCCTTTGCGATCGGGCTAAGGTCCTTCGATGTAAAGAAAATAAGAACCAAGATAACCCCTTGGCTGCTAGAAGAGCTCCGAGTTCCCACCTCTTGGTTGTCACTCCTCCACTTCACGTCGTCTACAATCCATGTGCTGACGATGAACCGAATAAAGATGTCCCCACTCCATCCCGAAAAAGAAAACATCCATCGACAACCCACCACCGGTTCATCTTACGCACCTTCGCCAACCCCGAACACAGTCCTGCCCGATCCCCTCTCCGAAACCATACCGTGGACCCTCACCGATTCGCGATGAACCTCCGCCTCTCCTCCAAGAAACAACCAACTCTACAAATTCGATCGGGGGCCTATGGCCTCCCCAACAATGTGGCCCGTTAAATGCCCATTTTCCTTCCAACTGTTCAACACCTTTGTTAAGTGAAACCGCAAGCGATCATCGGTTGAGAACAGTTCGAATGAGGATCTGCTTTCGTGAAGGCATGAGCTACTTGGCGAAGGTAAACGATTCTCCCTTTATCTCGATATTATCTTCATACTTATATATCTGGCCCAGATCAAATAATATTGGAAACACATGGGCGGTCTTTGTGTTCAAAGGCGTCTTCGTCAAGGTCCCTCGGCCGAATCGAGAAGAGGCCACGAGGAAGGAGAATGCCCTTACGAAATCGCCTTGGCTAAAGAGAGACTCAGCGTGAATGCCTTCTTCATACAAAATGAAGGTCTTGAAAAGAGTTAGCCCAAGCGAGGAGATGTGAAGGCCTCGATGAAGAACTAAAATCGACCAAAGCATAAAGACGAGGAGATCATCAAAATGAATGTTGACTTAGTTGGAGGAGCGAGATAAGGATGGAGAAGATCGAGGAATTAAAGGCGATGCTAAGATCGACCAAGACCATCCATAAAATTTGGAGGCGGCGAGAGACTTCGTCGTATAGGTAAGCGGCTCGAAGCTCGAAGAAAAATCAGAGAACTCAAGGCTCTTGGGACCTTGGGCCTCCTTTAGCAAATGACCTTCCATGAAACAAATATCTGAAGAATCTTAACTTCGAGCGAAATAAATGGGAGATAATGAAGATATATTCCAGAGATTCTGAGCTCTGCTTAGAAGTCGTGGCAAGGAGAAGGCATCTGCGACCCGACTGGATCCATCCTTACTTCGATTCTTGAAACAGCGAAGATCTTTGCTGTTTTTTTTTTTTGTTCTATTTTTGTTTTTTCTTTCTTTAATTTATAGTATTTGTAAAAATTATCTAATATTGTAATTAGATTGAACATTAATGAAAAATGGCTTCATTCTTATGACTTGATTGTATTTAGTTCTGCCGCCATACTCGATATTTATTTAAGTGAAAAAGATGCACAAAAGCCTTCATAAATTTGAACTTAGAACTGTTAAGTAACAACTAAACATGTCATATAACGAGATAAGATGAAGTTTAAGAATGAAGCTTCCGAACTCAACACTTAGAAAAATTTAGGTAATAAAGTAAAGGGAGACTTATTAATTCTGCAAGGCGTGAGACGGATCTGCTTCATTAGGAATTTGTTTACCCGAAAGGCCTAACAAAACCAAGAGATGACATTTGCCTACCACGAAGGGCTGACAAAGTCTAAAGATGACAACTTGCCTACCTGAAGAAGAACTGACAAGTCTAAGTGACCACCTGCCAAGAGGGCTACCATCGAATGGCCCGTGAGTCCACACGAACCTCCTAACACCAATGACGTTTGCCTACCACGAAGGGCGACAAACTCATGGGACCACCTGAAAAAGGCTACCATCGAATGGCGGTGAGTCCACCCGAACCTCCCAACACCAATGGCGTTTGCCTACCACGAAGGGCTGACAAACTCATAAGGACCACCTTGAAAAAGGCGCCATCGAATGGCCACGAGTCCACCAACCTCCCAACACCAATGAACTGATCGAAGAACGAAGATAAGATTTGTTTGAGAAAAAAAGGAACTTTTATTGATGATGACATAAATATTTACAGGCTTCCATTGTCTTGACATCATTTTCTTGAAAGTACTTCTAAGCTTCGCCAACGTGCAAGTATTCTTAATTGCCGATCCATCTAACGCCTTTAACCGATAAGTTCCAGACTTGATTTCTTGATGATTCATCACGGTCCTTCCCGGTTTGGCATCGAACTTTCCCAGTTACGAGGTGTAGATGCTTGACTTCTCAGGGACAAAATCTCTACTTGAACCTTGAAACTTTACCCCCTTATTATAATGCTTGGCCACTCTTCGCTAATAGGCTGCCAATCTGATTAAGGTTGTTTCTCTTACTTCCTCAAGCAAATCAAGGTTGGCCTTAAGCCCTTCCTCATTGTAGATCTCTCTGAATTGGCTGACTCGAAGACTTGGAGATCCAATTTCAACTGGGACTAAGGCATCAGTACCATAGGCTAGTCTAAAAGGTGAATCCCCCGTTGTAGTCCTCGGAGTAGTTTGATAAGCCCATAACACGCTAAGTAGCTCCTCCGGCCATCGCCGCCTTAGCCGTCCCCAATCTGCGCTTGATCCCATTCGGTGACGTTACATTGGTCACTTCAACTTGTCCATTCATTGTGGATGAGCCACCAAGTCTTTCTGTCTTTGAATCCCGGTTCTTTCAAAAATGCTTCAAATTTCGATCCCTGGTGGCGTCCATTGTGCGATATTACCACCTTAGGAATCCGAAAGCGAAATACTACTGATTCTTTCAAAAATTTCAAGCATTCTGTTAGTTATTAACCTAAGTGGTTTTGCTTCTACCCACTTGGTCATATAGTCGATGCTTAACTATAACAAAGTGACTTGACCTTTTAACTTTCGGTAGTGGTCCCGATATATCAACCCCAGACGGCAATGAAGGGTATAGGAGATAAGATCGAGTATAGCTCTTACGGTGGTGATGTGAGATCGAATTTGTTGAGTTGACACTTCTCGCACTTTTGGCGTGTTCGATTAACTTCTTTAAAGATGGTAGACCGGTAGTATCCTTGTCGAAGTACTTTATAGGCTAATGACTTAAGCCGCCATATAGTCGCCACAGATACCTTCATGTCTTCCCAAGAGAGCGTATTGACTTGATGGGAGTCGGGCATTTCGATGGTGGAGATGAAAGCTCTTGAACGGATCCCCATCAATCGAACAAAATTAGCACTTTTATACTTGATTTTCTTGGCGAGCATCCGTCCAAGAAGGTAAGGCGCCAACCGCCGATACTACGTATGGAGTCAACCAACGGTTGGTTCGGTCGATGCACATTACTGGATTCATAATGGACACTAGGATGTTGCAAAGTTTCTAAATAAACCGACCCATCAAAGCGTTAACATCCGTAGTGGCTAATTTGGAGAGTGCATCGACAATTGAATTGTTATTACGCTCGACCCCTTGAAACTCGTAGGATTGAAAATCTGAAGTTGTTCCTTCAATTCTATTAGATATTTGATCATTTTTGGGCCTCGAGATTCGTATTCCCCATAAAGTTGCTTAACGACTAACTGAGAATCACTGAAGATGATTATTCTTTGCACTTCAAGACTCTTTGCGATCGTAACCTGCAATACCGCCTCGTACTCGACCGTTGTTTGTCGCGTTGAATGAAATCGATGGCTTTCTTTGCACCTTGAATCCTCTCGGGACTCGTTAGAATAATCCTGCTCCTTCGGCGTCCATGGTAGAAGACCCATCTGCATCTGGCGTCCACGAACTCTGCTCTGGCGAAGAAGCGCAATCGCTTTCTGTCCAGATCCTTGACCGCCACAACTTCATCGACTTAAAATGAGCATTCAACAATAAAATCAGCGAGGCTTGCCCTTTGATGGCGGTTCGGGGATGATATTCAATGAAAAATTGGGACAACTCCATCGTCCGTGCATTTAATCTCCCCGATACCTCGGGTTTGCCCATAATCTTCTTGGGTGATCTGTATATCTTATTACCAATCTACCGGGAAGTATTGCTAAGCTTTCGACTTAGCGGTTATTAAAGCAAAAGCAAACTTTTCAATGTTAGGGTACCTTGTTTGACATCCAGAAGGACATGGCTTACATAATAAGCGGTCTTGCTTACCTCGACTTCACGTACCAAAAGCGCTCCCTCATCGCCAATCTAACTAGGCTTGCTAAGTACAAATATAGGGGTTCGGCGAGGCGGGCTTCACCAACAATGTGGCGCCCCAAAATAGGTATACATCACCTATTACAGTTGTCAATACATGATGCACGAAACAACTACTGACTTTATTATTACAACGATGAAAGCGTGAGTTTGAATACAAATATTATCTTACAGGCAATATCTATACTCAAATAAATCCTCATCACATTTATTGATACATTATTTTACAAAAATGGTGAGGACTACTAAACAATCCTTTCTAAAACCTCCATTCCATTACCCAGGCTAAATACTTTCATTATATTCTCGCCTCACGAGAAAAAAATGGAACAAAAAGGAAAGGGTGAGCTCAACTAGCCTAGTAAAGAATATTATGACTAAGATAATATACAACAAATTACAGTTAGTCTTCACGGGAAAAATCTAATAGAATACAATAGACAACAAATTTTAAATCAATATTACGCGAAAAATAATAATTCATTAGAAGAGTTAAGTAGAGAATGCAAACTACTATCTTACATGTATGAATTTAAAAGTTCATCGTCTATCTTTTATCCTGTAACATCAATCAATATACATACGGAATCAAATATTCATCTTTTACTACTGGGCCGAAGATATTCATCGATTAGTCATTTCATCTAAACACTGTTCATCTTTTTACTACTGACCAAAGATATTCTTGAAAAATCATTCATCTTTTTGCTACGGGCCAAAGATATTCAATAATATCATCATTTAAGGCGAGGATGATGAAAATATTTTTAAAAAAGCGAATCCGGTGAAACAAAATGATGAGGATTAAGGATTAAGGATTAAATACTTTGTTTTATCCATGTTCAAAATACCTCAAAATAATCATAGTGGTGTAAAATTCAGAATGATCAAAACATGGATCTGATCAAAGCTTGTATCGAATAGATATTTTGGACAAAAAGAAGAAATTTTATTTTTAGGTGAATAGTCTTGATATCGTGAATAGTGTCGTATATCGTGAATAGTAACTCAGAACACCAAAAGATAGAAATTTCCCAAAAAACATCTTCACGCTTACGAATGAATAGTACTCGTGAATAGTAACTTCGTGAATAGTAACTTCATGAATAGTAACTTCGTGAATAGTAACTCATGAATAGTAACTTCATGAATAGTAACCCCGACAAGGAAAAGTTCCAAATTTGATAAAAAGTTTCAACCAATATTTGACATAATGATATTGAAGAAATAATATTATTTGAGAAGAAAATAACATCCACTTACCTCGAAAGATTAGTACTTACAAATTTGGAATCTAGGGTATAGTCTTTGAAGGAACTTACTGCAAATCTAACAATACTCAAAGTATACTCAAAATACTCACAAGAATAAACTTCGATAATATAGAAAAAAACTTGATTTTACGGTGTGATTTTCAATTCTAACCTAAACACCTATTTATAGGAAATTGCTTAGAACACCAAAGCAAAAAATTTAATAAATTAATAATATAATTATATAAATTTCCTCGCATGCCTAGAATCTGATTTCAGCCATCAAACACATGCCACATTCTAGAAAAAGTAAGAAAAAATGTTTTCTAATTTAAAATAATTTAAACTTCCAAAATCAATTATTTGAGACTTGAACTTCAATAATTCATAATAAATAGCCCTTTTATCAGAAAATTTGAATCTCGCGACTTTTTATAGGAAATTCAATTCTCTACAACTTTACAGAAGAAAGTTTTCCAAATTCCAAATAGAAATTGACCAAAATCCTGAAGCAGACGATTTTATAAAATATATAATCAAATTTAGGTCGATAATTGTGTCCACCAACACACAAAAACATGTGTTAAATATTTAATGCCACAAAAATACTCTTCCTCCTCATATACTCATATATATCCTACATTCATTGTAAAAATATCATCGTTAATATATTATTAAAATAATATATTTAAATGAATTATTTTATCGAAAAAAGATAAAATATTAATTTTCAACAATTGTCACATTAAAATTTTCTCCATCTATATCCTCATAAAATCAATATTTTCTCATCATATAAATCAATAATTAATTATTCATAAATAATATTACGAGAATCACATTATTGTGACGAGTGGGTTCAGGGAAAGAGGGGCTTTCGATAAAAATTTCTCACTTCTTGGCGGCATGATTAGGTGACCAAACCTCTCCTTAGATGAACTTTCTAGACATTGCCAATAATGTTATCTAATAATATTATTCGAGATAATATGAATTATTGCCGATAATGAAAAATCTTGTGTAATGACAATTATTGAAACAACGACAATATAAAATATCAATATGACAATTATTAAATCAATAAAATCTTTGAGCGATAATTCTTTGTAACCATTATTGAGTAGTGCCTTCTTACGTAAGAATCAATAATTTGTGCAATCTGGTAATGCTTCTTGTGTTTTAACCACGGGTATTTTAACGATGATAATTGATGCTAACTTCTGTGTAGATTATTTTTAAACCACTTATATTTGTCGTTTTCTTCATCCAATCGCTTTCAGTTATGGGGCCCACACATGGGCTGCTACTGGCAGGTAATTATACGAATATTCCACGACCAAACGAATATTCCCAACAATGATGAATATTTTATAACCACTTGCTTATTTTGAAGTATTTGCGTATTTTACCTAACTATCCACATTAATCAAATCGACCCTTACTTATTTTAAAATAATAAATAGAAAATTAAATTTCATTAATAATAAGTTGGGGTCTTACAACCTCCCTCCTTATGAAATTTAAGTCCTCGAAATTGGCGTCATGCTGGTGTTTGAAAAGGTGAGGATACCTCGCTTTCATTTCCGTTTCCAATTCCCGTCATTTCCTCTATAGCATGATTCCTCCACAAAACTTTAACTTGTGGTATGACCTTTCTTGCGTAGGACATCTCCTTCCTATCCAAAATCTTGGCAGGTACCTCCTCATCGTTAAGTCTTGACTATCTCGTCCGGTTCTAACTCTATAACGTGGTTGGGTCTTTCACATATTCTGAAATCTGATATATGAAAACACATTATGAACACGAGACATACTCGGAGGTAACGCGAGTCTATAGGCTACATTTCCTACTCGGTCGAAATTTGAAATGGACCAATAAATCGTGGATTGAGCTTTCCTCTCTTCCCAAATCTTGTAACTCCCTTCCATGGAAGCAACTTCGCAATAATCATGATCCCTACACACTAAATTCCACGTCCTTTCGATGAAGATCCGCATAACTCTTTTGTCGATCTTGTCTTGTTTGTATCGTTGTCGAATCATTTGGATCTTTTCCAAGTGTCATACGTACTGACTTCGGGTCCCAACGGTGTTGCTTCACCCACCTCGTCCCAACATACTGAGAGTGACACTTTCGTCCATATAATGCTTCAAATGGAGCTACACTTATACTTGCTAATAAGCATTGTTGTAGGAGAATTCCACCAATGGTAAATACTTATCCAAGCGCCTTTGAAGTCTAGGACACGAGTCTTAATAAATCTTGAAGAGTTTGAATAGTCCTTTCGATTGTCGTCGTCCGTTTGAGGATGGTATGCAGAATCCCAATCGTAAATCCGTGCCCATAGCTTTTTGCAAGCTAACCCAAAATCTTGAAGTGAATCTTGGGTCACGATCCGAAACTATGGATACTGGGCATGCCATGCAACCTCACAATCTCATTCACGTCATCTACTAGCAAGACGTTCAGTGAATAAGTCTCCGTGTCGGCAAGAAATGAAGCGGACTTGGTTAATCTATCAACAATAACCCAAATAGCATTGATGCCACGAGAAAGCCGTAGGAAGACCCGTGAATGAAATCCATGGTAATGTGTTCCCACTTCCATTTCGAATCTCAAGTGGTTGCAGCGGACCCTTAGGTACTAGATGCTCCGTATTTACACGTTGACAAGTTAAACACATTGAGATAAACTTTGCAATCTCTCTCTTCGTATTGTTCCACCAAAATGTATGTCGAAGATCACGATACATTTTAGTACTTCGAGGATGGATTGCAAATGGTGTATTGTGTGCCTCCATCATAATCTTGTACTTGAAATCGTAGTCGTTAGGAACACAAAGTCTAGAGTGGACTCGAAGTATTCCTTCTTCATCAATTCTACACGGAATAGCTCCTTCTTTTTTTCTTCTTCATACGCATCGGCTCAAGTTGGTGGCTTGAGCAACCTTAACTTTTTCTATTAAAGTTGGCTCTGTCGTATACTTGACATCATCGCTTTTCGTTCCTGCATATGATCTTCTACTTTCAGCGCACGTCATTTACCACGTTAAACTTTTCGGGATGGTATTGAATAGTGTGGTGCGTAGTCTTTCAATAGCTCGAGCCAACGTCATTTGCTTGCGTGTTGAGTTCTTTTTAGTGAAGAAATATTTAAGGCTTTTATGGTGCGAATATATCTCCACTTTCTCCCCATATAGATAGTGCCTCCATATCTTTAATGGCAACGAGCTGCTTGAACTCTAGATCATGAGTAGGATAATTCCTCTCATACTCTTTTAAGTTGTCATGAGGCATAGGCTATGACTTTCCCACGTTGCATGAGAACACATCCTAACCCTTTGCACGAAGCATCGTTGTAGATAACAAATCCATCCGAACCGGATGGTATTGTTAGAAACAGTCTTAAAATAAGTCTCTCTTAAGCTCTTGAAAACTCTTCTCGCATTCTTCACTCCAAACGAATTTTGTATCCTTAGGAGTTAGGTTTGAGTTAATGGAGTAGCGATTCGAGAAAACCCTTCCACGAATCTCCGATAATAACCAATTAAGCCCAAAAGCTACGTGCTTGATCACCACTTGGTTGCTCCCAACTTTGTATTGCTTCAATCTTGGCGGGATCAACGGATACTCCATGTTTCGACACCACGTGCCCAATGAATGCTATTTCCTCGGCGAACTCGCATTTCTTCAATTTGGCATATAGTTTGTTTTCACGAAGCCTTTGGAGTACCGACTTCAAATGGTGCTCATGATCTTCACGACTTTTGGAATATATAAGAATGTCATCAATAAAGACAACAACAAAGCGATCCAAATATTCCTTGAATACTCGGTTCATCATATCCATGAAAGCGCGGGAACATTAGTCGATCCGAAAGACATGACTAAGAATTCATAATGCCCGTCTGGGAGTTAAAAAGCGGTCTTTGGAATATCCTCGGTTCTAATCTTGGTGATGATATCGAAGCGAAGATCGAATTTGGAAAAGAATTGTGCCCCTTACAATTGGTCAAACAAGTCATCAATCTGAGGTGAGGATACCTATTCTTGATGGTGACATGGTTCAATTCCGATAGTCGATCTGAAATCGCATACTCCGTCTTTCTTCTTTACAAATAAAGCAGGGAGCACCCCGAGGAGATGTCTTGGGGCGAGATGAAACCGATGTCCAACAATTCTGTAGTTGGACCTTTAACTCCACGAAGTTCAATAGGAGCCATTCGATATGGGGTTTTAGAAATGGGCTTTGTACGGGTTCAAGATCAATAAAGAATTGAACTTCACGTTACGGGGTAGGCAGGAAGTTCTTGAAATCGTCGGAAAAAGTCGATAACAACGGAATATTATTCAAATTTGGCGTGTCTTTATTCAAATCCATAACATGGGCTAAGAAAGCTTGACATCCGTTTTTTAATAAGCGAATAGCTTTATAATTAGATATGATGGTGATTGATTTTAATGGTTTAGTTGCTTGAATTAAATACAACGGGTTGGTTAGGAATATGAAAACTAACAACCTTACGAAAACAATCAATTTTGGCATGATGAGTGGTTAACCAATCAATCCCTAAAATCACATCAAAAGCAAGTATCTTTAAAGAGATAAGGTCAACGGGTAAGGTAATGGTGCCAACTTGAATCAAACAAGATTTATAAGCAGTGGATGTGATGAAAGTTTCTCTAACGGAGTTTCCACGAGATAGGTCAAAGTCTAATTTCTCGGTCGAGTTTAAACGTTGAGCACATGCGGGAGAGATAAATGAATGGGTATGCCGGTATCAGTAAGTAAAGGTATAAACTTAGTAAGAATTTATAAATAGCTTACCGTGATCACCTCGTTTGGGTTCCTCGCATTATGACCGATCACAACAAAGCGCTCTTCCGGAATCGTTGACTTTGACTTTTACGGGGACGATCTTTTGAGTCACCGTCCTCTTTGAACTAGGTTTTATTCTTGTCTGATCTCGAGCGATATCCCTTCCTTTCCAATATTATAGCATACCTTGAATTTGTTGTGGGCGGTTTGGTGATATGTCCTCTTTTTCGCATTTGTAATATATATATAATGGGTGGTCGTTCTCCTCCACTAGAACCGATTCTTTGCCCAAGCCGTCGTCTTCACATGGTCATTGTTAAATCTCCTCTTTTAAAATCTCTCCTCGACTTCGCTTCTTACTATTTTCATGGCCATGATTACCACCAGAGTGGTTACCATTTTGTCCGTCTGTTTTTTCTTCTCCATTTGGTTATCATTATTACATTGTTCGCTATATCTGCAGTACGATCCACGTTTGTGGTCCTCGGTTGGCCGTACTTCGTTATCTCGCTTCAATAATTGAGCCTATTTACAACATCTGAATAGAGAAAGTTTATGAGAAATAAGATCTTGGCGTATCTTGGGTTTCAAACCTCTAAGAAACATCCGCGTCATCGTTCCTCATTCTCCACCAAATGAGGTGCAAACACGGATAACTCTGCAAACTTTGCCTCGTCTTGAGACAAATCATTGTTGTTTTGCTCTCTAATCGATGAACTCCACTTCCTTCATATAGCGAACACTTTCGGGAAAGTATTTGTCATTAAATAGTTCTGAAAGCGTTTCCCAAGACATCTTTGAGTCTTTTGGATGGAGTGCAACTTCACGAGACTCACTAGTAGTGCTGCCTCGTCCACGGAACATAAAGGTGGCGAATGGAACCTTCATTCTCCGTGCATCCCAGACATCGAATATCTTGGTAATTTGTTTGACCCGTGTTTCATGTGATCGGATCTGGCTTTCCCTTAAATTCGGTGGTCCCAACTCTTTGAATCTGCTTGGTTGTGACAACTTGTGAATTCTATCATTTCCACATATTTTGAACACGAGTCTCCTCGTGCGATTTTGCATGAGCTATGCAAAAGCTTCTAAACATCCCTCGTTCATCATCTCGCTTTCGGTGGTGTTGTTCACGGGAGGAACATTGCCCGACTGTTTACGCGTTCTCCTTGTTGGTGAGTCTGAGCGTCTCCACGGTCTCATTTCCATTATTAATATTCTCGATCGACATTCTCAAATATTGTCATAAAACAAGGGTTAATTAAGAAATCAATATATCACATAATATCCTTGTATACTGACAAACTAAAAAATAAGCTTAGATAGGACACACTAGCGAAGGATTTACTCGTCTCTCCCCTCTGGATTCTATTCCCCGATCTCATGGAGATCATATCCTAAGCTACGATACCAACTGGCGCCCCCAAAATAGGTATACATCACCTATTCTTAGTTGTCAATACATGATGCGAAAACAACTACAACTTTATTATTACAACATGAAAAAGCTGTGAGTTTGAATACAAATATTATCTTACAGACAATATCTATACTCAAATAAATCCTCATCACATTTATTGATACATTATTTTACAAAATGGTGAGGACTACTAAACAATCCTTTCTAAAACCTTCATTCCATACCCCAGGCTAACTGCTACTGCTTTATATTCTAGCCTCACGAGAAGAAAAATGGAACAAAAAGGAAAAGGGTGAGCTCAACTAGCCCGATAAAGAATATTATGACTAAGATAATATCTGACAAATTACCGTTAGTCTTCACGGGGAAAAATCTAATAGAATACAATAGACAACAAATTTTAAATCAATATTACAGCGAAATAATAATTCATTAGAAGAGTTAAGTAGAGAATGCAAACTACTATCTTACATGTATGAATTTAAAAAGTTCATCGTCTATCTTTTATCCTGTAACATCAATCGATATACATACGGAATCAAATATTCATCTTTTTTGCACTTTCAGGCCAAAAGAAGATATTCATCGATTAGTCATGTTCATCTAAACACTGTTCATCTTTGCACTACTGAAAAGATATTCTTGAAAATCATTCATCTTTGCACTACTGGGCCCAAGATATTCAATAATATCATCATTTAAGGCGAGGATGATGAAAATATTTTTAAAGAAACGAATCCGGTGAAACAAAATGACAAGGATTAAGAATTAAGGATTAGTACTTTGTTTTATCCATGTTCAAAAATACCTCAAAAAAATCATAGTGGTGTAAAATTCGAGAATGATCAAAACATTGATCTGATCAAAGCTTGTATCCAGAATAGATATTTTGGACAAAAAAGAGAAATTTTATTTTTCGATTGAATAGTGCAGTATCGTGAATAGTCTTAGTATCGTGAATAATAACTCGACACCAAAAGATAGAAATTTCCCAAAAAACATCTTCACGCTTCATGAATAGTACTGCGTGAATAGTAACTTCGTGAATAATGAACTCATGAATAATAACTTCGTGAATAGTAACTCATGAATAGTAACTCATGAATAGTAACCCGAAGCATGGAAAAGTTCCAAATTTGATAAAAGTTTCAACCAATATTTGACATAATGATATTGAAGAAATAATATCATTTGAGAAGAAAATAACATCCACTTACCTCGAAAGATTAGTACTTCAAATTTGGAATCTAGGGTATAGTCTTTGAAGGGAACTTGCATGAGTCTAACAATACTCAAAGTATACTCAAAATACTCACAAGAATACGCTCGATAATATAGAGAAAAAAACTTGATTTTACGGTGTGATTTTCAATTCTAACCCAAGCACCTATTTATAGGAAATTCTTTTAGAACACAAAGCAAAAAATTTAATAAATTAATAATATAATTATATAAATTTCCTATGCATGCCTAGAATCTGATTTCAGCCATCAAACACATGCCACATTCTAGAAAAAGTAAGAAAAACGTTTTCTAATTTAAAATAATTTAAACTTCCAAAATCAATTATTTGAACTTGAACTTGAATAATTCATAATAAATAGCCCTTTTATCAGAAAATTCGAATCTCGCGACTTTTTATAGGAAATTCAATTCTCTACAACTTTACAGAAGAAAGTTTTTCCAAATTCCAAATAGAAATTGACTGAAATCCACAAACTTACGATTTTATAGGCTATAATCAAATTTCGGTCAATAATTGTGTCCACCAACACACAAAATATGTGTTAAACATTTAATGCCACAAAAATACTCTTCCTCCTCATATACTCATATATCCCACATTCATTGTAAAAATATCATCGTTAATATATTATTAAAATAATATATTTAAATAAATTATTTTATCGAGAAAAAGATAAAATATTAATTTTTAACAATTGTCACATTAAAATTTTCTCCATCTATATCCTCATAAAATCAATATTTTCTCATCATATAAATCAATAATTAATTATTCATAAATAATATTACGAGAATCATATTATTGTATGACAACCGAGTTCTAGAAAGAGAGGGCTTTCGATAAAAATTTCTCCTTCTTGGCGCCTTGATTAGGTGACCAAACCTCTCCTTGAAGCGGAACTTTCTAGACATTGCCAATAATATTATCTAATAATATTATTCAGATAATATGAATTATTGCTTCGATAATGAAAATCTTGTGTAATGGCAATTATTGAAACAACAACAATATAAAATATCAACGCACAATTATTAAATCAATAAAAAAAATCTTTGAGCGATAATTCTGTAACCATTATTGAGTAGTGCCTTCTTACGTAAGAATCAATAATTGGTGCAATACTGGTAATCTTCTTCTTGTTTTTAACCACAGGGTATTTTAACGATGATACTTGATGTAACAACTACTGTAGATTATTTTTAAACCACTTATATTTGTCGTTTTCTTCATCCAATCGCTTTTCCGTTATGGGGCCCACATATTACTTGCTTGCTGTGGTACGAATATTCCGAATATTCCACCACCAAACGAATATTCCCGAACAACAATGAATATTTTATAACCACTTGCTTATTTTGAAGTATTTGCGTATTTTACCCTAACTATCCACATTAATCAAATCAACCCTTACTATTTTAAAATAATAAATAGAAAATTAAATTTCATTAATAATATGTTGGGGTCTTACAAACAAAGGCGTCGAAGATAAGTAGGACTTGATGCTTTCTGGAAGGCGTCCTCACACTCAAAGTCCATTGAAACGTCTTTGCATTCTTGACCCTTTTCGATGTATCGAAAGAGCGGTGATCTTTCTGCCGACTTGGACATGAACCTCCTTAAAGTTGCAATCCTTCCAATCAGACGTTGAATATCTTTAAATGGTGAGGAGTCTTCATGTATTCGTGGATCGCTTGAATCTTTTTACGGATTGGCCTCAATTCCTCTCTCGGTGACAAGATAACCCAAAATTTGCGGACCACTGAGGCCGAAGGTGCACTTGAGTGGGGTTCGGTCTCAAATTGTTACGTGAATTGTCTGAAAGCATTCTTCTAAATCATCTAGATGTTTATGCACCAACATGCTTTTGACAATCATGTCATCTACGTACACCTCCACATTCCTGCCCAACTGATATCTGAAGACATGGTTCATCATCCTCTGGTATGTGGCTCCGGCATGATGAGGCCGAAAGTCATTTTCTTATAGGCATATACCGAACGATGCGTAATGAACGCTGTGACGCCCCCAAAATTAGGTATACGTCACCCATCTTGGGTCGCCACTTACATGGTACATAAATTCAAATCTGACTTACTAATATAAGCGTAGGTATGCAATCGACATAAAGCGTGAGTTTGAATACAAATATTGTCTACTAGATATTATACAAACTCGAAAGGAGTCCTCATTACAACTATTATCACACTATTTCACGAATAGTGAGGACTACTAATGCTATCTTACGGACCATTACTTACGTTCCCACTGCGTCCAATTATGTTCTCATTTTCACGAAGAGAAACGTGAAAGAAAGGGTGTGTCTCAACTAGCCCGATAAGAAATATTATGACTAAGATAATGCGAATAAATTATCATTAGCCTTCAACAGATGTTAAAGCGATAAAATACAATAGACAACCGGTTTAAGCTGCGGTGAAATAAACAATCTATTAAAAAAAAGTCAGTAGAGAATAAAATCTACTATCTTTTAGGTTTTAAAAGGTTTTCATCAATTTTTATCATTTGAGACTCGACAATAAATAAACCACCACATCTAATCATCCACGTACCACGGTCGAGGATTTTCATCAAATTATCAATGGTCATGACTATATCTTAGAATCACCCCAGGTCATAATCATACCAAAAACTATCCATCATCGCATTCTGAGCCACTTTGAGGACTTTTGTCACATCATTTATATCAAGTCGTGATTATCTTAGAATGATCCACAGGTCATAATCATACTAAGTTCATCTATGCACGTAAGCCAAAGATAACATAATATAACATGAGGATGATGACAATGACATAATAATTCAATAAAACAAGTTTAAGAATTATTTAATCCATGAATTATTAACGTCCAAATTGTCGACATGATCTTCTTTGTTTAAATGAGAGTAAAATTCAAGAATGATCGGAAGAATATTTCCATGAAAGATCTTTGGATGAAACGAAATATCGAGGATATTCTACTAATTTCATGGAGTATAGAAGTCAAAGTTTTAATCAACTGGGTATAATAAAGAATGGAATAACAAAAGAAATCACCATGCATGCGGTGCTTGGCATAAGCGAGTTATTCAATGCAATAATAATAATAACGGAACGGTCGGTGAAATTCACATTAACGGGATGTTCCAATGAGAATAATAAAGATGGAACCAGATCCGTGTAAAACACATGAGATAGGATATTCAACGGAAATAATAAAAAGCGGAACCGGTCCGTAAAACACATGAGCGGGATGTTCCAATGGAATAATAAAAAGCGGAACCGGTCCTAAAAACACACGACGGATGTTCCAACAGAATAATAGAATAATGTCACCAAGTATAGGGTAAACCACGTTATACGAGTTATTCCAATGAATAAATAAGAATGGAATAACATAAGGATTTCACCAAGTATAGGATATCTGCCGTATCTGATTATGTATAGGGTATGTCACTTTTACAAAGTTATTCAAATGAATAATAGTGAATGGAATAACGAAGTTCTCTTC
Organism: Panax quinquefolius; assembly: GCA_020205615.1. Classification (NCBI taxonomy): domain Eukaryota; kingdom Viridiplantae; phylum Streptophyta; class Magnoliopsida; order Apiales; family Araliaceae; genus Panax; species Panax quinquefolius. The sequence continues at coordinate 146,254,772 of CM035167.1, forward strand.
AAGAAGAAAGAATAACACCCTTACCATAAAAAAGAACCGAATATAGAAGTAGTGAAGTAGCGAGAATACTCTTCTTCTTTCTATAATTTTCTCTATAAACTTCTCTCTATAATTTCTCTCTCTAGAGTTTCAATGAATTTAATGAGAAAATAATGAAGGAATGAGCTTATTTATAGGAAAATGGAATGCATAGTAACTAATCCATGAACGGTCCGTTGATTTACTTTAATCGACCGGTCCATATTTAAAGAAAAATCTTTTAAATAAAATATAATATATTCTATTTATATAAAAACATTTTACTATCTGCAAACACTATGCATCTACTATGCAAAACACTATGCAAAACACTATGCAACATTATGCGTAATAAAATATAATATATTCTATTTATAGAATAACTTTAATAAAGTATTCTATTTTATATAAAAAGATGTTTACATTTTATTACGTTAATAATACTGAATAAAACAAAAGCGTCATTATCGCTATAATAATTCATATTATTAATCGACATAATGGAATCAAACCGGGTGACTTCTCACATAAGCATCGATAATCAATCTGCAAGTGTCTTTCTATGCAATCACACGTATTCTTTGTACTTTTACTACTGAAAGTAGTTCAACAAGAACCACGGTAAAACTTCCGCCGTTATTTCAATAAAATGTTTTTGTCGTTTTCTCGATCAAAATGATAATTACATTATGGGGTCCACCAATGATTGAGTAGTTGTCACGAATATTCCCTGCTAAACCGAATATTCCCCACCAATCGAATATAATATAACCACTTGCATACTTTGCAAAATTTATAAATACTACCCACAACTATAATATTATCTCAAATTCACACTATAATATTAAAAATTATTTCGACTAAATTTAAATCTTTATTGATAAAATCTAGGGTCTCACAAACGCCGTCTTCGGTATATCCTCCTTGCACATAGAAATTTGATGATATCCAGAGAATGCGTCCATGAAACTTAACAAAGCATACCCCGAAGTGGCATCGATAAGTTGGTCGATGTGGGGTAGAGGGTAGAAATCCTTCCGGACAAGCCTTATTTAGGTCGATGTAATCGATCTTGGACTACGCCATTTACCATTTTGCTTCATACCAAGCACCACATTCGCCATCCATTGTGTGTAGTCAATCTCAAGATGAAGTCACCGCCCAACGGTTTTGCAATCTCTTCACAATTATTCATTTGACGTTCAGTCGCGAAAATCCTCCTCTTCATCGGACTAGCTTTTTGGCGGATCTACCTCCGATCGATGCTCGGCGATATCCTGCGCTTACTCTGGCATATCCACGAGGCTCCCGTGCGAAAATATCAACATAGCATTGCGGGAGCTCCATGAGGTTCGTCCGGAGAGGTTACGTGACCCGACCTATTTTCACCGTCTTATTATCCTTGCGGGAATGAGCTCTATCTCCTCCGTTTCTTGGTTTGGCATGACCAACGGTTCGAACTACTCTCTGTGAAGGGTTCGATCTCTATCGCTATAGTGCCTTTTTTGCTTGACACTCTCACTCTGAAATAATCACAGCGTTTCTATAACACCTTTTGGCGGATCCAGTCTCCTTTCACCTGCAATTCATGAGTAGTAGGAAATTTAATTTTGAAATGAGGAATAGAGGTCACAGCTTGCAAAGCAATTAAAGCAAGCCTTCCCAAAATAGCATTATAAGCAGAATCTACATGCACAACATAAAATTTGCAAATAATTTCTACCTGTTGGGGGGTCGTTCCAAAGATGACTGGCAGTTCAATGGTTCCAGCCACCTTGACTAGGTCGTTACTAAAACCATATAAAGGAGCCTCCTGTCCTATCTCCATCTTTCGCCCATCTAAGTGCATCCTCTGATAAGCGTGGGCATACAGAATATCTACAGAAGACCCATTATCTACCATCATCCGCTTCATATCCACCGAACCCACTTGTGCGGTCAAGACCAAATGATCCCTCGTCTTGATTCGATGACTTCAAAGGGTAATCTTCATCGATAAAAGAGATTACCGTATACTCGAATAAGGTCATCGGTCTTGGGAGGGTACCATTGCGCGACACATGGCCATCAATCCAAGTAACCGGTAACTTCTTTCGAATGAATTTGCTAGAAGTACCCCGATGAATGACATCTACCACGTGCCTTGCGGTGCTACGGGCCGCAACACTTGCTGGCCCCGGTTGAGCTACGAGAACAGGCCTCTGTCCCTGCTTGTTGATTAGTTCTGCGACCCACATCTTCGAATCAAAGCCCTTCCTTGTACCTTTCTTTCAATAAAGTCCTTCAAACTAGCACGATCGTTTGTATCATAACCCAAAGCTTGATGGTAATCACAATACTTACGAATTTCCTTTTAGGGCTTAATGTTATCTCGAGGTGGTTCAAAATAGGTTGATTCTTAATTTGATCCAATATAACACATGCGTGTTAAGTCATCTTGTATGTCGTCCTATTCACTCTTTGAATTTGGAGCGGACGAACGTCCTCCACCCCGCTCCAATTGTTATACTTTTCGACTTCGCCTTCGTAGCGGTCTTTATTACCTTCATTCTTTTTCTGGTCTCTATCGGTTCTATCCTCGATCATCTCCTTAAGCGCCGTCCAAGGCGGGGCGTTTAAAAAACATCCATAGCTTCTCCACCACGATATAACCTTGACTTTGTCAAAGGCCTCGGCGAGATTCTTCTGGTGATGAAACATTAACTTCTTCACTAACTTCTCCAATTTGACCAGATCTAACCCATTCTGAAACAGTCCAACGGCTTGTAGATCGTTCAGTCTCATCACTTGGCCGATCGCTTTCACGGAACCTCTTCACATATTGCCCAAAGACTCATTCAAAAAGCTGTCCGAACTGAGCCAACGAACCATTGGTTTTTCCTTCTTTTGTTGCTCCGGAGGCGAGCATGAAATTTATCGCATATGTCCCCGCCAGATGAAATTGAATCTGAGGGCAAAGTCCCCATCCAACTGCTTGGGACATCCTTTACGAGTGTTGTGACAAAAGTATGACACTTAGCGGCATCGCTAAAAGTCATAATAATCCATCGATCGGTTGAACACGGCCGTGGTCATAGGATCCCCGATCCATCATAACTCTCGATATAGGGCAACTTCTTGGGGTCGACTTTTCTTTAAGAATCTCCGCGGAAAAAGGGGATGCCTTCTTTCCTATATCCTTCATTTTTGTACTTGACTGAACCGCTTAAAGCTCTTTTAACTCTTTGACGGATACTCTACACCTTCCGGTTGAGATGATGCTTCTTTTTCCATGACTCCTTCCTCCTCCGAGTAATCCGATTTCTTCTGATAGAGCCTTTAATTCTAGAAGGGCTTCTTCGATGACGAGAGTGTCCACGGTGGGTGTACCCTCGATGAGACTCTCTGAGTCACGATCTCTAGATATGCTTCGTCTTTGAGCTCGGGCACTAAGGCGAGAATGTGCAACAACAAGGGCTTTCTTTGTGGTTTCAGGAGTATGATCTCTGGATCGACCTCTTCGTTCTCCTTAGAATCGACAAGGTGATGTACCCTCCTCGATTTTTGAGGAGTAGGGCTTCGGGATCTTCTTCTTTCTCGATTTCGGCCTCGAGACTCTCGTCCAGAATGAATGAGTTCTTTCCCACTTTGTGTCTTTGCTCTTGGATGATTATAACCGAGCTCTTCGTCTCTCAACTCGCCATCATCCGGGCCATCCGCTTCCGGTATATCCTCATCGTTGCTTCACGAGTACTTCCATAGCTTCTGTCCGCCTCATCTGCCATCTTAGCCATCGTGAAGCTTTTTCATCACGGTCGTCTCATGATCGAGTTCTAGCGAAGCGCCTTCTACTTTCCGAATGCGGTACATATCGCTTTATCCGTCGGGAAGACTAGCCTACGTTTAGCCTTACCCACCGCCTTCGACCGAAAATCTTGAGGATCGTCTGGGACGCCATCTTAGCATGAACACTTATTGCGGTCCCAAACGATCATCCTCGATGACACTCGTGGTGTCGATTCACCGGCGACCCTCTACGCCGCTTCTTCGTGTAGGTGTTCTACTCTTCACCATGAATCTTGACGTAGAACAAACACACGATCGTGATTGAAAAATACTCAGTCACTAGAACTCGCCCTCTTTCTAAGCGCTTGATGTTAACGCCAAGATCTTTCTCCACGTCCCAATCACCAAGACGCGTCCAATATCCCCGCGATTCTCAACAAGTCAACACTAAAAGCTTGGCTACCGAATCAGTCGAGGATAACTTCATGCGTGAGAGTCAAGATCTGAGCGATCACAAGGTCAACAATGGAGAAAAATATTATCTAATGCCTGAGAGATAGAATCATAATAATGAATGTATTCTTACCCTCTTATGTGATCTTAGCCCCACGATACTCCACCCCAGCCATCTGTGCCACTCATCACTTCGACACCTTTTCCCCACTTCCACTCATCGTTCAAATTAAAAGTAAGCGACCCACTACCACACTTTTTCGCCATTGCTTTTTTGCATGGAATCATCCGAGTCCCATCCTCATTAATGTCAAATGCGAGAAGGTGGTAAATAACAATAATCATTGTCACTTGGCATAATGATTCTTGGTCAAAGTTGGGTTAAGTGACAATTGTATATAATGGGCCAATTCAATGACTAAGCCCAAATAATGGAAATGACCCAAGTAATGAGATCCAACCGAAAGAACCCAATGAAATGATCAAGAAATCCATTCCAAACCATTCTGACCGTAGGAACTTAGCGATAATATGATCCAGGAGGGCCAATTAAGTCTGGCTATAAAAAAAAAAAAAAGATTATGGCCCAACAGATTTAAAATTCGGACTCTATATATATATATATATGTGTAATTTATTCGTAGTTTTGGAGAAAATGAAACGAGCTCATCCTCAATCAACAGTGTCATTTATTATTGTTGGAACGTGGCAAAATATCGCGGTAGGAAATTTGACATTCTAAAGGGTCTGCCGGCCAAGTTGAGGTGCATGGTAGTTCTTGAAATTTTCGGATCCGGATTTATTTTTGACCCGGAGGTGCATGGTAGTTCTTGAAATTTGAAATGGGCGTGTGTGTGTATGATACGCGTTAACCTTGTGTCGGGTGCCTGCCGAAATTGTTGAATTTTATGGTGAGGACTGAAATATGATCCAGGGCAGACCCCTGTCCTACATTCATTTATTTATTTGCAGTTACTCTTTTTATGGTTAAAAATAGTGCCATTTTTATTTTTAATCAACAAAATAGTGTAACCAGATTCTATTTTTAAAATAATTTAACAACAAAGTGGTACAATTGTATTTTTGGCAAAAAGGGTACTTTTGTCAAAAGTATATACTACTACTATTTTATTTTTATTTTTTTTTGGCTTCTGTCAAAAGTAACAAAAATTAAAATATTCTCATATTTAATTAGAATGACTTTTACTTCACAACCCCTCTCTGCCAAAGTAATCCATATGAGATGAAACTCTTTCATCTAAATAACTGGCATGAACCATCCAGCCTGGTTGTCTTGATCCAAAATTTGATATGATTTGAAGGCACATACATTAAAGGTCAAAATATCCTCTCCACAGTTAACAACTCACTATCAACAAATTCTGATCTTAGAATATGTAGGAATTTGGGAATGGGAAATTCAAACACTTGATGCTTTTATATTCAATTCAGAATGCTAAAATTTATTGTCTAAGAAAAATGAAATTGTTTAATGCACTCCATAATTCATTAGTTTCACTTCACTTCACAACAAAATTTGCCGCACTTCTGGTATATATATATATATATATATATATATATATATATATATATATATATATATATATAACACAAGTGAAATAATAAAGCATCAATATATATTCTTTTTACTTCTATTTCTATCAATCACAAACAACACTGACAGCAGCAGATATGAACAATCTACAACTGATTCCTACTCATTCACATTGTCTAAAACTCATAACACCAGAAAAGAGATAATTTACTTCAATTCATTGTCTGGAATTTCCATCATTTAAAAAAATAGCATATTATTGATCTATATCTGATATATTTGTTTGAATGATTTTGTAAGCAGGAACAAGTATACATATTTCTTTCACTATTGCAGCACTAGTGTTGAACATGCAATAAATATACTTCTTTTCAATTTCAAAAGAAGCAGAATGCTATCTATAATCTTTGGCTGGCAGCTCGGAACTCGACTAAACTACAGACCGTCAGCTCGCATTAGCAATTCAAAGACCGTTCCTTATCAAAGTTAAGCCATTTGATGTAGTATTTGGCTTTAAAAAATTCTGAATTCTGATATTTGGACTTCTAGCGTCGAGTTGATTTAGTAGAGCCACTAAGCTTAGGGTCCGTTTGGTAGTACACAATCTCTCCAGAATCACTAACATAGTGGTCTTGTTTCAAGCTTTTAGTTAAATCTTCAATAAGGTGAACAGGTAGAGGACTTGATTTCTTTGGATCCCTGTAGTACTTGCCCAGCACCGGCTTAGCTGCCTTTGTCTAAAAGTATTCATATAAGAAAATGCACATTATTAAGAGTAAATATGTGGAATTTCATGACAGAATATACATCAGAGTTGCTTCAGAAAATATTTTCATATAGTATTGGAAATACTTACTGCTTCCACTAGGTGATAGTGCGGAATCTGAGGAAATAGATGGTGTATCACATGGGTGCCAATATCATGGTGGATGTTGTTAATCCACCCATAGTCGCGATCAATAGTGGTTAATCCTCCCCTCAAATAACTCCATTCCTATACAAGGAAAATTAACTTTATTAAAATAAGAGTTATACTATATATTGCAAAAGTTTTCAGCTAAATTATATTTGCGACTGCATACACGGGGATAGGTAAAAATTAAAAAGGATCCCATTTTAATTTATTATATCTTATCGCATACACTTTCACGTTGATCGTAATCCAACTTCGTCAAATATTTGTTTACATGTATATCATTTTCCTTAAGATAATTGTCAAGTCCTAAGCATAACTGGCATAACAAGAAAAACTTTATTTTATTTTATTTTATTTTTACCAGCAGGCAAGAAAAGCTTTAATTGATTCGTCTACGTTTCTTCAAAATTTATGATATTGTGTAGTGAAATCAATATGGAAGTCTCATCAACAAATTTGGTGGATGTCACTTTCTTATTTAAAAGTTGTGTGAAATACTCGGAAACAACTTTTTTCTCATTCCAATTATATTACAGAAACAACTGAGATCAAAAATGAACGCATAAAAGTAAGAAAACAATACCTTTCCACGATACCAGGGAAGTTTCTCTTCATGACCATGGTGATGCAAGTAAGTAACAAAATCAAGCCACATAACAAAGCCCTGAACAAAGTCAAAAAAGAAAATCACGTCAATAGGTAAGAAAAGCCAACCTAATTTTCTATTAATTTTTCTTCTAATTAGGTATGAATCTGAAACTAAGCCCCATGATACAAGAAGGTTTGAAATTTACCCAGTATGGGACACCATAGAGTTTCAACATTTGAATTGGACCAAGTACAAAGGACATCCCCACAAGCAAAGCAGCCATTGCTGTCCAACATAAAGTTGAAGTGATCACACCTTTCTTTTCATTGGGGACAAATAAGTCACTGTTTGGATCAAAGTGGGAACCACTCTTCCCTGGACTCCTACCCCACTGTAAAACGGTAATCATCAGAAAATTATACATAATTCTCTACATTAATTTATTTATTCAAGAACTAGGAATTTTACCAGGTAAAAAGGATATGCAAGCATGGGAAAGGGCACAGTGAACCTCAACATTCGTGTCACAGTATCCAAACTCTTGAAGATTTTCTCAGGCAACTGCAAACATAGAGAAGAACATAAATCTTTTAAGCCTAAAAAATGTATAAACTAAAGAACCAATAACAAAAGAACATGAAACAAAACAGTGAATATGTGAGCAGAGGAAAAAAACTAACCGGATGCCATGACTCATCATTTTCAACATGGCCGTGGTTCTGATGATGAGTCCTATGACTAATTCTCCTGCAATACCAATAAAGTTTTTTTTCTCTTAATCATGAAATCTTCTAAAGCTTAAAGCTTGCAAATAATGCAGGTTGCCTAATGAATCTAAACTATTGTTCTATATATTGTATAATCCAAGGGGGAAAATGGTTGTGAATTCGTCAGAGCATACCATCCATGATAGGGCACAAGAATTGAAGAATGTAAAATATGTCCAACCACACTATTCAACTTGGGATTGTTTGAAAAGCTCCCATGGCCACTGAAAATTGAAACAACTAATAAATAAACCAAAACAAGCAAAAGGGTATTCAAACTAAGCATCAATTCAAACACAAAGGCCAAAATACACAAGGGTTGATAGAATTTACAAAAATAAATAAAATCTAAACAGAGAAGATTGTAATTACCAATCATGGCCAAGAACAAAAAGAGCCCAGAACATGGTACCCTGAGCAGCCCAATAAAGAGGCCAAACAAGCCAGTTGTTTAAATAAGCTGCAGCAGCTGCCAAACCTAATACAACAGCAACATCTCTAACAACATAGCTTATAGACCTCCATGGGTCTTTTACCCAACAATGCTTCGGAATTGCGGCTCTAATATCTGCCAATTTGAACGGGGGAGGTGCACCAGGGTCGAATTCACCTTCACTCTCAACCCCTTGAAAACCATCAATTCTCTCCCTTCTCTCATCTGCATCCAAAGATGGAACCTTGAATGGGGCACTCACTTTCAGTGCCCAGTTTCTATCTCTGGAAAACCAGGGTGGAGAACAAATTGTAGGGAATTTTGGATCTGTAGATTTGGTTTTTGAATGTAAAAATCTGATCTTTGATGGGTTGGTGTTCTTGGCAGAGATAAACCCAGTTCTGGGTAGGGAAAAACTTTGAGGCAGAGGCCTAATGCCACATTCCGACAATACCCAACTCGCCATCGGAGACCCAAATTGGTGTTTTACAATAAAGTTTCAATTTTGGGTCTTCCTCTAAACCTAGACGGAAAAAGGAATGAAAGAAGGTGAGAGAAAATATCTAGTTGAAGATATAATACGAGAAAAGATATAGTAGAAAAGGATGGAAATCTAACGATTGGTTGTTTTCCCAATTTCTCTCTCTTGCAGTCCTGTGAAATCTCTCTCTCCTTTCCTCTGTTAAGATTTTGAACGAATCTCTCCGTCTATTTATACAACTCAACTGAGGTTTCTGTAGGGTTTAACTAGTTAAATAAGGAAAGTTGGTCTGTTTGGTCAATGAGAATTTTTTTCTCCAAATTTTGATGAAAACTGAAAAGTGTGTTGAAAAATATTGGCGAACTTGTCATTATTAAGAACTTGTCGCGGCCGCACCCGCAAGGTGTTCATTATGCGGATTAAAATAAAAATTTTATAAATTTAAAGATGTAAATAAAAAGATATAAAAAATTAATATTAAAAAATAATAATAATATATTAAGTTTTAGGGACGAAAGAATAAAAAAAATAGGACCAAATTATACTAAACTTACGAAAAAAAACCTCCATAGAGGCTTGCTTTTATAATATAGATAAGGCTTAAATATGTTTCGGTATATTAAATTATCTTATATATTTTATTTTGGTGATTTACTTTTAAAAATTTTCAACTAAATGATTAAATTATTGATTTCAATTAAATTAATACGTCAGAAATTGCTGACGTGACACTGAAGTGGAAATGAGTATTTAAAATTATCGATGTGATTCCCCAAGAGTAGTACGTCTAAATGTGACACTACTTCATGCGTAGAAATAGCGTCGAATTTCTGCGCAACTTAATTTGGATAAAAATAAAAAAAATTAATAATTCAATTATTTAATTAAAAATTTAAAAATAAATCATCGAAATAGAAAATGTCAAATAATTTAAGATACCGAAACATATTTAAGCCTATAGATAATAAAAGTGGAAGTTGATTGGTGAAGCGATGAAATTGAAAGAATGAATGATTTTGACATGGTTTCATTGCTGGGATAGTCAGAACACACGTATTCCAACTTCCTAGTACCTTGCGTACCATATGAGTCACTTCATGACGCTGAGTTGATTTGGTAGAAGTTGTTTTAAACATGCTCTAGGCATTTTAGCAAGAAACGCATCTTATATATATATATATATATATATATATATATATATATATATATAAGCACCGGCCAGGTACAATGCATGCTAAATTTCATACTTTCTTCTGGTTGCTTTGCTGAGTTTGTCGTTAAAAGTTAAACGACCCTCAAATTGAAATTTAATTTTCGAACTCATTAATAATTAGTTGAACTCAAATTCGAATCGGGCTTATTCGAGTTGGACTTAAACGAGTCGAACTCGAGTTTAATCGTTTATTTTTAAAAAAAACAATATATATATATATATATATATATATAATTTTAATTAAATAATTGTTAAACTAGCCTGGCTTAAACGAGTCCGACTTGTTTAACTAAACGTGCTTAAGATCGAGTTTGATTCGTTAACGAGCTCGAGTCGTACTTAATTGAGTCTAGCAAAGACAGACTCGCGTACAACCCGATTCTCCGATTCGTTTACAACCCTACTTTCTTCTTACCAAAATATTTGAGACTATAAACTTTAAGCAATGATAAGTTGATAACATAAATTAAAATTAATAGTCTAATAGAATAATAATAATAATAATAATAATAATAATAATAATAATAATAATAATAATGGTCTATTTTGTTTATCGTGAAGTATTCTAATTCAAAATCAATCGACACTACATGAGAGGTAAGTTTTCCTTAAATTTGTCATAATTCTCCTCCTAATCCCTTTCCTATACTCTCCTAAGAAGAAAGGTATATCTAGAATTATTTTGTAAAAAGTAATGACAACATAATGGTATTAAAAATATTAATTGTGCTTTATATACATTAATTAATTAAGGTTTAACTTGTATGTTTTAATGTGAGACAACAATATCACAATTATAGACTATCATTTTTTAGCTAACAAATTATGTTATATAACAATTGTAAAAAAAAATTGTACATAATTATAATTTTCTTGTTTGCATGCAAAAACTTGAAAAACTATTTATTTTTGAATTTCCCCATCACCCTAATAAATCATCTGGACCGTCTAAAGTTTAGAATAAATCTCACTGCCTATATAGTGCAGGGAGGCGCATGGATCATTAACAATATATCTATTCAATAAAATACAAATAATTTTGAATTTTCATTTCACTAAATAAATCATCCTACGCGTCCAAAGTTTGGGATAAATCTCATCATCATAGTCTTTTGAGGCACGAGGCTGATATTAAGATATATATATATTAGTTATGTCCCGTGCCTCCGGCACTACATGGACGTGAGATTTATCTCAAACTTTGGACGATCCAGATGATTTATTAGAGTTAACGAAAAATTTAAAATTAGTTGTATTTTGTTAGATAGATATATAATTTACCCCTTTTAAATTAATTTTCACGGTCAAAGTTAGTAACTTTTCTTATTTTGTATACCCAGAAAGCTAGCATCGACATTGGAGGAATCGGCACAGGCAATACGGTCAAAATTGACCTCTGCTCTTCTTGTTCATACAGGCAGGTTTTCACCCACTCTCTTTTATCTATATGAATATTTGAATTGGGTATTGTACTTTTTGATTTGTGTGGAGCTCATTGTCTATAATTATAGCCCGGTTTCCTAATAACAGTTTGTAACTCCATAGTGATGTACAGAGTATTAAATTTTGGTGATAAGTTGGCGATTCGAGAGAGTGAGAATTATGTTGAGAAAAGAAGTTATGCAGCTTATCCAATCTGAATTAGTTAAAATTTGGATATCTATTTACATCTCATTAAAAGAAAATGTGTGCAAATGTATGTTATTGTACATTTGTAATGTAAAAAATTGAATCTTTTCCATTTTCTTTTTATAATTTTAGTGTTTTTGGGGCAGTAGGCATTCGACACTTAGACGCTCACAGCTTTATTTTTGCTTTTAGGATTTAGATTTTTAGTAGAGGAAGGCTATTTAATATTTAATTTATGAATTTTGCAGTTTCATCTTTCTTTGTTTCATTTATTACAGAGGAGCTGCAGTGACAATGAAGAATATGTTGGAATCTTCTTTTCCGGGGATTAATGTTGTTCTTGCTAACTACCCCCCTCCCCTTCCATAACGCTTGCTGAGCAAAGTGGTACCTGTTGCTCAGTTTGGAATACGCTGCACCACCTCCCTGGTACTACTCCTTGCGTGCAAATAGATTTGGAACCATTTCATTTCAAGCACATGGCTCCTCGGAAATTCCCTTCAATCCTTCCTGCAAAATTCTGGTGCTTTTGAAGGCTCATGTAACGGTGAACTGGTAAAATACTATTCTCTTGTATATAGATTCTGTTGGCTTTAACCATAAAAAAATAGAAGAAAGAACAAGCATGCCTGTTTAACTCTTAATGGATGTTCTGATTGTATCACAACTGTCTATAGCCTTAAAGTGGGTGGAAAATCTACACTTGGTAAAAATTAAATCACTAAATTTCGATTCGACTCTTAATGGATGTTTTATGTTCTCTCATATTCAGCTGTGTATGTTTTTTCAAGAAGACTTCAATATTGGAAATGTCGCTTAATGTTAGTAGATATTGTTGTTAATTCTTGTAGTTTTCCGCACCTAGCTCTATTCCTTCTTTACTGAATGTTTAAGACAAAATTCTTTTGACATTGTGGTTTGCCTCAGTTCACTTCAAATAAAAACACTCTTTTCCTCATGATTACTTTTGTGCTTTTCAAGTTCTTCAATCAACCATGTAATGCCATCTGAAAATAAGTGAGAACATGAAGCACCTGTTAATCATTCTGTAGAATCTGTACCCTCTTTTAACCCCTTATTTTCCCGTCTCTGGCTTCTACCCTTAAATCCCTTAATCTGTTGATTTACTGTGCTGTATTGTATAGTAATTTGTGAATGGATTCCTATTTTTGGATTTGTAATGTAGACAAAAATGCTAGATTATTGTGAACTTTCTATATTTAGTTAGACAGATTTCATGCAATAATCCTGTTAAAAAATGTCAGAAGTCAGTCTAACTCGCAAGAAGTATGGTTGTTTATAAACTATGTGCTTCTTCACCTAAACTACATTATTCTGTCCAATGCAGGTTTTCTCAAAGCTGAAGGACCATAGGTTCCCTGGTGAAATTGAGTTGAAGGATCTTATAGGCAAAAAGATCGCCGGTTCAAGAGTTCTAGATGGCCTTGGTGGAGTCGTCTGATTGTTGTGCTAGCTGTAAATGGAGCGTTGGGGGTCACAGTTTGACAATGCGAAAAAATTGGTGGTTTTTAGGATCAGAATTCCGAGGAGTGCAGTTATTCACAAGATCAATCACACTGTTATTGAATTTGAATAGGTACACCACATGGAAGATGAGGTCTCACTGGATTTAGTCCTTGTAAATATTCTTATGGTTAACAAGGCAAATCAAAAGAACTGCATAAAAAGCTTTTCTTTCCGTGTGGTTTAAGAATAGTAGTATAGATTATGCAAGTACAAATAATACAATGGAGCTGTAATCATCATTTCAATATGTTTCACCAGCCTACATACTGAAAAGAAATCCTTTATAGATTGATTTGTGACTACATACTGAAAAGAAAGCTGATCTAACAGAAGATGCATAGTAACAAGACCAGTACGCTTGTGTAGATTCAGTTAGACTATGAACCATAATATCTCTGTAAGCAATGACTCAGTTCGTGTTCTTGGTCAAACATAAGTGTTTTTCTATCCTTCCGTGCAGAGAGATTATTCTATTTTTAAAGTAGGGTCCTTCCAAATTAGTCGATGAAACCTTAAAATGTATAGCTCTTTACTCTTTAGGCGCTGCAATAATTCTCCAATTCTTTATTGCTTGTCATCTGACTCATATCGCAGAAATAAAAGCACGATGATATAAGTATTTTATAGCGAAGAGAGTGGTCTGTCTTATTGATGTAAGATATAGACAGTTTATATGGGAAATAGGGAATCCGCAAAACCAAAGATATGAGACACTTGCGCGGCTGTAGTATGTACAAACCTTCTGTATCTTGAGTTCTGTATAGTCTCTCTGAATATGACTGTTTCTTCTGCCATCTGTTACAGATTTTTAGTAAAGAAGGATGTCCCTGGATTGCAAGCTACAAAAATAGAAAACCAATGGGGATATTCTTTTAAAGAATGTTTTTGTCCCTGATGAAGACAGATTACCGGGGTGTCAGTTCCTTTCAGGATACTAACAAGGTATGTGAATGGTGGTAGACAGGTTTTAGTATTTTGTTTCTCCTGTCTCACTTGCGTGTGTGTGTGTGTATGCATCCTTCTTGGTACATATATCTAAATTTATTTCACCCATCAATGTCATCTAAGATTCTAAACTTCAGCATTACTAACTTTGAATTGCTTGATCCGAAGCTATGTCTATCTTACTTCTTGATTACTCTTCTATACTACTTCTCCATCGCACTGCCAACTAAAAAGAGAATGCGAATGCAAAAAAAAACACGGAAGGCAAGAATTGATTGATAAAGGAAGATAGAAAGGATCTTTTTGAGATCTCACTTCTGTAACAATTTTGTTTTTGATGCTCATATGTATATACCATCCATCAGGTCCATCATCATTTGTGAACCTTCGCTGAATCATGTTGTTTGTGATAATTCAAATCCATATTGGAGAAATTTGCATACTTGAGTCTTGGAGGCAAAATTAGGATAACCGATAGTGATTAACTAGTGTAGATCTTAACATCTGCTTCTTGTGCAGTTGACACATTCCACACATACTTTACCTATATCAGTTGTTGATGTAAAACTATTATGGGAATGGAGGTTTTTGCCATTAGGAAGCTGCGTTCTGCTCATTCATTTTTTCTTTCTTCGGCCATTTTATATTACTCTTTCCTTCTGGATGAAAACTCACGTTGACATCTTCTTCTTTTCTAATAAAAAAGGTTATGCCTTTATTCAAGTTTTCTAGTTCTGTTTGGTTATCCTTTCTTGCCATTGCATTTCCAATTGAATATGTAAAATCTACGGATCCTTATCTTCTTGTGCATATACGAGATAATTTGGAAAACGTATAAAAAATGTGATAGTTTGGAAAGTCACTAAGCTGTAAGATGATAACAGAGAGAAGATTAGATAACATTGATTACAATTACGGGGAAGATCAGGGAACATTGGTTGAGATGGTTTGGTATATCGATCGTCAGCGTATAGATGTACTGATAAGAAGAGGAGGCTTGTATCAGGAAGAAGGTATAAGAAGAGAGAGAGGTGTAGGATCATTTGAGGGGAAGTAGTATACAGAGACTTGAAAGAGCATACTACAACTAGCCTTTGATTAGAGTGAGTGGAGTGCAATCAGCAATGCCAACATAGGTAAATCCGTGTAGATACGTCTTATAAAACAGGCCCGAAAGTTCACTTCTGACGACTAGCTTCTCAGAAAATGTGGAAGTCCCGGAAGTTTGAACAGTTTGGTTCCCAGTTGGACTTGGTTCTTATGATCATAAAACAGTCTGGATTACCACAAAGGATGGGAGTTTTCCCACTGAAGGAATCTTCAACTTTTTACTTGGTTTTGTTCTGCTAAGCTTGAAATTTCCATCAAAGTACTTTATACTGTTTCTCTTCAGAGTTTGAGACTTGGTTTCCCCCACAAACTCGGGGACGGGTTTGGGTAGGTAGGGAGGGGTTGGGATGAGAATGGGTACGAGATAAATGGGTCTGCTGCTCTGGTTTGATAGTTTTTACTTCTGGCAGAAATATGTGCTATGGTGAGCATCATATATCCTTAGTTTATTTCTCATGTTTTCTTTTTCTTCTTCTCCTTCAGTCAGGATGGAGTTGTTTTCTATTTCAAGCCATGCATGCTGCTTGATAATATTTCCCATCCTCTGTAATCATTTAGTTACCATTATCTGGTCACAGGTGCTTGCTGTTTCACGTGTCATGTTCGCCTGGCAAGCTATTGGCATTTCAATGGGTGTCTGCGATATGAGTCATAGGTATTGTACATTTGCAACTGATTTTTTTCTTGAAATTACTGAGTAAAGTTTATTGATGATATATTCTGCTATCTAAAACTAAAATTATGGTTTTAGAGGAAAGATAAATAGCAACTGATTGTTGATAATAATTTTACAATATCTGTCACACTACAGTAGCAGTACGGACAATTATCCTGTTGGCTGGACCACTGATTTTCCTTCCTGATAACTACACTTTTGTCCCATTTTTTGCTGTTCATGTAATAAATTCCTACTACTATGAAAAATAAAATCAGAAGTGCAACTGACAGTTACCCTTTTTGTTAAAGTGAATATTATGTTTGTTACTGTGTTTGTTGTTATTATTCAAGCTTTCAAGCCTTGTAATTCACTATTATCTCTCTCAAAAAGAAAAAAAATGGAAATGAATCAGAGAACTGTGCATAACAACAAATATATTGATTATTATTGAGTTAAGAAGATGAGTCTTCTTCTTCAACCCAAAAAAAGAAAAAGAAAAGAAGACAGAAGTCAACCGAAGCTACTATTTTAAGTTAACTTGATTTTTATTGAACGCTCAAACTTTTTCTTTTAATTACGTAAAATTTTAGGTTATGGTGTACTACCTAAAGCATGTGTTATTATGATGTTGATATTTGTGAAATTTAAAGGTACTTGACTGAGAGGAAGCAATTTGGAGGCAGCCTTCCAATTAAACCAACAGAAACTAATTCTTATTGGTTGGCACCTTTGCAAGTTGTATGAGACTGATAAAATGACGGTCGGCCATGCTAGTTTAGGAAAGGTAAGGCTTTATATTTCTCATGTTTCTTTTAAATTTTGGGTGATTTAACGAGCGACACTGTTGTACTGATGACTTCCATATGCAGTCTTGGATTACTGCAAAGTCAAGAGAGGTGGTTTCCCTTGGAAGGGAGTTACTAGGCGGCAATGGAATCTTGGCTGACTTTCTGGTTTCAAAGGTTTATAATAAGCATGTCTATTTAAAATTTCTTTTATTTTTGGATTAGAAGCTCCCTAGGTAATATAGAATGGTACCAAGGTGTGACATATCATCCATATATGTAGGGTACTTTTCACTTAGTTGCTTTGCATTCGTCGGGTTTCTTTACCAAGAATGTTTTAATTCATGTATGTGGTAGCTTCATTGACAGTAATCAATTCTACTGCACAACTCGGCGTATTCTTGACATGCAAATCAACAGACTAGTTGGCTCATGCATTCCACCTTTTCTTTATGCTATCGTAGTGAATGATAGATGTAACATCTTTTTTATGGCATTCTGCGATTTGGAACCCGTCTACACATATGAAGGCACCAACACATTGGTCACGGGCAAGGGAAATCACCGGAATTGCTAGTTTCAAGCCAGTGGCATGGCGCCAACGAAGTCGCATCGCATGTACTCTCTTCCTAGGAGACTTGTTTGTTGTTTTTTAGGCCCATATTAACTGGGTCATTGTGCTATGAATGATTGTTGAGGAAAAAATTACAAGTATTTGTAGATTACTACAAAAACTATAAATAATAAAAAGTGAAATTCTCTTGTTGTCAATCTCTGGCCAAGCTCTCAAAACTCGTGAACCTTATCACCTTGGATCGTCAAGTTTCTTTACAAATCATTATCATACTTTTCATAGTTTCATCCTTCCCATAAAAGAATCAGGCTTTAAACAATGAATAATACTAGTAATATATATATATAACAGATTTGAAACATACCTCTTAAATAACATAAATCTCTTATTAAAATTATACAGTTTCTTGCATGCAATGCTATTCATCACTACTTTGCATATATGCCCCCCATCTCAGAGAGAGTATCATTTTAGCATTCTACTTTTATAACTTATCTCTGGATTCTGGAATAAATGCCCTTATGGAATGTCAAGGATTCAGATAAATTAAACTACTTCAATCATTAGAAAGCTATCAGATATTCAAATAAGATGTTAGTAGTTTCTTACATGGGATTGCATATATATATTCTGGCTGTCGCAGAATATGTTTAATTTTCACATTGTCAGACCCTCAAAATGTACAAAATACAATCATTCGAGAGACGATCATTAAAATGTCCTTGTATCCAAATTTTAAATCTTTTTTTAATTAAAAAGAATGTTCTAGTTTTATTAACTATTTTCCTAATTTAAAATTCATATGTTTATGGAGTGATAGTAATAAACATTAAACAAACGCTCAAGCAAAAAAATGCAACATGTAGCTAAACACAAGTTTACCCCGGCCTAAACTTACATATTACACATGATTTCCGAGAGTCAAAAGCTCCATGGACGTAATTCCCAAACAAGCTCACCTCACAACGTAATTACACGTAGTCTCCCACTAGTTGCCAGCTAAGTATGAACTCCATACGTGTCTATTACTTACTGGCCAAGACAAATGCTGCGGCAACTGTCGTATGCCAGCTCATACAGTCGTCACCAACATAATAACATTACTCTCACGGCTCACCTGAGTGATGGGGAAGAAGAAACACTCCTTTGTTCTTCTTTTTTGTAATGATAATGCATTATACTGGCCCAATTTAGTATATCGAGATTTTCGCCAAAACATGAGCTTCACCTACAAAACGCCTAGGAATCCAACTTGGCTCAACGACCACGGCAATATATATAGAAAATTGTTAAATCCACGACAAAAATATTATTTTCACAATAAAAGTGTCGCTATAGATTCTATAGCGACATTTTTCACCATCGCTATACATCTACAGCGACACTTTTGTTATAGAAATAACAAAAAATATGGCGAATTTAACAATTCCCTATATATATTTCTACCACCTATTTGTTGTATGTGCCTCTGACTCCCTCTGGAAACCCCACGTCCGAACTCGGAGCTGGAGCTGAGTGACCGCCGCCAAAAACTTAACATTCTGAACAGGACTCAAAATCGCCACCACCCTCTCCGCCGTCCTAGTCCTGAGCATATCAGCATTTGCCAGGACCGCCTCAATGGCAGCCCTCAACGACTCGAGCACCGCGTCCAGCTCGTAAATCTCGCCGTCAATCGGAGACCCCAACCGCCTGGCCAGCTCCATCAACGGCTGCGCCGCCACGCTCTCTTGAATCCTTGCGAATTCATTCCCCAATTCCCTCTCCTCCGCATTGATTTCATCCCTCAGCTGCGCCATCCTCTGTTTCTGATCCTCTGTCGTATCGTCCACCGCAGTTGCCAACACCTTGAAAGCCAAATTGGGCTTGAACCCAGCAATCCAAAAGAAGGTTCTCTCAAAAGGGGTAAACCAAGTTGGGGTAAAAACGAGAAAAACGTTGCGATTCGCCATTCTTGATTTTTCTGCATAGTATTCTTGGTAGTGAGCGAGCACCCTCATGATTAAATCTTTGAGATCATCTTCACTTGAATCTTGACAATTTTGGAGGGTGGATTGGAGTTCTTCAAGATAGTGTTCTTGACGAACTAACCAGCCTTCAAAGAAGGTTTCAAATGCCCTGCTGGAACCATTGTTGGTTGAGGCTGTTGGTTTCTTTGTTTTAGAAAACATATTATTGTGAAGTGAAAGAGTGAGCTATGGAATGTGGAGAGAGGTAGTGGAAGATGGTATATATATATATATATATATATATATATATATATATATATATGGAAAAGGGTCAAAAAAACCGATATTTATCCCAATGTCCCACTTGCAGACACTTAAATTAATTTTTTTTCCAAAATACCCTTAACGTTATATTTTTGGGTCATCCGTGTTCTCGCTGCTAATAAAAGAAGAAACGGAGTTAAAATGTAATGACGTAGCGAAGCTTAAATGTAGCGCCCCAAAATTAGGTATCGTCACCCATCTTGGGTCGCTACTTACTACATGGTACATAAATTCAAATACAAACTTAATTATACATCCGTCAGGTAGAATATATGACAATACATAAACCGAAAGTTCTAATAGGAATATTGTCATTTAGACAATATCCATACTCAAGAGTCCTCATTACATTTATTGTCACACTATTTAATGTAATAGTGAGGACTACTAATGTTATCTTCTTGACCATCACTCTTTTCCCCGACTCGTCTCAAATTTATATTCTCATTTCACGAAGAGAACAAAGAAAAAAGGGTGAACTCAACTAGCCCAAAGAAGAAATATTATAACTAAGATAATGCAAAATAAATTATCAATAGTCTTCAACAATGTTAAACGATAAAATACAATGACAACCAGGTTTAATCACAATGAATATGCAATCCATTAAAAGAGTCAAGTAGAAAATAAAGTCTACTATCTTTAGGTTTTAAAAGGTTTTCATCAATTTTTATCACCAAGACTCAGGTTTAATGAATAAACCACAATATCTAATCATTCCTATACCACGGTCGAGGATTTTCATCAAATTATCAATGGTCAAGACTATCTACCGAATCACCCCAGTCATAATCATACCAAAACTATCCATCAACTCGCATTACAGAATGCCACTTTGAGAACTTTTGTCACATCATTTATATCAAGCCACGATTATACTCAATGATCCCCGGTTATAATCATACTAAGTTCATCTATGCACGTAAGCCAAAGATAACATAATATAACATGAGGATGATGATGACAATGACATAATAATTCAATAAAACAAGTTCACGAATTAATTTATTCAGAACTAATAACATCCAAATTGTCAACATAATACTTCTTTGTAAAGTAAAATTCAAGAATGCTTTAAGAATATTTCCATGAAAAGATCTTTGGATGAAGCGCCTTGAATATCAAGGATATTCCACTAAATTCATGGAGTATAGAAGTCAAAATTTTAACCAATTTGAGTATAATAAATAATGAAATAACAAAGAAATCACTATGCATGCGGTATTGTAGATAGACGAGTTATTCCAACAGAATAATAAATACGAGAATAATAAAAAGCGGAACCATTCCCAGGTGTAAAACGCACCTGACGATATTCCAATAGAATAATAAAGATGAGATAATAAAGATTAAACCGGTCCCACGTAAAACCTGATGCAGGATATTCCAATAGAATAATAAAGACGAGAATAATAAAGAGACGGAACCGGTCCTGCCAGTAAAATGTGAACGTGATATTCAAACGGAATAATAAAATAATAGAAGAATGTCACC
This sequence comes from Panax quinquefolius, assembly GCA_020205615.1. Taxonomy (NCBI): domain Eukaryota; kingdom Viridiplantae; phylum Streptophyta; class Magnoliopsida; order Apiales; family Araliaceae; genus Panax; species Panax quinquefolius. The sequence goes on from CM035167.1 coordinate 146,275,957, forward strand.
AAGTATAGGGGATTCCGCATATACAGGTCATGTATAGGGTATGCCACTTTTACAGGTTATTCCAACAGAATAATAAAGAATGGAATAACAGAAGTTCTCTTCATGAATAAAAATAAGTAACACCTGTGACGCCCCCAAAATTAGGTATACGTCACCCAACTTGGGTCGCCACTTACATGGTACATAAATTCAAATACAAACTTAATTATACATCCGTCAGTAAACATACGACAATACATAAACCGAGAGTTCTAATAGGAATATTGTCATTTAGACAATATCCATACTCAAAGAGTCCTTATTACATTTATTTTCACACTATTTAACAGAATAGTGAGGACTACTAATGCTATCTTCAGGACCATCACTCTATTCCCCAACTCATCCCAGTTATATTCTCATTTCACGAAGAAAACGGTGAAAAGAAAGGGTGAGCTCAACTAGCCCGAAGAAGAAATATTATAACTAAGATAATGCGAATAAATTATCAATAGTCTTCAACAATGTTAAACGATAAAATACAATGAACAACCGGTTTAATCTGCGAGGAATATCTGATCCATTAAAAGAGTCAAGTAGAAAATAAAATCTACTATCTTTTAGGTTTTAAAAGGTTTTCATCAATTTTATCACTAAGACTCGGTTTAATGAATAAACCACAATATCTAATCATTCCTGTACCACGGTCAAGGATTTTCATCAAATTATCAATGGTCATGACTATACCGAATCACCCCTGGTCATAATCATACCAAAAACTATCCATCACTGCATTACAAGCCACTGAGAACTTTTGTCACATCATTTATATCAAGCTATGATTATACCGAATGATCCTCGGTCATAATCATACTAAGTTCATCTATGCACGCGTAAGCGAAGATAACATAATATAACATGAGGATGATGACAATGACATAATAATTCAATAAAACAAGTTCACGAATTAATTTATTCAGGAACTAATAACATCCAAATTGTCAACATAATACTTCTTTGTAAAGTAAAATTCAAGAATGCTCAGAAGAATATTTCCATGAAAAGATACTGGATGAAGCGCAAATATCAAGGATATTCCACTAAATTCATGGAGTATAGAAGTCAAAATTTTAACCAATTTGAGTATAATAATGAATGAAATAACAAAGAAATCACTATGCATGCAGGTGCTTAGCATGCAAAAGGTTATTCAACGTAATAATAATAATCGGAACCATGTCGTGAAATTCACACCGGCAGGATGTTCCAACAGAATAATAAAGATGGAACCAGATCCGGTGTAAAACACACGATAGGATATTCAGCAATGTAATGATAAAGACGGAACCAGTCCTGTAAAACACACGCATGTGATGTTCCAATGAATAATAATAAAGACAGAACTCAGTCCCTGTAAAACACATGCATGATGTTCCAATGAATAATAAAGATGTAATAATAGAAGAATGTCACCAAGTATAGGGTAAACCACATATACAAAAGTTATTCCTACTGAATAAATAAGAATGGAATAACATAAGGATTTCACCAAGTATAGGGTATGCAGCGTATCTGAGTTATTCCAATGTAATAATAAAGAATGGAATAACGAAGTTCTCTTCATGAATAAGAAAGAATAACACCCTTACAGTACAACAAATAATATCCCTTACCTTAGAAGAACCGAATATTGGAAAAGTGAAGTAGCGAGATACTTTTCTTCTTTCTCTATAGTTTCTCTCTACAGAGTTTGATTGAATTAAAAGAAATAATGAAGGAATGAGCTTTCTATTTATAGAAAAACTGAGGGTGGCTCTTGGTCTTAACGAAGGGTCAAAATGACTCTTGGTAATATTGAAGAGACAACTACTATTTGCGAAGGGGTAATTAACCCTTGGAACACCGAAGAGGCAGTTAACTCTTGGTAATATTGAAGGGACAACTACTATTTACGAATGGGTAATTACTATTGACGAATGTAATTACTATTGACGAAGGTAATTACTATTGACGAAGGTAATTACTATTCACAAAGGTAATTACTATTGACGAAGGTAAATACTATTGACGAAGGTAATTACTATTCACAAAGGTAAATACTATTTACTATTGACGAAGAGACTCTTAGATGATGACATATGGGCCCCCCATAAAATAATCAAACTTACCACAAACGTCTCATAATAGACTTTTTATATATATCAAGGATTGAATAAATATTACCACAAATCATTTTATTTTTAATCAACACATATTTAATCTTTCAACAATTATTGTAAGACCCTAGCTTTTATAAATAAAGATGAATTTTTTCTATAAATATTATTTTTGAATATTATGGAATAAATTTGATATAATGTTATAGTTGTAGGTAATATTTATAAATTTTGCAAAAGTATGCAAGTTGTTATAAAATATTACGTTTGGTCGGGGAATATTCTTTTGTTAGGGAATATTAGTACAATGGCTCAATCATTGGTGGACCCCACAAATGTAATTATTGGTTCGGATTGAGAAAACGACAAAAATATTTTATAAAAATAACTATGGGAGGTGTTACCGCTTAAAAGCGCTGAACTACCCGTGGTAAAAGAAATGCGATGTCTGGCGTAGTTGCATAGTAGCACACTATTGATTATTGATGCTTACGTGAGAAGTCACTCACCTATGCTCAATTATTACTTCTGATAATTCTTTGCATCATATCTCTTATATTATTGATTCAATTATTGTCACGATATCATCATATAATATGTTATAGTATTAAATCAATAATTGAGGCGACAAGTTATAAATGATTAATAATTGTTGAAAGATTAAATATGTGTTGATGAAAAAAAATGATTTGTGGTAAGTTTGATTATTTTATGGGGGCTCATATGTCATCATCTAAGAGTCTCTTCGTCGATAGTAATTACCTTCGTCAATAGTAATTACCCTTGTAAATAGTATTTACCTTCGAATAGTAATTACCTTCAATCGATAGTAATTACCCTTGTGAATAGTATTTACCTTCATCAATAGTATTTACCTTCCGTTAATAGTAATTACCTTTACCGACGTCCGAACCACTTGTCGTTTCACATTACAAAGCGTCGAACCACTTGTCGTTTCACATTCAAAAGCGTCAAACCACTTTTCTTTTCACATCATTAGTCGTCGAGCCACTTGCCTTTTCACACGGTGAGTCTTAAGCTAGAAATCTTCTATAAATAGAGGCTGAGGGGCTTCATTATTTTCACGAAATCATTCAAGCTATAGAGAGAAAGTATAGAGAATAAGAGAAAGAAGAAGAGTATTTTGTTACTACTGCTCACTGCGATATTCAATCTCCTACCAAATGTAAGGGTGTGTTATTCTTTCTTATTCATGAAGAGAACTGTTGTTATTCCATTGCTTATTATTACATTGGAATAACTTTGTATAAGTGGTTTACCCTATACTTGGTGACATTCTTTCTATTATTCATTGGAACATCCTCGTCATGTGTTTTACACCGGACTGGTTCCGCTCTTTATTATTATTATTCCGCTGGAACATCCCATACGTGTGTTTTACACCTGACACGGTTCCGTCTTTTATTATTCTGTTGGAACATCACATGCATGTGTTTTACACACACCTGGTTCCGCTTTATTATTCTGTTGGAATATCCTATCATGTGTTTTTACACCGGATCCGTTCCATCTTTATTATTCTCGTTGGAACATCCTGTCGGTGTGAATTTCACCGACACAGTTCCATTCTTTATTATTCCGTTGGAATAACTCGTCATGCATGCGATCTATCGCATGCATGGTGATTTCTTTTGTTATTCCATTCTTTATTATACCCAAATTGGTTAAAACTTTGACTTCTATACTCCATGAAACTAGTGGAATATCCTTGATATTTGCGTTTCATCCAAGATCTTTCATGAAAATATTCTTCTGATCATTCTTGAATTTTACTCTACAAAACAGTATCATGTTGATAATTTGGACGTTAATAATTCCTGGATAAAATAATTCTTGAACTTGTTTTATTGAATTCTTATATCATTGTCATTATCCTCATGTTTATATTTTTTTAAAGTCATCTGTGGCCTGTAGTGCATAGATGGACTTGGTATGATTATGACCAGAGACTATTCGGTGTAATCATGACCGTAATGTTACAAATGATGTGGTAAAAATCCTCAGTGGCCGTAGTGCATTGATGGACAGTTGTTGGCATGATCATGACCATTAATGAATACACAAATATTCTTGGCCCGTAGTACATGAATAATTGTGGTCGTGATACTAAAGAATATCCTTGGCCGTAGTGCAGGGGTGATTCGATGATGTGGAATATTTATTAAAGCTGAGTCTCAGCTATAACAGTGATGAAAAACCTTTTAAAACCTAAAAGATAGTAGACTTTATTTTCTACTTGACTCTTTTAATGGATTGCATATTCTCTCCGAGTTAAACTGGTTGTCTATTGTATTTTATCAGTTTAACATTGTTGAAGACTATTGATAATTTATTCTGCATTATCTTAGTCATAATATTTCTTACTGGGCTAGTTGAGCTCACCCTTTCTTTCACTTTATTCTCTTGAAAATGAGAATATAAATTTGGGACGAGTCGGGAAACGAGTGATGGTCCTGAAGATAGCATTAGTAGTCCTCTACTATTACGTGAAATAGTGTGATAATAATTGTAATGAGGACTTCTTTTTGAGTTTGTATAATATCTAGTAGAGATATTATTTGTATTTAAACTCACGGTTTATATCGTATTGTACACCTGACAGTTATGTTAGTAAGTTGTATTTGAATTACGTACCATGTAAGTGGCGACCCAAGATGGGTGATGTATACCTAATTTTGGGGCGTCATACGATTTGATATCGAGCTTAGGATATGATCCTGGCTAAGATGTGAGAATAGTACTAGGAGGGAGGCAGGGGAATACCTTCATTAGTATGACCTACCTAAGTTTATGTGCTATTTTATTGGTTGGTCGAAGATAGGGATAATTTGTTACATGTCAATTAACCTTTTGTTTTGTGGCGATGATCTGAAAATGACATCCGAGAATGTTGAGAATAGCAATGGAGCCGCAGACGATCGTTGATTCACCACATATCAAAAATCGGGATAATGTGCATCGAGGCGACAATCCTCATGCAAAACAACAACACCGACCAAATGATGAATGATCAAATGTTCGGAGGCTTTATACGATTTATCTGACGGCAAAGCGAGAGCGACTCTGTCCAAAACGTAGGTGGAAACACGGAAAACTCTCGGTAGGTCACCGCTAAACAATTCAAGGAGCTGGGACCACCGGGAGTTTAAGGAGAGCCAAAACCACTTCTAGCGGAAGAATAGATAAAGCAGATTACCAAGATATTTGATGTCTTGGGATGCTCCGAGGAGCAAAGGTTCCTTTTCACGCCTTTATGTTGCGGAGAGGCGGATTCTTGGTGGGAATCGATAAAACGCGTACTCAACTTCTTTGTCTTGAAGATATCTTGGGAGAAGTTCCAGAGGTACATTCAACGACAAATACTTTCACGAAAGTATTAGCCACATGAAGGAGGTGGAATTTATCAAGTTGGAAGAAAACAATATGGCCGTGTCGCAATACGAGGCAAAATTTGCGGAGTTATCACGGTTCGTCCCCCACTGGTGGATAATGAAGAGAATAATAGCGAATGTTTTTAAGAGGTTTGAAGCCGGAGATACGTCGACATCTTAACTTATTATTAATGAAATTTAATTTTCTCTATTTATTATTTTGAAATAGTAAGGGTTGATTTGATTAATGTGGATAGTTAGGGGTAAAATCATGAAATATTTCAAAATAAGCAGTGGTTATAAAATATTCATTGTTGTCGGGGAATATTAGTTTGGTGGTGGAATATTAAATGCTTTGTCGGGAATATTAAATGCGACGGTAGCGACCATGTGTGGGCCCATGTGAAAGCGATTGGATGAAAAAAGCGACAAATATAAGTTGTTTAAAAATAGCGGTAGTAGTTATTCTGAATTAATCTTTATTAAAATACTAAATTGGTTAAAACACGATGCTACAGCGTATTGCACCAATTATTGATTCTTACGTGAAGAAGCCTTTACTCGATAATGGTTCGATAATTCTTTATTCGATTATTTTATTGAGTTAATAATTCTTTGCGTTGATATTTTATATTCTTTGTTGTTTGATAATTGTCATTACACGATATTTTTCATTATCGAAGCAATAATTCATATTATCTGAATAATATTATTAGATAACATTATTGGCAATGTCTAGAAAGTTACATCTAAGGAGAGGTTTGGTCACCTAATTGCGGCGCGGATGAGAGAAATTCTTATTGGAAGCCCCTCTTTCTGAGGCTACTGCACAGTTGTCGATATTGTGATTACGTAATATTATTTGTGAATAATTAATTATTGATTCATATGATGAGAAAATATTGATTTTATGTGGATATAGATGGAGAAAATTTTAATGTGACAATTGTTGAAAATTGAAATTTTATCTTTTTACGATAAAATAATTCATTTAAATATATTATTATATTTTAATAATATAATAATGGTGATATTTTACAACGAATGTGGGATATATGAGTATCTGAGGAGGAAGAGTATTTTTGTTGCAATAAATGTTTAAAACATGTTATTAAACATGTCGGTGGACCCCATTTATTATTTGAAATTTGATTATAGCACAATAAAATCGCTTGGTTTGTGGATTTGGTCAATTTCTATTTGGAATTTGGAAAAACTTTCTTACGCAAAGTTGTAGAAATTGAATTTCCTATAAAAACTCACGAGATTGAATTTTTCTGATAAAAGGGCTATTTATTATGAATTATTGAAGTTAGAAGCTTTCAAAATAATTGATTTTTGGAAGTTTTAATTATTTTAAATTAAAAAATGTTTTTATTGATTTTGGTGAGGGTGACATTTGTTTGTTTGTGATAATTTGAATTTAGAAAGTGTGCGTAGGAAATTTATAATATATATTAATATTTTATTAAATTTTACGCTTTGGTGTTACAAGCGATTTTCTATAAATAGGGTCTTGGGTTAGAATTGAAAATCACACGAAAACTGAAGTTTTCTCTCTCTATATTATCGGCGTATTCTTGTGAGTATTTTGAGTATACTTTGAGTATTGCTATCTGGTGCAAGTCAAGTCATGCCTTTATATCAGGTGTTTAAATTAAAATCTTGATCTTTTCGAGGTAAGGGATATTATTTTTTTCTCAAATGATATTATTTCTTGATATCATTATCTTTGAAATATTGATTGAAACTTTTTATCAAATTTGGAACTTTTTCATGTCGGGTTTATTCTATTCTTATTCACGAGTTCTTATTCATGAGTTCTTATTCACGAGTTCTTATTCATCTTTATTATTAGAAGCGTGAAGATGTTTTTCACGAATTCTATCTTTTGGTGTCGAATACTATTCACGTGAAAAAGAAAAATAAAATTTCTTTTTTTGTCCAAAATATCTATTACGGATACTAGCTTTGATTGTATCCATGTTTTTGATCATTCTTGAATTTTACACCACTATGATTATTTTTGAGGTATTTTTGACGTGGATAAAACAAAATCTGAATCCTTAATCCTTAATCCTTGTCATTTTGTTTCTTTGGATTCGTTTCTTTAAAAATATTTTCATCATCTTGATCTTAAATGATGATATTATGGAATATCTTTGGCTGTAGTGCAAAGATGAATGATTTGAAGAAATATCTTTGGCACGTAGTGCAAAGATGAGCAGTGTTTAGATGAACATGACCAAGTGATGAATATCTTTGGCACATGGTGCAAAGATGAATATTTGATTCGGATGTATATTGATTGATGTTTACGAGGGATAAAAGATGAGCGATGAACTTTTAAATTCATACATAGAAGATAGTAGTTTGCATTCTCTACTTAACTCTTCTAATGAATTATTATTTCATTGCGAATATTGATTTAAAATTTGTTGTCTATTGTATTACATTAGATTTTTCCTGTTGAAGACTAACGATAATTTGTTGTATATTATCTTAGTCATAATATTCTTCTTCTTGGGCTAGTTGAGCTCACCCTTTTCCTTTTGTTCCATTTTTCTCTCTCGAGGCGAGAATATAGCGATGCAGTTAGGGGTATGGAATGAAGGTTTAGAGAGAAGTTGTTTAGTAGTCCTCACCATTTTTTGTAAAATAATGTATCGATAAATGTGATGAGGATTTATTTGAGTATAGATATTATCTAGAAGATAATATTTGTATTCAAACTCACATTTTCTTGTTGTAATAATAAAGTTGTAGTTGTTTACGTACCATGTATTGACAACTTTCGAGAATGGGTGATGTATACCTATTTTGGGGGCGTCACGGTTGGTATCGAGCTTAGGGATATGATCTCTGGCGGAGATCGGGGAATAGAACTAGGAGGGAGGCGAGTAAATCCTTGCTAGTGTGTCTACTAAGCTTATTTGTTAGTTGGTCGATATATAGGATATTATGTGATATATTGATTTCCTTAATTAACCCTTGTTTTATGACGGTATTTGAGAATGTCGTTGAGAATATTAACAATGGAAATGAGGCCAGTGGAGCCTTTGTACTCACCAGCGAGGAGAAGCGTACTGTGGTTTGGCATGTTCCTCTGTGAACAACACCATTGAAGCGAGATGATGAGCGAGGGGATGTTTAGAAGCTTTTTGCGATTCATGCAAAAATCGAGGAGAGGAGACTTCGTGTTCAAAATCTGAGGAGAAATGATAGCAATTCACGGGTTATCACACCCAGCCCGGTTCGAAAGTTGGGACCACGAATTTAAGGAAAGCGGATCCGATCATGGCGGAAACATGGGTCAAACAAATTACGAAGATATTCGATGTCTTGGGATGCGCGAAAACGAAGGTTCCATTCGCCACCTTTATGTTAAAATGGCGAAGCGACTCTTGGTGGGAGTGCGTGAAGCGTACCCATCCAGTGCACTTTTCGGCGTCTTTGGGAGCGTTTGAAAAACTATTTAATGACAAATACTTTCACGAAAGTGTTAAATCGTATGAAGGAAGTGGAGTTCATCAGTTAGAACAAAACAACATGGCGGTGTCTCGATGCGAGGCAAAGTTTGCGAGTTATCGAGTTTGCACCTCATTTGGTGGAGAATGAGGAGCGTGTGGCGGATGTTTCTTAGAGGTTTGAAACGGCGTCGTCGATATCTCATTTCTCATAAATTTTCTCTCTATTCCGGATGTTGTAAGCAGGGCTCGATTATTAGGCGAGATAACGAGTATATTCAATGAGGACCCTGAACGAGGATCGTACGAGAGATAGCGATCAGCGAAATAATGATAACCGGTGGAGAAAAGCGAGACGGACAAAAATGGTAACCACTCTGGTGGTAATCATGGCCATGAAAATAGAAGAAGCGAGTCGGGAGGAGATTTTAAAAAGGAGATTTAACAACGACCATGTGAAGGCAGCGGTCTTGGCGTGACAAGCTGGTTCTAAGGGAGGAAAACGACCACCGTCGTATATTACAAATCACGGAAAAGAGGACATATCGGTCAAAGCGCCTTCACAACGATTCAAGGTATGCTATAATTGTGGAAAGGAAGGACATATCGCTCGAGATTATGCGATGGCGAAACCTAGTTCGTGAGGACGGTGACTCAAAATCATCCCGAAAAAAAGTCAAAAGTCAGCGATTAGGGAAGAAGCGTTTGTTGTGGTGTCATAATCGAGGAACCCAAGCGAGGTGATCACGGGTAAGCTATTTATAAATTCTTGCGAAGTTTATACCTTACTTGATCTGGGTCTCTACCCATTCATTTATCTCTCTGCATGTGCTCAGCGTTTAAACTTGACTCAGGAGAAATTAGACTTTGACTTATCTGTGGAAACTCAGTTAGGAAGAAACTTTCATCACATCCTTTGTTTATAAATCTTGTTTGATTCAAGTTGGCACCATTACCTTACATTGACCTTATCTCTTTAAAGATACTTGCTTTTGATGTGATTTTAGGGATTGATTGGTTAACTACTCATCATGCCAAAATTGATTGTTTTAAATGAGGTTGTTAGTTTTCATATTCTAACTTGACTGTTATGCAATTCAACTGACTAAACCATTAAAATCAATCAACATTGTCATATCTAATCATAAAAGCTATTAGTTTATTGAAAAAAGCGGATGTCAAGCTTTCTTAGCCCATGTTATGGATTTGAATAAAGACACGTCAAATTTGAATAATATTCTGTTGTTATTGACTTTCTGGCGTATTTCTGAAGAACTTCCGGTCTACCCCGAGCGTGAAGTTGAATTCTTTATTGATCTTGAACTGGTACAAAAGCCCATTTCTAAAACCCATATCGAATGGCTCTATTGAACTTGAGGAGTTAAAGGTCCAACTACTGAGGAATTGTTGGACATCGGTTTCATTAAATCTAGTACATCTCCTTGGGGTGCTCTGTTTTATTAAGTAAGAAGAAGAAAGCGGGGAGTATCGACTTTATATTGACTATCGGGAATTGAACCATGTCACCATCGAGAATAGGTATCCTCTACCTCGTATTGATGACTTGTTTGACCGATTCTGAGGGCACAATTCTTTTCAAAAATCGATCTTAGATTACGGATATCATCGGTGAAGATTAGAAGCGAGGATATTCAAAGGCGCCTTTAGAACTTCGGTATGGGCATTATGAATTCTTAGTCATGTCTTTTCGGATGACTAATGCTCCTATGACTTTCATGGATATGATGAGCCAAGTATTCAAGGAATATTTGGATCGGTTTGTTGTTGTCTTTATTGATGACATCCTCATATATTCAAAAGTCGTGAAGATCATGAGCACCGTTTGAATTTGGTACTCGAAAACCGTGAAAACAAACTATATGCCAAATTGAAGAAATCGAGTTACGGCTTGAGGAAGTAGCATTCCTTGGGCGCGTGGTGTCGAAACATGGAGTATCTGTTGATCCGTGAAGATTGAAGCAATCTGAAGTTAGAACAATAAAATCGGTGGTTGAAATCGTAGCTTTTGGGCTTATTTGGTTATTATCGGAGATTAGTGGAAGGGTTTTCTCGAATCGCTACTCCATTAACTTCATTAACTTCGGAAGGATACAAAATTCGTTTGGAGCGAAGAATCGCGAGAAGAGTTTCCAAGAGCTTAGAGGAGACTTATTTGGCTTTTGTTACTAACAATACCATCTGGTTGGGATGGATTTGTTATCTCTGACGATGCTTGAGGCAAAGGGTTAGGATGTGTTCTCATGCAGCGTGGGAAAGTCATAGCCTATGCCTCGCGACAACTTAAAAAGTATGAGAGGAATTATCCTACTCATGATCTAGAGTTAGCGGCCCGATCGTTTTCTATTAAAGATATGGAGCCTTATCTATATGGGAGAAAGTGGAGATATATTGGACCATAAAAAGCCTTAAATATTTCTTCACTCAAAAGAGAACTCAACATCTGGCGGTGACGTTGGCTCGAGCTATTGAAGACTACGACCACACTATTGATACCATCTGGAAAAAGCGAGCGTGGTAGTGGCCGCGTTGAGTAGAAGATCATATCTTGAGGAATGAGTGCGATGATGTCAAGTATCTGCGTAGAGCCCGACTTTAATAGAAAAGTTAAGGTTGCTCGAGCCAGCAGGCCGGAGATCGTATGAAGAAGAAAGTACAAGAAGGAGCTATTAGGGCGAGAATTGATGAAGAAGGAATACTTGAGTCCACTCTAGACTTTGTGTTCTAACGACTCGATTTGAAGTCTGAAGATTATGATGGAGCACCAATACACCATTTGCAATCCATCACGGAAGTACTAAAATGTATCGTGATCTTGACATACATTTTGGTGGAACAATATGAAGAGAGAGATTGCAAAGTTTATCTCGATGTGTTTAACTTGTCGGCGTGTAAAGGCGGAGCATCTAGTACCTAAGGGTCCGTTGCAACCACTTGAGATTCCGAAATGGAAGTGGAACACATTACCATGGATTTAGTTTCACGGGTCTTCTACGGTTTCTCAAGGCATCAATCTTATTTGGGTTATTGTTGATAGATTAACCAAGTCTGCTCATTTCTTGCCGTCTGGAGACTTATTCCTTGAGCGTCTTGCTAGTATATGCGTGAATGAGATTGTGAGGTTGCATGGCATGCGGTATCCATAGTTTGGGATCGTGACCCAAGATTCACTTCAAGATTTTGGGTTAGCTTGCAAAAAAAGCTATGGCGCAGTTTGCGATTTAGTTGGCATACCATCCCCAAGCAGACGAAGACAATCGAGAGGGACTATTCAAACTCTTGAAGATCTATTAAGACTACTGTGTCCTGAGACTTCAAGGCGAGTTGGGATAAGTATTTACCATTGGTGGAATTCTCCTACAACAGCGATTATCGAGGCAAGTATAGGTGTGGCTCCATTTGAAGCATTATATGGGCGAAAATGTGGCTTCTCTCGATATGTTGGGATGAGGTGGGTGAAGCAACATTGTTGGGACTTGAGAGTTAATGCGTATGACTCTGAAAAGATCCAAATGATTCGACAACGTATACAAAGCGGCACAAGATCGACAAAAGAGTTATCACGATCTTCATCGAAAGGGCGTGGAATTTAGTGTAGGGGATCATGTATTGTTGCGAGTTGCTCCATGGAAGGGAGTTACAAGATTTGGGAAGAGAGAAAGCTCGATCCACGATTTATTGGTCCATTTCAAATTCTTGACCAGAGTAGGAAATGTAGCTATAGACTTGCGTTACCTCAAAGTATGTCTACGTGTTCATAATGTGTTTCACATATCATACTTAAATAAATATGTGAAAGACCGAACCACGTTATAGAGTTAGAACAGGACGAGAATAGCCAGAAGACTTAGCGTGTGAGGAGAATACTGTCGAGATCTTGGATAGGAAGGAGCATGTCCTACTGCATGAAAGGTCATACCACAAGTTAAAGTTTTGTGGAGGAATCATCTTATAGAGGAAATGACACAGGGAATTGGAAAGCGGAAATGAAAGCGAGTATCCTCACCTTTTGAAACACACCGTCGTCGTCGATTTAGAGGGACGAAATTTCATAAGGAGGGAGGTTGTAAGACCCCAACTTATTATTAATGAAATTTAATTTTCTCTATTTATTATTTTGAAATAGTAAGGGTTGATTTGATTAATGTGGATAGTTAGGGGTAAAATCATGAATATTTCAAAATAAGCAGTGGTTATAAAATATTCATTGTTGTGGGGAATATTAGTTTGGTGGTGGAATATTAAATGCTTGTCGGGAATATTAAATGCGACGCAAAGCGACCGTGTGTGGGCCCCATATGCTGAAAGCGATTGGATGAAGAAAGCGACAAATATAAGTTGTTTAAAAATAGCAGCGTAGTTATTCTGAATTATCTTTGTTAAAATACTAAATTGGTTAAAACACGATGTAGCACGCGGTATTGCACGATTATTGATTCTTACGTGAAAAGGCCTTTACTCGATAATGGTTACGATAATTCTTTTTTCGATATTTTATTGATTTAATAATTCTTTGCGTTGATATTTTATATTCTTTGTTGTTTGATAATTGTCATTACTGATATTTTTCATTATCGAAGCAATAATTCATATTATCTGAATAATATTATTAGATAACATTATTGGCGATGTCTAGAAAGTTACATCAAGGAGAGGTTTGGTCACTAATTGCGGCGCCCGATAAGAGAAATTCTTATTTGAAAGCCCCTCTTTCACAGGAGCTGCACAGTTGTCGATATTGTGATTACGTAATATTATTTGTGAATAATTAATTATTGATTCATATGATGAGGAAAATATTGATTTTATGTGGATATAGATGGAGAAAATTTTTAATGTGACAATTGTTGAAAAATTGAAATTTTATCTTTTTACGATAAAATAATTCGTTTAAATATATTATTATATTTTAATAATATAATAATGGTGATATTTTACAACGAATGTGGGATATATGAGTATCTGAGGAGGAAGAGTATTTTTGTTGCAATAAATGTTTAAAACATGTTAAACATGTGAATTGGACCCCATTTATTGGTTGAAATTTGATTATAGCTTGTAAATCGTCGCTTGGTTTGTGGATTTGGTCAATTTACATTTGGAATTTGGAAAAACTTTCTTACGCAAAGTTGTAGAAATTGAATTTCCTATAAAAATCATGAGATTCAATTTTTTCTGATAAAAGGGCTATTTATTATGAATTATTGAAGTTAGAAGCTCAAAAATAATTGATTTTGGAAGTTTTAATTATTTTTATTAAGAAAAACGTTTTTTTGATTTTAGTGAGGTGGCCATTTGTTTGGCTGATGGCTTGAATCAGATTAGAAAGTGTCGTAGGAAATTTGAAATATATATATAATATTATTATTAAATTTTACTGCTTTTGAATGTTACTAGCGATTTCTATAAATAGGGTCTTGGGTTAGAATTGAAAATCACACGAAAGCTGAAGTTTTCTCTCTCTATATTATCGGCGTATTCTTGTGAGTATTTTGAGTATACTTTGAGTATTGCTATCTGATGCAAGTTTCAGTCATACTTTATATCAGGTGTTTAAATTTAGAAATCTTGATCTTTCGAGGTAAGGGATATTATTTTTTTCTCGTAATGATATTATTTCTTGATATCATTATCTTTGAAATATTGATCTGAAACTTTTATCAAATTTGGAACTTTTTCATGTTGTTCTTATTCAGAGTTCTTATTCACGTTATTATTCATGAGTTCTTATTCATTCTGATTCCTTCTTATTCACGAATACTATATTCATGAAGCGTGAAGATGTTTTTATGGAATTTCTATCTTTTGGTGTGAGAGTTCTATTCACGTATTTCACGTATCTGACAATTCATTAAAATTTCTTTTTTTGTCCAAAATATCTATTACGGATACTAGCTTTGATTGTATCCATGTTTTGATCATTCTTGAATTTTACACCACTATGATTATTTTTGAGGTATTTTTTGGGCGTGGATAAAACAAAATCTGAATCCTTAATCCTTAATCCTTGTCATTTTGTTTCCTTTGGATTCGTTTCTTTAAAAATATTTTTCATCATCTTGATCTTAAATGATGATATTATTGAATATCTTTGGCACATGTAGTGCAGTAGTGCAGATGAATGATTTCTGAAGAATATCTTTGGCAGTAGTGCAAAGATGAGCAGTGTTTAGATGAACATGACCAAGTGATGAATATCTTTGGCTTTGTAGTGCAAAGATGAATATTTGATTCGGATGTATATTGATTGATGTTCTGGGATAAAAGATGAGCGATGAACTTTTAAATTCATACATAGAAGATAGTAGTTTGCATTCTCTACTTAACTCTTCTAATGAATTATTATTTCATTGCGAATATTGATTTAAAATTTGTTGTCTATTGTATTACATTAGATTTTTCCCTGTTGAAGACTAACGATAATTTGTTGTATATTATCTTAGTCATAATATTCTTCTTGAGCTAGTTGAGCTCACCCTTTTCCTTTTTGTTCCATTTTTTTTCTCGGGGAGGCGAGAATATAAGCGAAATGCAGTGGGGGTATGGAATGAAGGTTTTAGAGAGTTGTTTAGTAGTCCTCACCATTTTGTAAAATAATGTATCGATAAATGTGATGAGGATTTATTTGAGTATAGATATTATCTAGAAGATAATATTTGTATTCAAACTCACATTTTCTTGTTGTAATAATAAAGTTGTAGTTGTTTACATACCATGTATTGACAACTTTCGAATGGGTGATGTATACCTATTTTAAGCGACCAAACCATTAAAATCAATCACGGTCATCTCAAGCCATAAAGCTATTAGTTTATTGAAAAGCGGATGTCGAAGCTTTCTTAGCTCATATCATGATTTAAATAAAAATCATCGGTTTTAAGCGATATTCCTATTGTTAATAAATTTCTGACGTATTCCGAAGAACTTCTGGCCTACCCCGGGCGTGAAATTGAATTTTGTATCGACCTTGAACCGTTACAAAACCTATTTCCAAAGCCCAATATCGAATAGCTCTATTGAACTTGAGGAGTTAAAGACCCAATGCGAGGAATTGTTAGACATTGGCTTTATTAGATCCTAGTACTTCTCCTTTGGGTGCTCTGTTACATTCGTGAAGAAGAAAGATGGGAGTATCGACTTTGTATTGATTATCGGGAGTTGAATCATGTCACCATCAAAATAGGTATCCATTTCCCGCGTATTGATGACTGTTTGACCCGATTCACAAGGAGCCAAATTCTTTTCAAAGATTGATCTTAGTTAGGATATCACCAATTGAAGATTAGAACCGCTAACATTCGAAAATGGCTTTTTCGAACTATCGATGCGGGCATTATGAATTAGAATATAAGCTTTATGCCAAGTTGAAGAAATGCGAGTTACGGCTTGAAGAAATAGCATTCCTTGGGCACGTGGTATCAAGTCATGGAATATCTGTTGACCCAACAAAGATTGAAGCTATTGAAAGCCGGGAACAACTTAAATCGATGGCCGAGCAGGAGTTAAAAGCGTCTTTTGGAATGTTAGGGTTCTAATCTTCAATTGGTGATATCCTAGCGAAGATCAATCTTTGAAAAGAATTTGGCTCCTTGCGGGTCAAACAGGTCATCAATACGTGGAAATGGATACCTATTTTGATGGTGACATGATTCACTCCCGATAATCAATACAAAGTCGCATACTCCCATCTTTCTTCTTCACGAATAGAGCAGAGAGCACCCCAGGAGAAGTACTAGGGGCGAATAAAACCCAATGTCAACAATTCCTGCGGTTGGGTCTTTAACTCCACGAAGTTCAATAGGAGCCATTCGATATTGGGCTTTGGAAATAGGTTTTTATCTGGGGTTCAAGGTCGATACAAAATTCAATTTCACGCTACGGGGGTGAGGCCGGGAAGTTCTTCGGGAATCGTCGGAAATTTATTAACAATAGGAATATCGTTTAAAAAGCGATTATTTTTTATTTAAATCATGACATGAGCTAAGAAAGCTTGACATCCGTTTTTCAATAAGCGAATAGCTTTATGGCTTGAGATGACCGTGATTGATTTTAATGGTTTGGTCGTTTGAATTAAGCATAATAGGTTGATTAGAATATGAAAGCTAACAACCTTATTTAAAACAATCAATTTTGCATGATAAGTAGTTAACCAATCAATCCCTAGAATCACGCACGTCAAATGCAAGTATTTTTAATGAAATAAGATCAACGGTAATGTGAAGTGCCGATTTGAACCAAACAAGACTTATAAGCGACCCCAAAATTAGGTATACATCACCCGTCTTGGGTAGCCACTTACGTAGTGCGAAATTTAAATACAACTTATTAACATAATTGCATATAGGTATGCAATCGACATAAAGCTGTGAGTTTAAATACAAATATAAATCTACTAGATATTATACAAACTCAAAAAGAGTCCTCATTACAATTATTATCACCTTTATTTCACGAGAATAGTGAGGACTACTAATCTTATCTTCAGGACCATCACTTTCGTTTCCCAGAGCTAAGTCCCGGCTATATTCTCATTTCACGAAGAAACGGTGAAAGAAAGGGTGAGCTCAACTAGCCCGATAAAAAATATTATGACTAAGATAATGCGAGAATAAATTATCAATAGTCTTGACAATGTTAAGCGATAAAATATAATAAACAACAAGTTTAAGCTGCGGAGAATATCGATCCATTAAAAAAGTCAGTAGAAAATAAAATCTACTATCTTTTAGGTTTTAAAGGTTTTTCATCACTTTATTATAAATTGAGACTCGACTTTAATAAATATTCCACATCATCGAATCACCCACACTTTTCTGACGAGGATATTCTTTAGTATCGCGACCACAATTATTCATGCACTACTACGGGCGAGAATATTTGTGTATTCATTAATAGTCATGATCGTACCAACAAGCTGTCCATCGATACTTTCTGACCCAGAGAGGATTTTACCACATCATTTGTAACATTACGGTCGTGATTACACAAATAGTCTCTGGTCGTAATCATACCAAGTCCATCTATACTCTTCTGAATACGAGATGACTTTAAAAAAATATAAACATGAGGATGATGACAATGATATAAGAATTGATAAAACAAGTTCAAAATTATTTTATCCGGGAATTATTAACGTCAATTATCGACATGATCTTTGTTTTGTAGAGTAAAATTCAAGAATGATCGGAAGAATATTTCCATGAAAGATCTTTGGATGAAGCATGAAATATCGAGGATATTCCACTAATTTCATGGAGTATAGAAGTCAAAAGTTTTAACTTATTTGGGTATAATAAAGAATGGAATAACAAAAGAAATCACCGTATGCATGCGATAGACCTTACAGACGAGTTATTCAGCGAGAATAATAAATAACGGAACCGAATTCGGGTGAAATTCACCTGCAAGCGGGATGTTCAACGAGAATAATAAAGATGGAACCGGATCAGGTGTAAAACACTGAATAGGATATTCAGCGAGAATAATAAAAAGAAGCGGAACCGGTCGGTGTAAAACACGACGAGACGGGATGTTCAGCGAGAATAATAAAAGAGCGGAACCGGTCGAATGTGTAAAACCTGCGAGACGAGGATGTTCAGCGAGAATAATAATAAAAGGCGGAACCGGTCGGGTGTAAAACATCTGACGAGGATGTTCAACGAATAATAGAAGAATGTCACCAAGTATAGGGTAAACCACGTTATACTGAGTTATTCAGCGAGAATAATAAGCGATGGAATAACAACGATTCTCTTCATGAATAAGAAAGAATAACACCCACCTACATTTGGTAGGAGATTGAATCTTTGCGGTGATTGTAGTAACAAAATACTCTTCTTCTTTCTCTCTTATTCTCTCTATACTTTCTCTCTCTATAGCTTGAATGAATTAAGTGAAAATAATGAAGCCCTAGGCCTCTATTTATAGAAGATTTCTAAACTTACTTCTTAGTGTGAAAAAAGCGAGTAAGTGGCTTGATTTGGTTTTGGCCTTTGGTAATGTAAAAGCAACAAGTGGTTCGGCGGCGCTTCATAATGTGAAGCGACAAGTGGTTGACGTCTAATAAAGGTAATTACTATTAAAAAATACTATTAAATAAGGTAAATACTATTCCTAAAAGGTAAACTATATATTGAGGGGTAATTACTATTGAAGGTAATTACTATTGTGAAGGTAAATCTTTATTCACGAGGGTAATTACTATTGTGAAGGTAATTACTATTCTTAATAGATGATGAAGAGACTCTTAGATGATGACATATAGGCCCCCATAAAATAATCAAACTTACCACAAATCATTTTTTTTTATATCAACACATATTTAATCTTTCAACAATTATTAATCATTTATAACTTGTCGTCTCAATTATTGATTTAATAATATAACATATTATCTGAGATGATCTTGTGATAATAATTGAATCGATAATATAAGAGATATGATCGTGATTCTTTGTATGCAATAATTGAGCATAGGTGAGTGACTTCTCACGTAAGCATCGATAATCAATCTGGTGTCTTACTTATCTGACTCTGGCGTATTCTTGTACTTTTACCACTTAGGGTAGTTCAACGATTTTAACGGTAACACCTCCGTAGTTATTTTTATAAAAAATATTTTGTCGTTTTCTCGATCAAATGATAATTACATTGTGGGGTCCACCAATGATTGAGCCATTATACGAATATTCCTAACAAAAGAATATTCCCAGACCAATCGAATATTTTATAACAACTTGCATACTTTGCAAAATTTATAAATATTACCCACAACTATAACATTATATCAAATTTATTCCATAATATTCAAAAATAATATTTATAGAAAATTCATCTTTATTTATAAAAGTTGGGGTCTTCTGACCTCCCTTTCTTATGAAATTTAAGCCCTCGAAATTAGAGTGCGTACACAGGTATGTCGAAGAGGTAAGGATACCTTGATTTCATTTGATTCTAACTCCCAGTCATTTCCTCGACATCATAAGTGGTTCCTCCATGAAACTTTGACTTGAGGTATAACCTTGGAGCGTAGAATATGTTCCTTCTTATCAAAATTTGAGCAGGGAACCTCTTAAATACGTCAAATCTTCCATTATTTAAATCCGGTTCTAACTTCGATAATATGGTTTGGGTCTTTCACATATTTACGTAACATGGATATGTGAAAAGCGTTATGAACACGAGACATATTTGGCGGTAAGCGAGTCTATAGGCCCACGTTCCTACTCGATCGAGGATTAAAAATGGGCCGATGAATCGAGGTTAAGTTTTCCTCTCTTTCCAAATCTTGTAACTCCTTTCCATGGAAGCGACTCTTAACAACACATGATCTCTATATCGAATTCCACGTCCTTTCGATGAAGATCGGCATAACTCTTTTTGTCGATTTTGTGAGGTTTTTATCGTTGTCGGATCGTTTGAATCTTTTAAAGTAGTCATACGTACCAACTCCGGTCCCAACAACGTTGCTTCACCCACCTCATCCCAGTCTCTTGGAGAAGCGACACTTTCTTCCATCTGGCGCTTGAATGGAGCCATGCGATACTTGCGATAAGCTGTTGTTGTAGGAAAACTCCACCAATGGTAAGAACTTGTCCCACTCCCTTGAAATCAAGGACACGAGTCTTAATAGATCTTGAGTTTGAATAGTCCTCTCCATTTGTCCGTCCGTCGAGGATGATATCTTAGAGCTAAATCGTGAAATCTGTGCCCATAGCTTTTTATGCAAACTAACCCCGAAAATCGTGAAGTGAATCTTGGGTCTCGATCGAAACTATGGATCTGGGCGTACCATGCGATCTTACAATCTCGTTTATGTACATCTGACAAGGCGTTCAAGTGTATAAGTTTCTCGTATCGGTAAGAAATGAAGCGGACTTGGTCGATCTATCAACAATGACCCAAATCGCATCGATGCCTTGAGAAACCTTAGGAAGGCCGATAGCGAAATCCATGGTAATGTGCTCCCACTTCCGTTACGGAATTTCAAGTGGTTCTGATGGACCTTTTGGTACTTGATGCTCGCTTTAACTTCGTTGACAAGTTAGACACCTTGAGATAAACAACGCTATCTCTCTCTTCGTATTGCTCCACCAAAATGTATGGCGAATATCGTGATACATTTTGGTACTCCCGAGATGGATTGCAAATGGTGTGTTGTGCGCCTCCATCATGATATTATACTTTAAATCGTCGTCGTTAGGAACACAAAGTGCAGAGTTGACTCGAAGTATTCCTTCTTCATCGATTCTTGCTTGGCGTAGCACCTTCTTGCACTTTCTTTCCTCATCGCATCGGCTCCAGTGCAGTAGCTTGGCGGCTTTAACTTTATCGATTAAAGTCGGTTCTACTCGTATACTCGCTATCATCATCACGTGCGTCCACAGGTCTTTAACTCTATCTCCATCCTTTGCAAGTCACACAAAATGGGCCTTTGCGTTGACAATATCGCTTTTCGTGCTTGCATATGATTTTACTTTCGATCGTCGGCTACCACGTTCGCTTTTCGAGGATGGTATTGGATGGTATGATCATAATCTTTCAGCAGATTCAAGCCAGCGTCGTTGTCGCGTGTTGAGTTCCTTTTGAGTGAAGAAATATTTGAGGCTTTTATGATCAAGTAAAGATCTCCACTTTCTCCCATCTACAAGTAATGCCTCCAAATTTTAAGTGCAAAAAACAACGGTTTTGACTCTAGATCATGAGTAGGATAATTCCTCTCATATTCTTTGAGTTAATCATGAGGCATAAACTATAACTTTTCCATGTTGCATGAGAACACATCCCAACCCTTTGCGAAGCATCCTTTGTAGATGACAAATCCTCAAGGCGGATGGTATTGTCGAGCAGTCTCTTGAAATAAGTCTCCTCTTGAGTTCTTGAAAACTCTTCTCACATTCTTCGCTCAATAGAACTTTGTATCTTTTCGAAGTCGGTTTGAGTCGATGGAGTAGCGATTAGAAAAATCCTTCCACGAATCTCAGATAATAACCCATTAAGCCAGAAAGCTACGTGCTTGGTCAGCGATTTAGGTTGTTCCCGACTTTGAATAAGCTTGATCTTTCTTTGGGTCAGCGGATATTCCATGACTTGATACCCGCGTGCCCAAGGAATGCTACTTCTTGACGAACTCGCATTTCTTCAACTTGGCATAAAGCTTATATTCACGAAGCTTTTGGAGTGTCGACCTCAAGTGTTGCTCATGATCTTCACGGCTTTTGGAATAAATAAGGATGTCATCAATAAAGGCGACCACAAAGTGATCTAAATATTCCTTGAATACTCGGTTCATCATATCCATGAAGCGGCGGGGCATTAGTCGATCGAAAGGACATGACTAGAATTCATAATGCCGTCTGGGAGTTAAAGCCGTCTTTGGAATGTCGGTGGTTCTAATCTTCAATTGGTGATATCAAGAGCGAAGATCGATCTTTGAAAAGAATTTGGCTCCTTGCTGTTGGTCAAACAGGTCATCAATACGTGGCAATGGATACCTATTTTTGATGGTGACATGATTGACTCCAGATAATCAATCTGAAAGTCGCATACTCCCATCTTTCTTCTTCACGAATAGAGCAGGGCACCCCGAGGAGAAGTACTAGGGGCGAATAAAGCCATGTCTAACAATTCCTGCGGTTGGGTCTTTAACTCACGAAGTTCAATAGGAGCCATTCGATATGGGGCTTTGGAAATAGGTTTTGTCTGGGGTTCAAAGTCGATACAAAATTCAATTTCACGCTCTACGGGGTAGGCGGGGAAGTTCTTGAGGGAATCGTCGGGAAATTTATTAACAATAGAAATATCGTTTAAAAGCGGCGTATTTTTATTTAAATCGTGACATGAGCTAAGAAAGCTTGACATCCGTTTTTCATAAGCGAATAGCTTTATGGCTTGAGATGGCCGTGATTGATTTTAATGGTTTGGTCGTTTGAATTAGCATAATAGGTTGATTAGGAATATGAAAGCTAACACCTTACGAAAACAATCAATTTTGCATGATAAGTAGTTAACGATCGATCCACAGAATCACGTCAAATGCAAGTATTTTTAATGAAATAAGATCGACGGAATAATGTGAGAGTGCTGAATTTGAACAAAACAAGACTTATAAGCGATGGATGTAATGAAGGTTTCTCCCAGCGGAGTTTCCACAGATAAGTCGAAAGTCTAATTTCTCGGTCAAATTTAATCGATGGCGCAAGTAGGAGAAATAAAAGAATGGGTAGAAGCGGTATCAAATAAAGTATAGACTTCATTAGAGTTTATGATAAGCTTACAGTGATGACCTCATTCGGGTTCCTTGCTCTTTGGGAGGTCACAACAAGCGCTCTCCTTTGCTTTCTGGGTTTTGAATTTTACGGGATGGCCTTTGGTGCCTCCATCTAGTTTGAATTTGTCTTGATGGCAATGAAAAATCGAGCTAAGTGACCTTCTCTTCCCACAATTATAACATGCTTTGGGCGGCATGGCGATTTGGGATGATGTGTCCCTCTCCTCGCATTTGAAGCATATGATAGGTGGTCTTTCTCCTTCCTTAACAATGGGTCTTTGGTCTTGGCGTCTTTCCATCATTGTTGAATCTCCTTTTCTTGAAATGTCCATTCTTATTGTTTTGGCCACGATTACCATAAAGTGGTTACCATATCGGCTTTTTGATTCCCTCACGCTTGTTGTCATAACCCGATGACTACTCTCATTTGGTATTATAATTTTCTTGGTGCTCTCTTTTAGTTGTGTTGACTCGTTATCGCGTTCCACTAATTGAGCCCTATTTACAACATCTGAATACAAACACGGTTTATGAAAATAAGATGTTGGCGTATCTCGACTTGAACCTCTTAAAAACATTAGCGTCATTCTCTCTTCATTATCCACCAGTGGGGCATGAATATGGCGTGATAACTCATGAAATTTGCCTCGTATTGCGACACGGTCGTATTGTTTTGTTCGACTTGATAAATTCCACCTCTTTCGTGTGGCGAATACTTTCGGGAAAGTATTTGTCGTTGAAACGACTCTGGAACTTCTCCCAAGATATCTTGATGCTGACGGAGTTGAGTCGTTTCTGGAATTCCCACGATAATCGCCTCTCGCGCAACGTAAAAGCGTGAAAGGGAACCTTTTGCTCCTCGGAGCATCCCAGACATCAAATATCTTGGTAATCTGCTTTATCCATGCTTCACGAAGTGGTTTTGGCTCTCCCTTAAACTCCGGTGGTCCCGGCTCCTTGAATTGTTTAGCGGTGGCCTTGGAGAGTTTCCGTGTTTCCACCTACGTTTTGGGCGAGAAGTCGCTCTACTTTCTTTGTTGCATAAATTACATAAAAGCCTCTGAACATTTGATCATTCATCATTTAGTCGGTGTTGTTGTTTGCGTGAGGATTATCGCCTTCTGATGCACATTATCACGATTATTGATATGTGGTGAATCAGCGATCGCTGCTGCTCCATTCTTATTCTCAACATTCTCGGATGTCATTTTGAATCTTGCCACAAAACAAAGGTTAATTGACGTATAACAAATTATCCACATCTTACGACCAACCAATAAAATAGCACGTAAACTTAGGTAGGTCAATACTAGCGAAGGTATTCCCGTCTCTCCCCTCTGATACTATTCTCACATCTTAGCGGGGATCGTATCCTAAGCTACGATACCAAGCTGTGGCGCCCCCAAAATTAGGTATACATCACCCATCTTGGGTGCGCCACTTACGTGATGCAAAATTTAAATCTGACTTATTAACATAAGCGTAGGTGTGCAATCGACATAAGCGTGAGAGTTTAAATACAAATATAAATCTACTAGATATTATACAAACTCAAAAGGAGTCCTCATTACAATTATTATCACACTATTTCACGAATAGTGAGGGACTACTAATCTTATCTTGAGGACCATCACTCGTTTCCCAGGCTAAGTCCCGGCTATATTCTCATTTCACGAAGAAACGGTGAAAGAAAGGGTGAGCTCAACTAGCCCGATAAAATATTATGACTAAGATAATGCGAGAATAAATTATCAATAGTCTTGACAATGTTAAGCGATAAAATACAATAAACAACAGGTTTAAGCTGCGGTGAATATCTGATCCATTAAAAAATTCAGTAGAAAATAAAATCTACTATCTTTTAGGTTTTAAAGGTTTTCATCAACTTTATATAGGCGAGACTCGACTTTAATAAATATTCCACATCATCGAATCACCCACACTTTTCTGACGAGGATATTCTTTAGTATCACGACCACAATTATTCATGCACTACGGGCGAGAATATTTGTGTATTCATTAATAATCGTGATCGTACCAACAAGCGTCCATCGATGCACTCTGACGGCTGAGGATTTTTACCACATCATTTGTAACATTACGGTCGTGATTACAAGAATAGTCTCACAGTCATAATCATACCAAGTCCATCATACACTTCTGAGGCCACGAGATGACTTTAAAAAATATAAACATGAGGATGATGACAATGATATAAGAATTGATAAAACAAGTTCAAAATTATTTTATCCGGGAATTATTAACGTCAAATTATCGACGTGATCTTTGTTTTGTAGAGTAAAATTCAAGAATGATCGGAAGAATATTTCCATGAAAAGATCTTTGGATGAAGCATGAAATATCGAGGATATTCCACTAATTTCATGGAGTATAGAAGTCAAAGTTTTAACTTATTTGGGTATAATAAAGAATGGAATAACAAAAGAAATCACCGTAAATGCGATAGGCCTTGCAGACGGTTATTCAGCGAGAATAATAAATAACGGAACCGGTCGGTGTGAAATTCACCGCAAGCGGGGATGTTCAACGAGAATAATAAAGATGGAACCGGATCGATTATAAAACACGAATAGGATATTCAACGAGAATAATAAAAAAAGCGGAACCGAATTCGGTGTAAAACACTGCAGAGCGGGATGTTCAGCGAATAATAATAAAAAAAAATGAACCGGTCGGGTGTAAAACACGCGAGCGGATGTTCCAGCGAAAAATAATAAAAGCGGAACCGGTCGATTGTAAAACACCTGCGAGCGAGGATGTTCAGCGAGAATAATAGAAGAATGTCACCAAGTATAGGGTAAACCCGCGTATCTGAGTTATTCCAGCGAGAATAATAAGCGATGGAATAACAACAGTTCTCTTCATGAATAAGAAAGAATAACACCCTTTACATTTGGTAGGAGATTGAATCTTTAAAGACGATGTAGTAACAAAATACTCTTCTTCTTTCTCTCTTATTCTTCTCTCTATACTTTCTCTCTCTATAAGCTTGAATGAATTAAGTGAAAATAATGAAGCCCTAGGCCTCTATTTATAGAAGATTTCTAACTTAGCACTTTCTTAGTGTGAAAAAAGCGAGTGGCTTGACTTTGGTTTGACCTTTTAAATGTGAAGCGACAAGTGGTTCGGCCTTTTGTAATGTGAAGCGACAAGTGGTTTGACGTATGGTAAAAGGTAATTACTATTAGCGAAGGTAAATACTATTGTGAGGTAATTCTATACTATTATTCTGAGGGTAATTACTATTGACGAAAGGTAATTCTTTAGCGAAGGTAATTACTTATATGAAGGTAAATACTATTGACAAGGGTAATTACTATTAGCGAAGTAATTACTATTGAATGAAGAGACTCTTAGATGATGACATATAGGCCCCCATAAAATAATCAAACTTACCACAAATCATTTTTTCATCACACATATTTAATCTTTCAACAATTATTAATCATTTATAACTTGTCGTCTCAATTATTGATTTAATCTTATAACATATTATCTGAGATGATCTTGTGTGATAATTGAATCGATAATATAAGAGATATGATCTAATTCTTCTTGTAAAATTGAAAGCATAGGTGAATTCTCACGTAAATCAATCTTAATTTCCTTTATTTTTTTAAATAAAAGGAATTTTTATTTTTTGAAATAGTTTGTTTGATTTGATTAATGTGGATAGTTAAGGGTTAAATCATGAAATATTTCAAAATAAGCAGTGGTTATAAAATATTCATTTTTGTGGGGAATATTAGTTTGGTGCGTGGAATATTAAATGTCTTTGTCGGGAATATTAAATGCGACCAGTAGCGACCATGTGTGAGCCCATGTGAGCGATTGGATGAAAAAAGCGACAAATATAAGTTGGTTAAAAATAACGGCGTAGTTATTCTGAATTAAAATTGTTGGAATACCGGTGGTTAAAATCTGATGTCTGGCGTGGTTGCCGCGATGGCACACGGTATTACAGCATTGTTGAATTATTGATCCTTACGTGAAGGCCTTTTCTCGATAATTTTTCACGATGAATTCTTTATTCGATATTTTATTTTATTGATTGATAATTCTTGCGTTGATATTTTATATTATTGTTGTTCGATAATTGTCATTGCATATTTCTCCATTATCGGATCGATAATTCATATTATTTGAATAATATTATTAGATAGCATTATTAGCGATGTCTAGAAAGTTACATCGAGGAGAGGTTTGGTCACCTAATTGCGGCGCCGAGAGAAATCCTTATCGGAAAGCCCCTCTTTCACAGGAGCGCACTGGTTGTCATAATTGTGATTACATAATATTATTTGTGAATAATTAATTATTGATTCATATGATAAAAAATATTTATTTTATGTGGATATAAATGATGGATTTATTTATGTGGTTATAAATGAAGAAATTATTGTTGAGGTGTTTTTATATATATTTTTTAATAAGATTGGAGGTATTAAAAATTAAATCGGGGTTTTGAGATATATATTGCGGGGTTATAATTTTTAATCAAATAGTTGGATTAATAGTAATTTTTGGGTATGTTATACATACATAAGTTGAGTATATGTCCACAAATTTTGAGCGAATTAAAAATGCACGAATGATTTGTTATGAATTTTAAGAGGTGTTAAGATTAGGAAATTAGGTTTATAATTGATTTTGGTGGAAAATTCTAGAATTGAGTGGGCCCCACTTGTGGTTGGTGAAGAAATGTGCTGAATTTTATTTCAAATGTGGTGGGTGGCAATAGTAGCGAGTAAAAGCCATCGGTGGCAGGTCGAAATGCCTTGGTAATTTAACATTTTCTATAAATAGAGGCTAAGTTAGAATTGAAAATCACACGAAAAACAAAGTTTTCTCTCTTTCTCTCTATATATTATTGGTATATTTTGTGAGTATTTAGATACTTTGAGAGTTCTTTGTTGATCTGAAGTTTCATTCGGCATCACTTGAGCCTTTCCTTAGAAATCTTGATTCTTTGAGGTAAGGGATATTATTTTTTTCTAAATGATATTATTTCTTGATATCATTATCTTTGAAATATTGATCTGAAGTTTTTATCAAATTTGGAACTTTTTCATGTAGGGGTTACTTATTCATGAGTTCTTATTCACGAGTTACTATTCATGAGTTCTTATTCACGAGTTCTTATTCACGAGTCTTATTAATGAAGCGTGAAAATGTTTTTTGTGGAATTTACATCTTTTGGTGTCGAGATTCTTATTCACGTATATCTGCCTTTATTCATTCGTATCTGACCTTATTCACGTATCGGCCTTTATTCATAGAAAAATAAAATTTCTTCTTTTAAGTCAAAATATCTATTACGGATACTAGCTTTGATTGTATCCATGTTTTGATCATTCTTGAATTTTACACCACTATGATTATTTTTGAGGTATTGTTGGACATGGATAAAACAAAATACGAATCATTAATCCTTAATCCTTGTCATTTTGTTTCCTTTGGATTCGTTTCTTTAAAATATTTTTCATCATCCTCGGTCTTAAATGATGATATTATTGAATATCTTTGGCACATGTAGTGCAAAGATGAATGATTTCTGAAGAATATCTTTGGCACGTAGTGCAAAGATGAGCAGTGTTTTAAATGAACATGACCATGGTGATGAATATCTTTGGCACTGGTGCAAAGATGAGCAGTGTTGAGATGAACATGATGGATTGATGAATATCTTTGGCTGTGTAGTGCAAAGATGAATATTTGATTTGAGATGAATATTGATTGATGTTCTGGGATAAAATATTGATGATGAACTTTTAAATTCATAGATTATAGTAGATTTCATTCTCTACGTAACTCTTACATGAATTATTATTTCATTGCGAATATTGATTTAAAACTTGTTGTCTATTGTATTACATTAAATTTTTCCTGTTGAAGACTAACGATAATTTGTTGTATATTATCTTAGTCGTAATATTCTTCTTGAGCTAGTTGAGCTCACCCTTTTCCTTTTGTTCCATTCTTCTTCTCGGGAGGCGAGAATATAGCGATGCAGTCGGGGTATGGAATGAAGGTTTTAGAAAGGATTGTTTAGTAGTCCTCACCATTTTTGTAAAATAATGTATCGATAAATGTGATGAGGATTTATTTGAGTATAAATATTATCTAGAAGATAATATTTGTATTTAAACTCACAGTTTCTTGTTGTAATAATAAAGTTGTAGTTGTTTACGTACCATGTATTGTGACTCGAATGGGTGATGTATACCTATTTTTTGGGGCGTCGCGGTTAGTATCGAGCTTAGGGATATGATCTACAGGCGGAGATCGGGGAATAGAACTAGGAGGAGAGGCAGGTAAATCCTTATTGAGTGTGTCTACTAAGCTTATTTGTTAGTTGGTCGATTATATAGGGATATTATGTGATATATTGATTTCCTTAATTAACCCTTGTTTTATGGCGGTGTTTGAGAATGTCGTGAGAATATTATGATGGAGTAAATGAGGCCGTGGAGATGCTGTCTTTGCTTGGGAGAGCGTGCAACAGTGTGGCAATGTTCCTCTGTGAACAACACCATGGAAGCGGATGATGAGCGAGGGGATGTTTAGAAGCTTTTTGCGATTCATGCAAAATCGAGACGAGGAGACTTCGTGTTCAAAATCTGAGGAGAAATGATAGCAATTCACGGGTTATCCATGACCCAAGCGATTCGAAAAGTTGGGACCACGAATTTAAGGAAAGCGGATCCGATCATGGCGGAAACATGGGTCGAAACAAATTACGAGATATTCGATGTCTTGGGATGCGGAAGAACGAAGGTTCCATTCGCCACCTTATGTTAAAAGTGGCGAAGCGGAACTCTTGGTGAGATGCGTGAAGCGTACCCATCGGGTACTTTTCGGCGTATCTTGGGAGGCGTTTGAGAGACTATTTAATGACAAATACTTTCACGAAAGTGTTAAATCGTATGAAGGAAGTGGAGTTCATCGAGATTAGAGCAAAACAACATGGCGGTGTCTCGATGCGAGGCAAAGTTTGCGAGTTATCGAGTTTTGCACCTCATTTGGTGGAGAATGAGGAGCGTGTGGCGGGATGTTTCTTAGAGGTTTGAAACCGCGTCGTCGATATCTCATTTCTCATAAACTTTCTCTTTATTCGGATGTTGTAAGCAGGCTCAATTATTAGGCGAGATAACGAGTCTGATCAGTTGAGGACCATAACGAGGATCGTACGGAGATGGCGATCAGCGAATAATGATAACTGCGGAGAAAAGCAGCGAGACGAAACGAAATGGTAACCACTCTGGTGGTAATCATAGTCGTGAAAAGCGAAGAAAGCGAGTCGGGAGGAGATTTTAAAGAGAGATTTAACAACGACTATGTGAAAGCAGCGGTCTTGGCGACAAGCCCGGTTCTAAGGGAGGAGAAACGACCACCGGTCGTATCTTCTGAAATCACGGAAAAGAGGGACATATCGGTCAAAGCGCCTGACAGATTCAAGGTATGCTATAGTTGTGGAAAGGAAGGACATATCGCTCGCTCGAGATTATGCGGTAGCGAAACCTAGTTCGGTGAGGACGGTGACTCGAAAAACATCCCGAGAAAAATCAAAATCAGCGATTAGGAAGAAGGCGTTTGTTGTGGTTGGTCATGTCGAGGAACCCAACGAGGTGATCACGGGTAAGTATTTATAAATTCTTGCGAAGTTTATACCTTACTTGATCTGGGGGTCTTTACCCATTCATTTATCTCTCTCTGCGTGTGCTCAGCGTTTAAACTTGACTCAGGAGAAATTAGACTTTGACTTATCTGTGGAAACTCAGTTAGGAGAAACTTTCATCACATCCTTTGTTTATAAATCTTGTTTGATTCAAGTTGGCACCATCACTTTACACATTGACCTTATCTCTTTAAAGATACTTGCTTTTGATGTGATTTTAGGGATTGATTGGTTAACTACTCATCATACCAAAATTGATTGTTTTAAATGGGTTGTTAGTTTTCATATTCTAACTTGACTTTGTTATGCAATTCAACAACTAAACCATTAAAATCAATCACTTTGTCATATCTAATCATAAAAGCTATTAGTTTATTGAAAAGCGGATGTCAAGCTTTCTTAGCCCATGTTATGGATTTGAATAAAGACACGTCAAATTTGAATAATATTCTGTTGTTATTGACTTTCTGTATTATTTCTGAAGAACTTCCGGTCTACCCCGAGCGTGAAGTTGAATTCTTTATTGATCTTGAACTGATACAAAGCCCATTTCTAAAACCCCATGTCGAATGGCTCTATTGAACTTGAGGAGTTAAAGGTCCAACTACGAGGAATTGTTGGACATCGGTTTCATTAAATCTAGTACATCTCCTTGGGGTGCTCTGTTTTTTATTTGTAAAAAAAAAAGCGCGGGAGTATCGCGACTTTATATTGACTATCGGGAATTGAACCATGTCACCATCGAGAATAGGTATCCTCTACCTCGTATTGATGACTTGTTTGACCCGATTCTGAGAACACAATTCTTTTCAAAAATCGATCTTAGTTACGGATATCATCGGTGAAGATTAGAAGCGAGGATATTCAAAGGCGCCTTGAGAACTTCGGTATGGGCATTATGAATTCTTAGTCATGTCTTTCGGACTAACTAATGCTCTGCTGACTTTCATGGATATGATGAGCCAAAGTATTCAGGAATATTTGGATCGATTCGTTGTTGTCTTTATTGATGACATCCTTATATATTCAAAAGTCGTGAAGATCATGAGCACCATTTGAAATTTGGTACTCGAAACCCGTGAAAACCAACTATATGCCAAATTGAAGAAATCGAGTTACGGCGAGGAAGTAGCATTTCTTGGGCATGTGGTGTCAAAACATGGATATCTGTTGATCCGTGAAGATTGAAGCAATCTGAAGTTAGGAACAGCAAAGTCGGTGGTGAAATCGTAGCTTTTGGGCTTAAGTTTGTTATTATCGGAGATTAGTGGAAGGTTTTCTCGAATCGCTACTCCATTAACTTCGGCTAACTTCGGAAGGATACAAAATTCGTTTGGAATGAAGAATCGAGAAAAGTTTCCAAGAGCTTAGAGGAGACTTATTTGGCTTTGTTACAATAATACCATCTGGTTCGGATGGATTTGTTATCTCTGACGATGCTTGAGGCAAAGGGTTAGGATGTGTTCTCCATGCAGCGTGGGAAAGTCATAGCTTTATGCCTCGCGACAACTTAAAAGAGTATGAGAGGAATTATCCTACTCGTGATCTAGAGTTAGCGGCCCGATCGTTTTTTATTAAAGATATGGAGCCTATCTCATATGGGGAGAAAGTGGAGATATATTGAGGACCGTAAAAAGCCTTAAATATTTCTTCACTCAAAAGAACTCGACATCTGTCTGGCGTGACGTTGGCTCGAGCTATTGAAGACTACGACCACACTATTGATACCATCACGGTAAAAGCGAGCGTGGTAGTAGGCGCGTTGAGTAGAAGATCGTATCTTGAGGAGCGAGTGCGATGATGTCAAGTATCTGCGTAGAGCCCGACTTTAATAGAAAAAGTTAAGGTTGCTCGAGCCAGGCACCGGAGGCGTCGTATGAAGAAGAAAGTACAAGAAGGAGCTATTAGGGCGAGAATTGATGAAGAAGGAATACTTGAGTCCACTCTAGACTTTGTGTTCTAACGACTACGATTTGAAGTACAAGATTATGATGGAGGCACCTGATACACCATTTGCAATCCATCACGGAAGTACTAAAATGTATCGTGATCTTGACATACATTTTGGTGGAATAATATGAAGAGAGAGATTGCAAAGTTTATCTCGATGTGTTTAACTTGCCAGCGTGTAAAGGCGGACATCTAGTACCTAAGGGTCCGTTTGCAACCACTTGAGATTAGGAATGGAAGTGGGAACACATTACCATGGATTTAGTTTCTGGGTCTTCTACGGTTTCTCAAGGCATCAATCTTTATTTGGGTTATTGTTGATAGATTAACCAAGTCGCTCATTTCTTGCCGCCGTCTGGAGACTTATTCACTTGAGCGTCTTGCTTGTATATGCGTAAATGAGATTGTGAGGTTGCATGGCATGCTGTATCCATAGTTTGGGATCGTGACCCAAGATTCACTTCAAGATTTTGGGTTAGCTTGCAAAAAGCTATGAGCGCAGTTTGCGATTTAGTTGACGTACCATCCCCAAGCGGACGGACAATCGAGAGAGGACTATTCAAACTCTTGAAGATTTATTAAGACTACGTGTCCTGAACTTCAAGGCGGTTGGGATAAGTATTTACCATTGGTGGAATTCTCCTACAACAACGATTATCGAGCAAGAGTATAGGTGTGGCTCCATTGAAGCATTATATGGGCCGAAAATGTAGTTCTCGATATGTTGGGATGAGGTGGGTGAAGCAACATTGTTGGGACTGGAGTTAATGCGATATGACTACGAAAAGATCCAAATGATTCGACAAGCGTATACAAAGCGGCACAAGATCGACAAAAGAGTTATCACGGATCTTCATCGAAAGGGCGTGGAATTTAATGTAGGGGATCGTGTATTGTTGCGAGTTGCTCCATGGAAGGAGATTCTGAAGATTTGGGAAGAGAGAAAAAGCTCGATCCACGATTTATTGGTCCATTTCAAATTCTTGGCCAAAGTAGGAAATGTAGCTATAGACTTGCGTTACCTCAGTATGTCTCGTGTTCATAATGTGTTTCACATATACATACTTAAATAAATATGTGAAAGACCGAACCACGTTATTGAGTTAGAACCCAGGACGAGATAATGAGAGACTTAGCGTGTGAGGAGGTACTGTCGAGATCTTGGATAGGAAGGAGCATATCCTACTGTGATGAAAATTCGTACCACAAGTTAAAGTTTTGTGGAGGAATCATCTTTATAGAGAAATGACACAGGAATTGGAAGCGGAAATGAAAGCGAGGTATCCTCACCTTTTGAAACACACAGTCGTCGTCGATTTAGAGGGCGAAATTTCATAAGGAGGGAGGTTGTAAGACCGAAATTTTTTTAAATAAAAGGAATTTCCTTTATTTATTATTTTGAAATAGTAAGGGTTGATTTGATTAATGTGGATAGTTAAGGGTTAAATCATGCCAAATATTTCAAAATAAGCAGTGGTTATAAAATATTCATTTTATTCGGGAATATTAGTTTGGTGGTGGAATATTAATGCTTGTCGGGAATATTAAATGCACGGTAGCGCCCACCATGTGTGGGCCCCATGTGAGCGATTGGATGAAGAAAGCAGACAAATATAAGTTGGTTAAAAATAACAGGCGTAGTTATTCTGAGATTAAAATTTGTTGGAATACCGGGTGGTTAAAATCTTACGATGTCTGGCGTGGTTGCTTGCGATGGCACGGCGGTATTGCCTGATATTGTTGAATTATTGATCCTTACGTGAAGGCCTTTACTCGATAATTTTCACGATGAATTCTTGTTCGATATTTTATTTTATTGATTGATAATTCTGCGTTGATATTTTATATTATTGTTGTTCGATAATTGTCCTTTGCACATTATCTCCATTATCGGATCAATAATTCATATTATTTGAATAATATTATTAGATAGCATTATTGGCGATGTCTAGAAAGTTACATCGAGGAGAGGTTTGGTCACTAATTGCTTGCGCCGATGAGGAGAAATCCTTATCGGAAAGCCCTAACTCACAGGAGCGGCTGGTTGTCATAATTGTGATTACGTAATATTATTTGTGAATAATTAATTATTGATTCATATGATAAAAAAAATATTTATTTTATGTGGATATAAATGATGGATTTATTTATGTGGTTATAAATGAAGAAATTATTGTTGAGGTGTTTTATCGGTATTTTATCGGATTGGAGGTATTAAAAAATTAAATCGGGGGTTTTGAGATATATTGCGGGGGTTATAATTTTTAATCAAATAGTTGGATTAATAGTAATTTTTGGGTATGTTATACATACATAAGTTGAGTATATGTCCACAAATTTTGAGCCGAATTAAAAATTCACGAATGATTTGTTATGAATTTTAAGAGAGTGTATACGATTAGGAAATTAGGGTTATAATTGATTTTGGTGGAAAATTCTAGAATTGAGTGGGCCCCACTTGTGGTTGGTGAAGAAATGTGCTGAATTTTATTTCAAATGTGGTGGGTGGCAATAGTAGCGAGTAAAAGCCATCGGTGGCAGTCGAAATGCCTTGGTGGTTAACATTTTCTATAAATAGAGGGCTTTAAGTTAGAATTGAAAATCACACGAAACAAAGTTTTCTCTCTTTCTCTCTCTATATTATTGGCGTATTTTGTGAGTATTTAGATACTTTGAGAGTTCTTTATTCGATCTGACAAGTTTCATTCGACATCACTTGAGCCTTTCCTTAGAAATCTTGATTCTTTGAGGTAAGGGATATTATTTTTTTTCGTAATGATATTATTTCTTGATATCATTATCTTTGAAATATTGATCTGAAGTTTTTATCAAATTTGGAACTTTTTCATGTCGGGGTTACTATTCATGAGTTCTTATTCACGAGTTCTTATTCATGAGTTCTTATTCACGATTCTTATTCACGAGTCTTATTAAGCGTGAAGCGTGAAAATGTTTTTTGTGGAATTTCTATCTTTTGGTGTAGATTCTTATTCACGTATCACGGCCTTTATTCACGTATCTGACCTTATTCACGTATCGGACACTATTCATAGAAAAATAAAATTTCTTCTTTTAGTCCAAAATATCTATTACGGATACTAGCTTTGATTGTATCCGTGTTTTGATCATTCTTGAATTTTACACCACTATGATTATTTTTGAGGTATTGTTGGACATGGATAAAACAAAGTCTGAATCATTAATCCTTAATCCTTGTCATTTTGTTTCCTTTGGATTAGTTCTTTAAAATATTTTCATCATCCTCGGTCTTAAATGATGATATTATTGAATATCTTTGGCTTTTGGTGCGAAGATGAATGATTTCTGAAGAATATCTTTGGCTGTAGTGCAAAGATGAGCAGTGTTTAAATGAACATGACCCGGTGATGAATATCTTTGGCACATGTAGTGCAAAGATGAGCAGTGTTGAGATGAACATGAGCAGTGATGAATATCTTTGGCTGTAGTGCAAAGATGAATATTTGATTTGAGATGAATATTGATTGATGTTCTGAGGATAAAATATTGATGATGGGTTTTATTAAATTCATAGATTATAGTAGATTTCATTCTCTACGTAACTCTTACATGAATTATTATTTCATTACGAATATTGATCTGAAAACTTGTTGTCTATTGTATTACTATTAAATTTTTCTGTTGAAGACTAACGATAATTTGTTGTATATTATCTTAGTCGTAATATTCTTCTTGAGCTAGTTGAGCTCACCCTTTTCCTTTTTGTTCCATTCTTCTCGGGAGGCGAGAATATAGCGAGTGCAGTCGGGGTATGGAATGAAGGTTTTAGAAAGGATTGTTTAGTAGTCCTCACCATTTTGTAAAATAATGTATCGATAAATGTGATGAGGATTTATTTGAGTATAAATATTATACAGAAGATAATATTTGTATTTAAACTCACAGTTTTCTTGTTGTAATAATAAAGTTGTAGTTGTTTACATACCATGTATATTGTGACTCGAATGGGTGATGTATACCTATTTTTATTTAAGTGCAAAAATATTGAGCCGTTTTCTCAGATATAACCCTTGAATTTAAAGAATTTATTCAATGATTGAGCCATTGTCGAATATTCCATATTCAAAAGGGATTGTCGAATATTTTAAGCGAATATTTTATACAACTTGCATCTTTGCACCAAATTTATAAATATTACCCGGAGTGATAGTCGAGAAGATTTAGTAGTGTTACAATATATCAAATTTATTCCAGTAATATTTGTAAAATAATATTTATTATGAAAAATTCATCTTTATTTATAAAAGATGGGGTCTACTGGAGGCGTCACGAGAATACCTTCTATTGAGTATGACTACCTTGCTAATTATGACTACCTAAGTTTATGTCTTTATTTTATTGGTTGGTCGGAAGATAGGGATAATTTGTTACATGTCGATTAACCTTTTGTTTTGTGGCGATGTCTGAAAATGACATCGAGAATGTTGAGAATAGCAATGGGCGCGATGACGATCGTTGATTCACCATATCAATAATCGAGGATAATGTGCATCGGGAAAGCGACAATCCTCGTACAAACAACAACAACGACCAAATGATGAATGATCGAATGTTCGAGGCTTTATCACGATTTATGCACAGCAATGATGAAGGCGACTCTGTCCAAAAGCGTGGGGTGGAAACACGGAAAACTCTCGGTGATCACCATTAAACAATTCAAGGAGAAGTTTGGACCACCAGGAGTTTTAAGGAAGAAGCAAAAACCACTTGGCGGCGGCATGGATAAAGCCAGATTACAAGATATTTGATGTCTTGGGATGCTCAGGAGGAGCAAAAGGTTCCCTTTACTTGCCTTTATGTTGCGGCGGAGGCGGATTCTTGGTGGGAATCGGTAAAAGCGTACTCAACTTCTTTGTCTTGAAGATATCTTGGGAGAAGTTCGGGGCACATTCAACGACAAATACTTTCACGAAAGTATTAGCCCACATGAAGGAGGTGGAATTTATCAAGTTGGAACAAAATAATATGGCCAGTGTCGCCGTCTGAGGGCAAAATTTGCGGAGTTATCACGGTTTTGCGTCCCACTTGGTGGATAATGAAGAAGAATGGCGCGAATGTTTTAAGAGGTTTGAAGCGGGAGATCGTCGACATCTTATTTCTCGTAAAGCGTGTTTGTATTGAGATGTTGTAAATAGGGCTCGATTAGTGGAGCAGCGATAATGAGTCAACCTGACTAAAAAGAAGCGGTACGGCAAAATTATAATACCGGTGAGTAGTCGTCATCAGCGGTGACAACAAGCGTGGAGGAATCAGCGGGCGGATATGGTAACCACTTGGTGGTAATCGGGGCCAAAACAATAGAATGGACATTTCAAGAAGCGGAGATTGTGATGATGGAAAGGCGTCGACACTTTTACCCGTTGTTAAGGAAGGAGAAAGACCACTGTCATATGCTTCAAATGCGGAGGAGAGGGACACATCGATCAAAGCTGCGTCATGCCGTCAAAGCATGTTATAATTGTGGAAGAAGGTCACTTAGCTCGATTTTATCGTTTCACAGAAAACAAATTCAATTTAGGATGGAGGCACCAAAGGCCGTCGGAAAATTCAAAGCCGTTGGTCTGAGGGAGGCGTTTGTTGTGACCTCCCGAAAAAGCGAGGAATCCGAATGAGGTCATCACGGGTAAGCTTATCATAAACTCTAATGAAGTCTATACTTTATTTGATCTGGGTTCTACCCATTCTTTTATTTCTCTACTTGCGCTCATCGATTAAATTTGACTCAGGAGAATTAGACTTTGACTTATCTGTGGAAACTCAGTTGGGAGAAACCTTCATTACATCCTTTGTTTATAAGTCTTGTTTGGTTCAAATCGGTACCCTCGCATTACACCGTCGATCTTATTTCATTAAAAATACTTGCATTTGGCGTGATTACAGGTTGATTGGTTAACTACTTATCATGCAAAAATTGATTGTTTTATAAGGTTGTTAGCTTTCGTATTCTAATCAACCTATTATATCGAATTGAAACGACCAAACCATTAAAATCAATCACGGTCATCTCGAAGCCATAAAAGCTATTCGTTTATTGAAAAGCGGATGTCGAAGCTTTCTTAGCTCATATCACAGATTTAAATAAAAATAAATCGGTTTTAAGCGATATTCTATTGTTAATAAATTTCTGAGCGTATTCCCGAACTTCTGGCCTACCCCGAGGCGTGAAATTGAATTTTGTATCGACCTTGAAACGGTACAAAACCTATTTCCAAAGCCCATGTCGAATAGCTCTATTGAACTTGAGTTAAAGACCCAATGCGAGGAATTGTTAGACATTGGCTTTATTAGTCTAGTACTTCTCCTTGGGGTGCTCTGTTACTGATAAGTGAAGAAGAAAGATGGGAGTATCGACTTTGTATTGATTATCGGGAGTTGAATCATGTCACCATCAAAAATAGGTATCCATTGCCGCGTATTGATGACTGTTTGACCCGATTGCAAGGAGCCAAATTCTTTTCAATTGATCTTCGTTAGGATATCACCGATTGAAGATTAGAGCCGTGACATTCGAAAAGCGACTTTCGAGAACTTCGATGCGGGCATTATGAATTCCTAGTCATGTCCTTTGGATTGACTAATGCTCCTAATGCCTTCATGGATATGATGAGCCAAGTATTCAAGGAATATTTAGATCACTTTGTGGTGATCTTTATTGATAACATCCTTATTTATTCAAAAAGCGTGAAGATCATGAAAGCGACACTTGGGCGACACTCCAAAACCGTGAATATAAGCTTTATGCGAAGTTGAAGAAATCACGAGTTACGGCTTGAAAAGTAGCATTCCTTGGGCACGTGGTATCAAGTCGTGGAATATCTGTTGACCCGGCAAAGATTGAAGCTATTGGTAGAACAACCTAAATCGATGGCCAGAAATCGTAGCTTTCTCGGTTTAAATTTGGTTATTATCGGAGATTAAATGGAAGGATTTTCTCGAATCGCTTCTCCATTGACTTCGGTGACTCGGGAAAGATCTGAAAGTTCGGTTGGAGCGAAGAATGTGAGAAGAGTTTTCAAGAACTTCGAGAGAGACTTATTTATTTTGTTACGTGAATACCATCGGCTCGGAGGATTTGTCATCTCTGATGATCTTGAACAAAAGGTTGGGATGTGTTCTTATGCAACATGGAAAAGTTATAGCCTTATGCCTCGCGACAACTCAAAGAATATGAGAGGAATTATCCTACTCGTGATCTAGAGTTGGCGGTGTTATCTTCTGCACTTAAAATTTGGAGCATTACTTGTATGGGGAGAAAGTGGAGATCTTCTGGGATCGTAAAAAGCCTCAAATATTTCTTCACTCAAAGGAACTCGACATACGACAACGGCGTTGGCTTGAGCTTTTGAAAGATTATGATCGTACCATCGAATACCATCACGGAAAAAGCGAGCGTGGTAGGCGGCGCATTGAGTAGAAAATCATATCAGCAATCTGAGTGCGATATTGTCGTATGAAGGCCCATTTTGTGTGACTTGCAAAGGATGGAGATAGAGTTAAAGACTCGAGGAGACGCATGTGATGATAAGCGAGTATCTGAGTAGAACCGACTTTAATCGATAAAGTTAAAAATTGCTCGAGCTACGGACACGGGTGATGTCGTATGAGGAAGAAAGTGCGAGAAGGTGCTATCTTGGGAAGCAAGAATCGATGAAGAAGGAATACTTGAGTCGACTCAGGACTTTGTGTTCTAACGACCACGATTTAAAGTATAATATCATGATGGGCGCCTGACACACCATTTGCAATCCATCACAGGAGTACCAAAATGTATCGTGATATTAAATAAATACATTTTGGTGGAAGCGATATGAAGAGAGAGAGATAAGCCTTTGTTTATCTCAGGTGTCTAACTTGTCAGCGAGTTAAAGCGGACATCAAGTACCAAAAGGTCCATTGCAACCACTTGAAATTCGAGAATGGAAGTGGGAGCACATTACCATGGATTTAGTTCTGGGTCTTCTAAGGTTTCTCCGGCGTTGATGCGATTTGGGTCATTGTTGATAGATTGACCAAATCTGCTCATTTCTTACCGTCTGAGAAACTTATACACTTGAGCGTCTTGCTCGTATGTACATAAATGAGATTGTAAAGGCTGCGTGGTATCTGCGGTATCCATAGTTTACGATCGAGACCAAAGATTCACTTCCGCGATTTTGGGTTAGTTTACAAAAAGCTATGAGCGCAGGACTTACGATTTAGCTTCGGCGTATCATCCTCAGACGGACGGACGATCGGAGAGGACTATTCAAACTCTTGAAGATCTATTAAGACTCTGTGTCCTTGATTTCAGGGAGTTGGGACAAGTTCTTACCATTGGTGGAGTTTTCCTACAACAGCGGTTATCAAGCAAGTATTGGCATGGCTCCATTCGAGCGTTGTATGGAAGAAAAGTGTCGTTCTCGATATCTTTGGGATGAGGTGGGTGAAGCAAGCGTTGTTGGGGCCGGAGTTGATACGTATGACTACGGAAAAGATTGAAGCGATCCGAAGCGTATATAAAACCTCACAAAATCGACAAAAGAGTTATCTTGATCTTCATCGAAAGGGCGTGGAATTGATATAGGAGATCGTGTGTTGTTAAGAGTTGCTCCATGGAAAGGAGTTACTGAAGATTTGGAAAGAGAGAAAACTTAATCCTCGATTCATGGTCCATTTTAATCCTCGATCGGTAGGGCTGTGGCTATAGACTAAACTTTACTGCATGAAATATGTCTAAGTGTTCATAGCGTTTTCACATATCCATATTACGTAAATATGTGAAAGACCGAACCATATTATTGAGTTAGAACCGGACGAAATAGCGGAAGATTTGGCGTATGAAGAGGTTCTGTTCAAATTTTGGATAAGAAGGAACATATTCTACGCTCGAGGTTATACCTCAATCGAAGTTTTGTGGAGGAACCACGATGTTGAGGAAATGACTTGGGAGTTAGAATCGAAATGAAATCAAGGTATCCTTACCTCTTGACATACAGTCGTACCACAATTTAGAAGCGAAATTTCATAAGAAGGGAGGTTGTAAGACCCCACTTTTATAAATAAAGATGAATTTTCTATAAATATTATTTTGAATATTATGGAATAAATTTGATATAATGTTATAGTTGTGGGTAATATTTATAAATTTTGCAAAGTATCAGTTGTTATAAAATATTAGTTTGGTGAGAATATTCTTTTTGTTAGGGAATATTAAATACAATGGCTCATCATTGGTGGACCCCTGGAAATTATTGTCGGATTGAAAAGCGACAAAAATATTTTATAAAAATAACGGCGGAGGTGTTCTGAATTAAAAGCTGTTGAACTACCCGGTGGTAAAATGCGATGTCTGGCGTGGTTGCGTAGTAGCGCACGGTATTGATTATTGATCTTTACGTGAAAGTCAACTTTCGGTTATACTCGATTATTACTTTCGATAATTCTTGCATCATATCTCTTATATTATTGATTCAATTATTGTCACGATTATCATCATATAATATGTTATAGTATTAAATCGATAATTGAGGCGACAAGTTATAAATGATTAATAATTGTTGAAAGATTAAATATGTGTTGATGAAAAAAAATGATTTGTGGTAAGTTTGATTATTTTATATGGGGGCTCGTATGTATGTAAATCTCTTAGTCGATAGTATTTACCTTTTATGATAGTAATTACCTTAAATCGATAGTAATTACCCTTTTGATATATAATATTTACCTTAAATCGATAGTAATTACCTTAAATCGATAGTAATTACCCTTGTGAATAGTATTTACCTTCCGTCGATAGTATTTACCTTCGTTAATAGTAATTACCTTTACGGACGATCAAACCACTTGTCGTTTCACATTCTGAGCGTCGAACCACTTGTCGTTTTCACATTCACAGCGTCGAACCACTTTCTTTTCACATCATTAGTCGTCGAGCCCTTGCCTTTTCACACGGCGGTCTTAAGCTAGAAATCTTCTATAAATAGAGGCCCTAGGGCTTCATTATTTTCACAATTCATTCAAGCTATAGAGAAAAGTATAGAGAATAAGAGAAAAGAAAGAGTATTTTATTCTTACTACTTGCTGCGTTATTCAATCTCTACCAAATGTAAGGGGTGTTATTCTTTCTTATTCATGAAGAGAGAAGCTGTTGTTATTCCATTGCTTATTATTACATTGGAATAACTTTTGTATCATGGTTTACCTATACTTGGTGACATTCTTCTATTATTACATTTGGAACATCACATGCATGTGTTTTACGGACTGGTTAAAATCTTTATTATTGATACATTGGAACATCACATGCATGTGTTTTACAGGACTGGTTAAAATCTTTATTATTACTACATTGGAACATCACATGCGTGTGTTTTACAGGACTGGTTAAAATCTTTATTATTATTACATTGGAATATCACATGTGTTTTGCGGATGCATTCCATCTTTATTATACACTGGAACATCACATGTTATGTAATTTCACGACTTTGTTGGAATTATTACATTGGAATAACTTTGCATGTCGATTATACATCGCGTGCATGGTGATTTCTTTTGTTATTCCATTCTTTATTATACCCGGTTGGTTAAAACTTTGACTTATATACTCCATGAAATTAGTAGAATATCCTTGATATTTGCGTTTCATCGATATCTTTTCATGAAAATATTCTTGATCATTCTTGAATTTTACTCTACAAAAGCGATCATGTTGATAATTTGGGCGTTAATAATTCTGGATAAAATAATTCTTGAACTTGTTTTATTGAATTCTTATATCATTGTCATCATCCTCATATTTATATTATTTTTGAAAGTCATACATGGCACATAGTGCGTAGATGGACTTGGTATGATTATGACGAGACTGACCGATTGTAATCATGGCCAAGTAATATTACAAATGATGTGGTAAAAATCCTCGATGGTAGTAGTGCATTGATGGGCGATTGTTGGCATGATCATGACCATTAATGAATACAAAATATTCTTGGCGTAGTGGTGCATGAATAATTGTGGTGCGTGATCTTAAAAGAATATCCTTGGCCGTAGTAGTGCGGTGATTCGATGATGTGGAATATTTATTAAAAGGAGTCAAAATTATAACGATGATGAAAAACCTTTTAAAACCTAAAAGATAGTAGATTTTATTTTCTACTTGACTCTTTTAATGGATTGCTTATTAAGCTACTGATTAAACTTGATGTTTATTATATTTTATCGGTTTAACATTGTTGAAGACTATTGATAATTTATTACGCATTATCTTAGTCATAATATTTCTTCTTGAAATAGTTGAGCTCACCTTTTCTTTCCTTTATT
Source organism: Panax quinquefolius (assembly GCA_020205615.1). Classification (NCBI taxonomy): domain Eukaryota; kingdom Viridiplantae; phylum Streptophyta; class Magnoliopsida; order Apiales; family Araliaceae; genus Panax; species Panax quinquefolius. The sequence continues at coordinate 146,320,227 of CM035167.1, forward strand.
CTCTTGAGAAATGAGAATATAAATTTGGGGACGAGTCGGAAGCAGTGATGGTCACGAAGATAGCATTAGTAGTCCTCACTATTACGTGAAATAGTGTGATAATAATTAATAATGAGGACTCCTTTTTGAGTTTGTATAATATCTAGTAGACGATATTTGTATTTAAACTCACGATTTTATGTCGTATTATACCTGACAGTTATGTTAGTAAGTTGTATTTAAATTACATACCATGTAAGTGGCGACCCAAGATGGGTGATGTATACCTAATTTTG